>JAQHUG010000037.1:8162516-8200655 GCA_028555095.1 Dicrostonyx torquatus
CAGCTTTGGAGACAGGGATGTTCTGACAAAACTTCGTGGTAGGTGAAACCCATGGGAGAAGGACAAGGGAGGGAATGTGAAGGAGGTCAGAATCCCAGAGCTAGCTTTTATATCCACCAGATCTTAGTCATGAAACCAGACCTGCAGACCCAAGTCACTCCCATGAGATCTAACCCAGTCCCACAAGGTGAAATGCAGTTTCAGAGAAAGGCACTAATCCATTCCTGAGGGTTGGTGTCTCCATTAGTCAATCACTTCCCGAAGACCCCACCTGCTCACACTACTGCATTGGAAAAACGAAGGCTTAATGCCGGTTGTGGCTTAGAGTAACCGTACCCAAACTATAGCAATCTGCAGAGACAGGACAGTAGAGCTTGCCCATTTAAAAAGCTGCTTGGGGGCTGGAGAGATGGCTCAGTGGTTAAGAGCACGAGCTGCTCTTCCAGAGAACCCTGATTCAATTCCCAGCACCCACATGGCAGCTCACGGCTGTCTGTAACTCCAGTTCCAGCGGATCTGATACCTTCACACCAATACACCAATGCACATAAAATAAAATTATTTTTTTTTTAAAAAAAAAGTTGTTTGGAATGGTGTCTTCCAGGGCCAGATCCCCACAAGCACTCTGAAGTCCAACTCCAGCCATTTCAATGCCTACTCTCAAACCAAACCCTATCTTGTCGATCACTGAATTCCTTGCCATCTAATAGATAAAAGGGGAGGAGAGCCAGGTCCTCGATGATACCATCTCTTCCTTTTCTGGTGGACGATCTCAAACCACAAGAGGCACAGAGAAAACTGTGTCCTGGGTTATTCTAAGAACTGGTGCATCTAATTCTCTTCTCTGAAAGTCTCTTTCCTCTTTGTAATAATGAGGAGTGAACTAGAGAGACCCCGGGAGGAACATAGAACACGGGCAAAAAGCATGTGCTTTCTAAGTTTTGATTTTTCTTTTAATTTTTTTCCGAGATAGGGTTTCTCTACGTAGCCCTAGCTGTCCTGGAATTCGCTTCGTAGACCAGATTGAACTGGAATTCACAGAGCTCTACCTACCTCTGCCTCCCTGAGAGCTGCCTCCCTGAGAGCTGGGATTAAGGGCGAGCGCCACCACCGCCCTGCAACTTTCAAGTGTTTCGGCTGCCCCGTTCCTGCTGTAACTTCACAATATATAAAAATTGCATGTGGCTCAGAAGGCTGCTAGACTACGGTAAATAATACTCATGTAGTAAATGTTACCATAACGACATCATCCCAACCCCAATATTCAAAGTTCCTTCAGTGGGTTTCCTCGTAAATGACTTTAAGTCATCAAACTCACTCAGTGGTTTGGACCTTTGAATTTTGTCACAATAACCCTCAGGAAGAAAAACCTGAGACTGAGTGACAGCCATGACAGCGCCTACAGAGTTCACAGCCCCTCTCTTCGGAGACCAGAGCCCGGGAATTGCCCGGACCGCCCACGGCTACCACCATTGGCAGCCTTCTTGCTGGCGTGACTAAAGCCCCGCCTCCTCCCCGCTGGGACCACTCTGAGGCGATCTCCGGAAGCGGAGGGGGTCTAGAAAAGGGGGTCGCGCGGCATCCTGGGCTTTGTAGTCCGTCTGCGCATCTGCCGCAGGAGAGTAGAGCCTCACGTTGCAGAGAACTACAACTCCTAGCAGCCTCGTGGAGACTGAGGCGAGGGGGCTTGAGTCACGTGGGTGCTGGGCCTGGGCGGGCTATTTCTTAGTGCGGCGGCGGTGGCGGTGGTGGCGGCGGTGGCGGCGGCGGCGGCGGCTCGGGGGACCGGGGCCTTTTGTTTGGAGCGGCTGCGGGGGGCCACGGAGCAGAGAGGCCCGCGGCCTTCCCCAGCTCGCTCGGTCCCGGCCGCCCCTTGCGGGGTTGCGGGGCCGCCCCGTGGGTCGCCCGTCGCCTCAGGCGCCGCCGCCCCGCCCTAGGCCCGCCCCGCCCGGCCTGAGGGGAGGAACCGGCCGGCCGGGCCTCGCCGCGCGGCCCGACCTGCTCCGGAGTGTTCCCTGCTCTTCGCTGCGCTCAGCACCCGAGGCTACCCCTCGCGCCTTAGGCCGACGCCATGAAGATCAAGGATGCCAAAAAACCCTGTAAGAAGGGAGCCGGGACCCGCGGGTTGGGAAGGCGGCCCTGGGAGCCTCGGGCGGAGCGGCCTGCTTTGAGCTGTGGGTTGTTCGCGGGCGCCCGCCACGGAGGGAAGGGAGGGATCGCAGCAGCCCCAGGTTGCAGGCGGCGGGCTTCCCTGTCCCCATGCCCGCCCGCCCGGCGAGCTTCCGCCGCCCCCCAGTCCTCTGCTCCCACTTGCTCCTGGAGAGGATCTGGGAGGTGCACGGGAGATTTTTGACTCGGGTTTTACCAAACGGGATTGCATACCGGTCGCGTCTTGAAGTCAGGGCGGAAAGGTGGTCGTGGCTCTCAGTTAGGGCTTATACCTCTCCATTTTTCCTGATTTCTGCGCGTGTCCTTGAAGTCCAGGTGGGTTCCTGGGAGTTGTCTTCTGTTGCCATTGGACCTTTTCAACGCCTGTGCGAGTGGTCTGCCAGTGGGTAAATTGCCTTGGCAAGTTAGGATAGCAGTTGGTTTGTGTTTTCGTAAGCAGATAACTAAACGAAAAGATTAAAAAAGAAGAAGAAACTGTATTTCAACCCAGTTCGAAGCACGTTAGTATCGTGGTAAATACCTTGAGAGCTTCTTCTGTAATCGTGCGTGCATAGACTGCGAAGGCTCTGACCGTGCTGTCAGCGCCTCAAGTTTCACAGGTTGTCTTCTAAAAGCCTTTTATTCCTACAGTTGGTTTTATTCATTGCTTCTGTCCTGTGACTGTTGCGCTTTCGTTCTCTGCAAGCTAGGGATCCGTGCTCTGTCTGAGCCTGAGGTTTTCTGGTTTCTAGTGTTCCAGGCTGTCCTCCCGACTGCTCCACGAGATCAACTTAGAAAGGGGGCTCTGAACACCTTCCCTGCCTGCTCCCCTTGAGGGGGTCCTGTAAACCTCACGGAAGCAGCTTCCAAAGCAGTCTAGAAACAGTTAATTGAAATGTGAGTTTTTAGTGTTTCAAGATGAGGGAGACTGAACTTCGCCTCAGTAACTTTGAGCACCCTCCGCGGAGTCGCTCAAAGTGCAATGTCGTTTCTATCCCACCTACAGGGCATAGTCTAGATAAATACTTGGGAAACACAAGTTTGTTATTGTTGTTTTAATTTTAGATTATCTGCCCATGAAATGCATTCACTTTTTTTTTTATTTGTGTTAGTTCAAGGGACCTGTGATTCTCAAGAGTTCTGAGGCTGCCAAGCCTGTTTTACAAAACGAGTTGCAGGCCAGCTGGAGTTACGTGATGAGACCCTGTCTCAAAATAATCAAGAACACAAAAAGTAAAAAGAAAGCCAGTGAAACAGTGAAGGGTTTACATTTTCCCTATTAAACTAATGAGCCCCAGGCTCGCATGGAAAATCACATTTGTCTTCTCAGCTCTTGTATAGCCTGAGACCCTGCTCCAGATAACACACTAAAAACTAGTGTGTCTGGGAACACGTGACATCTTTCAGTGAACTCATTTTCTCTGCTTTTCTAGTGGTTGCCGGGCATTGGTGGCTTATGCCTTTATTAATCCCAGCACACGGGAGGCAGAGGCAGGCGGATCTTTGTGAGTTTGAGGCCAGCCTGGTCTGCAGAACCAGTTCCAGGACAGCAAGGGCTACACAGAGAAACCCAGTCTCAAAAAAACAAGAAAAACAAAAAATCACTTTGATCCATCTCTTTAAATTATGTGTTAATTCATCTCCACAAGAGAAGAAAAGTAAATGGGTCAAGCTGCTCTCTCTCCCTTGAGGGACTTGCCCACTCTTTTTTTTTTAAATGCAATTATAAAATTCTAGTTTTTTGAGAAGATTATACACATTTGCACTCAGTTGCTCATATTCAGTGCCCACCCCACCTCACCTTCCCCATATGATTTTTTTTTAATCTTTTTTTTTTTTTTTTTTTTTTTTTTTGCGGGGCCGGGGCAGTTGAGACAGGGTTTCTCTGTGTAGTCCTGGCTGTCCTAGAACTAGGTCTTGTAGACCAGCTGGCCCCAAACTCACAGAGATCCTCCTGCCTCAGCCTCCCGAGCGAGGGGATTAAAGGCGTGTGCCACCGCTGCCCAGCCAACTGATATTTGTGAGACAAGGTTTTTCCAGGTATTCTAGGCTAGCCTGGAACTTGAAGAGATCTGCCTGCCTTTGCCTCTCGAAGTGCTTAATGTAAAGGTGTGTGCCACCTCAGCAGGCCCGCAGGATTTCTTTTTTTTGTTGTTTGTTTTGGTTTTGTTAACTTTATTTAATTTTATGTGTGAGTGCTCTCTGCATGTAGACCTGTGTGCCGGAAGAGGGCATCAGATTCCATTTTTAGATAGTCGTGAGCCACCATGTGGGTGCTGGGGATTGAACTCAGGACCTCTGGAAGAGCAGCCGGTTTTCTTAACCGCTGGGCCATCTCTCCAGTCTGGCCACAAGATTTCCTAAACTTTAGGTTTTTCAGTTTATGTTTTTCTTACCTGTGTGCTTTGTAGCTGGATTGATAAGGTGATGGTAGAAGGTGATACACTTAATGTGATACAGGTTTTGAGTGCCAACCAGGCAGTAAGGTGCTTAAACTTTCTGTTGAGCAGCATTTACGTAGCGTGTGCTTCTGTGTAATTTACTTGTAAATTTATTAATATTAAGACTTGTCACTTCTAGTAGATAATACAGTACATTAGGAGGTAATAGTTGCTAATGTAATTCCCATTAGAAATGAGGAATTTACTAAAGAAAACAAAAATACTCAAACCTTTCCCAGGAATCTTAATAATGAAGGTATGAAGATGGGCTTTTTTTTTTAGTCTGTTTCAGAAAACTCAAGTCTTTATTTGTAATGATTAATGAAAAGAGTAAAGTCCCTCTTTATTTATTTATTTTTGATTTTTCGAGGCAGGCTTTCTCTGTGTAGCCTTGGAGTCTGTCCTAGAATTCACTCTGTAGACCAAGCTAGCCTCAAACTCACAGAGATCCTTTTGCCTCTGCTTCCCAAGTACTGGCATTATAGACGTGTGTCACCACTGCTCAGTTCTTATTTATTTTTATTTCATGTGCAGTGGTGTTTTGCCTACATGTTTGTCTGTATGAGGGTCTCCTGCACCTGGAGTTACAGACAGTTGTGAACTGCCTTGTGGGTACTGGGGATTGAACCCCAGTCCTCTGGAATAGCAGTCAGTTCTCTTAACCACTGAGCTATTTCTTCAGCCCCAAGTGAAATTCGCAATTCTTTTATTCATGAATTCTAAACACATCTGGAATTTATCAATATATATGTTAACCATTCTAATGTACTAGAAAATTCAAACACTGGTAATTAGACCATTTGCTAAATGATTGAAGATAGTGGCTCATAATTGAAAGCTTGTCGTCTGTGTCTTGTTGCCTCCTTCATGCCTTTTGAATGTGATTTAATTATGTGTATGTGTGTGGGTTTATGTATTTGAGTGCTGATATCTATGGGGCCAGAGGTGTCAGATCAGCTCTTGAGTTAAGGCAGTTCTGAGCTATCTGAAGTGGGTGCTAGGAATCAAACTCTGGTCGATAGGAGCTACATAGTAGAGGGAGAACTTACTCTTAGAAGTTGTCTTCAGTGCCTGGTGGCAGAGGCCAGAAGCAGGTATCAGATCCCCTGGAGCTAGAGTTATTGGCTATTCTAAACTGGTGGACCTGAGTCCTGGGAACCAAATTCTCAAGAGCCATGCATGCCTTTAACCACTGAACCCTCAAAAACCCATTATTTTAATGGTAGTTACAACTAATTTTTTTCTTGTACTTCAGAGTTCAAATAAACAGAGCTGTAAGGTACAGAGGAGGGACCAACCATATATCAATTATTCTACTACAAAGAGATTTTTTTGTTACCTTCAATACCAGTGTATATGTGTGTATATATATGTTTGTTATTTGTTGTAGCTCACATGGCAAAATAGCCAGAATATGCATTTGAAATTGGCCATTCATAACTTAGAATTAAAAAAAAAACCCACAATACTCAGTCACAGCCTTAGAAAGACAAGGTTTTTCCAGGTATTCTAGGCTGAGACATTACTTCAGGCCCTTTTAGCTAATTTTGATCTTTGTTAAATTTCTGTTCTTCCAAACCATAAAATTTAGAATCAAGCATCATTCAAATAGAACTTCTTTTGGTCTGGTTGATACCAGAAAATTCTTTTTAATCAGTCCTCACTAAAATGTCATAATAGCAAATGTGTTTTTTGAAAGATTTAGAGCAATTCTGAGGGTAGTTCAGATTCCCTTGATCAGTGTCATCTGCTCCCATTTTTTAAAACTAGTATATAGCTAGGTTTTGTGGTTTACACCTATAATCCTAGAGCTCTGTTGAATCAGAATTGTTGCAAATTAAAAGCCAACTGTGGCTATAATAGTGAGCACCAGGCCAATCTGAGCTGCAGCATGAGATCCAACCTCCAAAAAGGCCAAAAGACAGTTTGTAAAACCATGAAGTGCAGAAGAATTTGTTCAAGCACTTGAAAATAAATGTTTGTCAGTATATTGCTTTGGAAGCATTATTGGAGATGGGGCAGGAAAATGACCTGTAACTTTATATATGACTTCCCCCTTTAAGCAAGGCTCTTTAGACCGTGAATGAATTTCTCAAAGAAGAAATTCTAGATTTTCTGAACTGAAAGCAGCTCTTAGTGATAAACACATTCTTTTTACCTAGAGGTGCTACTGTATGACTTATGGTCTGCCATTTTTCTCGTGTCATTTTGTGGCCTTCTCGTTGTTGCCCACTTTTTCAATACTAATAAGTTCAGTTTCCTGATGTATTTTTGGTTTGGTTTGGTTTTTCGAAACAGGGTTTCTCTGTATAGCTTGGAGCTTCTCCTGACCTGACACTAACTGTAGACAGGCTGGCCTTCAGACTCATATCTGCCTGCCTCTGTCTCCCGTGTGCTGGGATTAAAGGCACTGCCTGGTAGGGATTTTTTTTTTCTTTTTCTACCCAGTATTTTTTTTTTTTAATAGACAGTGTTTCCATATGTAACCCTGGCTACCTAGAACTTCTTATATACACCAGACTGACCTCTGTTTTTGAAATGCTAGGGTCAAAGGTGTACACCACTCTTCCTGGCCATGAACTATTTCTATAGAAGAAAATAATGAGAATTATTTCTTTCACTTATTCAATTACATTCATGGGTTTTGGGGAGAGACTGACTGACTTTCTGACGCTGGTCTCAAGTAACCAACCCAGGCTGGCTTTGAACTCATTGTGTTGTCAAGGATGACAAACCTCTGACTCTTTTGCTTCTACCTACAGAGTACTGGGAGCTAGCCAATGCTTTATGCAGCACTGCCAACTGAGCTGCATTTGAGAGCCTACATGTACCATATACATAAATGGTGCCTACAGGCCAGAAGCAGGTACCATACCTATATTCCCTGGAGCTGGAGTTATTGGCACTTCTGAGCCACCTGGAATGGGTGCTAGGAACTGAACTCGAGTCATCTAGAATAGTAGCAAACACTCCTATTTGCTGAATCATCTCAGCCCAACACCTTGGAGTGAGAACCCAGAAATCTGTAACTTTCAAATAA
The DNA here is from genome assembly GCA_028555095.1 of Dicrostonyx torquatus. Lineage (NCBI taxonomy): Eukaryota > Metazoa > Chordata > Mammalia > Rodentia > Cricetidae > Dicrostonyx > Dicrostonyx torquatus. The sequence continues at coordinate 8,170,146 of JAQHUG010000037.1, forward strand.
TTCCTAGATGGTTTTGATTTTCTACTTGCCAGGCACCTTTAGTTTTTTTGTTTTTTTTTTTTTGTTGTTGTTGTTTTGGTTTGGTTTGGTTTGGTTTTTGGTTTTTCAAGACAGGGTTTCTCTGTATAGCTTTGGAGCCTGTCCTGGAACTAGCTCATGTAGACCAGGCTGGTCTCAAACTCACAAAGATCCACCTGCCTCTGCCTCCCGAGTGCTGGGATTAAAGGTGTGCGCCACCACCTGGCTCACCTTTAGTTTTTTAAGTGCTTTTTTTTTTTTTTGAGATAAGGTTTCTTTGTGTAGCCCTGGCTGTCTTGTAGATCAGGCTGGCCTCACAGAGTTCTGCCTGCCTCTGCCTCCCACTGCTAGGATTAAAGGCATGGGCCACCACTGCCCTACTAGTAAGTGCCTCTTAAACTCTGTATGTTCTGTATATTCCTACTTTATAAAGCTTTCTGATGTTCAGCCAAACTGAACTTTCTTGTGGCGAAAATAAATGGTGCCTGGAATTGTCTATAGATTCAAGAGTAAGTTTCCTTATACAGGTCTTTTGTGCTTGACTATCTTCTCAGCTTAATTATTTCTCATAGTTCTCTAACTATATTAGGACTTTTTCTTTGGGTAGGCTAATTTTTGGGTTTTAGCATTCTCTACATTGAAAGAAGCATCACACCCTCCCTCGCCCAGAGCCACATAGCCCAGTTAATTGAAGTCCTAAACCTGAATATTACTCTTAGCACAAATGTGCTTGTCCTTATATAAGTAGTTCAGTATGGTTAATCATACTTAACAAAGAAAATTTAACATGCTGAATGAGCGAAGAAAAATTTCATTTTATTAGTGTGTCTGTGCGTGTGTGTGTGTGTGTGTGTGTGTGTGTGTGTAGACAGTGTTGAGTTACACTGGTGTTACAGGTGATTGTGAGCTGCAGTGTAACATGAGGGCCTACTTGTCAGGGTTTTTGTCCTGCCCAGTTCCTGCAGCCATTTAGCCCCAAAGAAAATCACACAGAGGTCTCCTTAAGATTATAAACTGATTGGCCCATTAGCTCAGGCTTCTTATTAGCTCTTATTACTTATATTAACCCATTATTCTAGTATATGTTAGCCATATAGCTCAGTACCTTTTTTAGTGGGGCAGGTCACATCCTGTTTCTTCCGTGGCAGAACTGTGGAAAGAGCTTCCTTCTTCCTAGCATTCTCCTGTTCTCATTGCCCAACTTCACTTCCTTCTGGAAAAATAACAAGTGTTTAATCACTTCAGCCATCTCTCTATTCCCCCAAAGTTTCAATTTAACTGATGTGATTGTAGGCCAGTTTTTTTTTTGTGGTGTTTCTATTTATTTATTTATTTTTTGGAGACAAGGTTCTCTGTGTAGCCTTACCCACTTGGTTTGTGTGTGTGTGTGTGTGTGTGTACATTTGTGTTGTATGAATGTAGGCAAGCATGCATGGTCATGTAATGCTAGTCCTTTTGCCTTTCTACTTTCTACCTTACTTTGAGGCATGTACTTTTCTTTGGGTTTTTTTGTTTGTTTGTTTGTTTTTTGAGACAAGGTTTCTCTGTAGTGTTAGAGCCTGTCCTGGAACTCCTGTAGACTGAGTTCAAGGGTGGCCTTCCAACTTACAGAGATCCACCTGCCTCTGCGCCCCAAGTGCAGACATACACTTTTCCTATCTGCCCTTGGCACTGGGCTTACAGGTGCTCAGTCAGTGTACTGTGTCCTGTCTTTTACATTGGTTTTGGGAGTTCTGACATCCTTCTGCTTTTGCAGCAAGATCTTTTGACCACTGGGCCCGCTCCTTAGCCTCTAGTTTTTAGTACATTAAAATCTTTATAGAGGGACTGTGCAGGACCCAGTTTCAGTTTTCAGCGCCCATGTAACAGTTCACAGCCATCTATCTGTACCAGATGCCCTCTTCTGACTTTCTTGGGTACCAACCACATATAAGCACAAAGGCAAAACACTCATACACATAAAATAAACAACTTTTAAAAACAGAACAATAATTTTCAAATCCTAGTGATAACTAATGGTTTAAATTCCTCTTGTCACCTGAGTCACATGATAAGTAAGCATTTAATGGGTGAATAGGAATACCTACCGGATGAAAAATTTAAAAGTCTTGGGCAATGTCTCAATATCATGTAAGTTTTTAAAAAGTATACAAATAGCTGGGCAATGATGGTGGCAAATACCTTAATCCCAGCACTCAGGAGGCAGTGACAGATGAATCTCTGTGAATTTGAAGCCAGCCTGGTGTACAGAGCTAGTTCCAGTACAGGCTCCAAAGCTACAGTGAATCCCTGTCTTAAAAAGGGGGGGGGGGGACAAAAGTGTACAAGTACAACTGAAGGAAAAAAATGAGTTATATGTAGAAGGTAAGTCTTAGCCATTAAGGTTAATACTTAAAAAGTAAATGAAGTTTGTGGCTAATTAACTGTTCTAATTTACTCACAATCAATATATGTGTGTGTGTCTTTTTTTTTTCTTTTCATTCACAGCTTTCCCATGGTTTGGCATGGACATTGGGGGAACTCTAGTGAAGCTCTCATATTTTGAGCCTATCGATATCACAGCAGAGGAAGAACAAGAGGAAGTTGAGAGCTTAAAAAGCATTCGGAAATATTTGACTTCTAACGTAGCATATGGATCTACTGGCATTCGGGATGTACACCTTGAACTGAAGGACTTAACACTTTTTGGACGAAGAGGGAACTTGCACTTTATCAGATTTCCAACCCAGGACCTGCCTACTTTTATCCAAATGGGGAGAGATAAAAACTTCTCAACCTTACAAACGGTGCTGAGTGCTACAGGAGGCGGTGCTTACAAGTTTGAGAAAGATTTTCGCACAGTAGGTGTCTATTACTTGAAAACCAAAAATTTAATGAGAATATTCAATTTTAAATATAATTCTGGGCTTCTAAACAGTGTTTCTCAACCTTCTCAATGCTGAAACCCTTTAATACAGTTTCTCATGCTATGGTGAACCCCAACTATAAAATCATTTCAATTGTTACTTCATAACTGTAATTTTGCTACTGTTATAATTCATGATATAAATATCTGATATGCAGCATGTCTGATTGAATCCCTGAAAAAGGATTCTTTGACCCCCCCTCCCACAAAGGATTGGCACCCACAGGTTGAGAACTGCTGATCTAGGGTGTTTCTTAATTTCATTTTCCCTGAAGCATATGTGCAAGACTAGATTTTGACTTGGAACATTTTTAACAACTTCATGGGCTGTCTACATTCCCCAAATTTCAGTATGTTGATGGAATGTGGTATGTGAGAAAAGCCCAGTGAATCTGGCAGTCTTACTTTTACTGTTTTACATTTGTTTTCCTTTTGTTGTTGTTGGTGGTGGGGTGCTGGTTTTGTTGGGTTTTGGAGAAAGGATTTCTCCGTGTAGATCAGGCTGGCCTCAAACTCCGTCCAGCATTTTTATTTTTGTATTCAAATTAGCTATCTATTAGCCATCTCCTGTAATAAGTTATTTTAGTATGCAAAGAGAACTATTGAAGGGATATTGTGTTTCAGTATTTGGTGTTTTATCACATGTAATTCAGTATTTTGGAATGTTAATCTAGCAAATATATACATTAAAACTATGAGCAATACTTCATGTTTGTGTGCATTGATAGATAAAATTAATGTGTGTTAGAAAAGTCAAAAGTAGGGGCTGGAGAGATGGCTCAGCGGTTAAGAGCATTGCCTGCTCTTCCAAAGGTCCTGAGTTCAATTTCCAGCAACCACATGGTGGCTCACAACCATCTGTAATGAGATCCGGTTCCCTCCTCTGGCCTTCAGGCATATACACAGAAAGGATATTGTATACATAATAAATGAATAAATATAAAAAATAGTCAAAAGTAACTCAGAGGTGAGATGATTTTTGAAGTTTGCATAACTGTCCTGTCCATAACATATGTCTACCATTCCATAACCCTGTCTACTAATTTTTTTTCTTTTTTTTAATTTTGTGGTGGTTTGTTTTTATTTTATGTACATGGGTGTTTTGCCTGCATGTAAGTCTATGTACCATGTGCAGGCATGTCTAGTGACCATGGTGACCAGAAGAAAGTATCAGAGTCCCTGAAACTGGAGTTGTCATGTGGTTGCTGGAGTTGAACTCTGGTCATCTAGAAGAGCAGTCAGTGCGTTTCTTTTACACGTGCCTCCATTTCATCCACTGAAATCTAAAATACCCAGGTGATGCTGCCTTCACTGAGTGAGAACTAGTGGATTAAGTCAAATCCTTGATAGATTTTGACCCTAAATAAAGAAAAGCTGCTTAAATAATACTGAAGCTTTATAAACTCTATGAAAACTATTCAGTGTAATTAAACCAAGTATATTTGTTATTTTTAAAATTTAATTTTTGCTTTTTCTTCCAGATTGGAAACCTCCACCTGCACAAACTGGATGAACTTGACTGCCTTGTTAAGGGCTTACTGTATATAGATTCTGTCAGTTTCAATGGACAAGCAGAATGCTATTACTTTGCTAATGCCTCAGAACCTGAGCGATGCCAAAAGATGCCTTTTAACCTGGATGATCCTTATCCACTGCTGGTAGTGAATATTGGCTCAGGAGTCAGTATTTTAGCAGTTCATTCCAAAGACAACTATAAAAGAGTGACTGGAACAAGGTAGTAATCTTTTTGGTCTGATTACATTCTTCGTCATGTTTTATGCATAAAAGTTCTGGGGTGTATTTTGTTTTGTTTATTTATTTATTTTTGTTGCTAGAGACCAAACGTAGGCCCTTGTACTGTTGCTAGGCAAGTATGCTACATTGAATTGGGCCCCCAGCTCAGCTATATCAGTCTACCGCTAGTTCCTTTGTTTTACTGTAAAAATAATAAATACATCTTTATGCAGCAGCGAAATATATAGGGAGCTGGAGAGATAGCTCAGCAGTTAGGAGACCTTCTATTGCAGGAGACCCAGGTTCAGTTTCAACACCCACATGGCAGCTCACAGCCTTTTCCAGAGGTTGTAACCTTTGCTGGCACTAGCCATACACATGATGCAGAACATGTATACAAGCAAAACACATAAAAGTAATGTCTTTAAAAAGATGTGTAAATTAAAATGCTGCAGATCTCTTTGTAAGATTTATTTTTGTTCTTTTGTGTTGCTTTGTTTATTTCAAGACAGGGTTTCTCTGTAGTTTTTGGTGCCTGTCTTGAAACTCACTCCATAGACCAGGCTGGCCTTGAACTCAGAGATCTGTCTGCCTTTGCCTTCTGAATGCTGGGATTAAAGGCGTCTGCCACCATGTTTTTTCCTGAGTTTAGCAGAACTAGGAGTGGTAGTCAGCATTCTGTTGACTTCAGAATTACATTTTCTTTATATTTTACTTAATTTCTGCAGCATTATATGTATGTGAATTTAATGTGCAACAACACATTTGTGCATTTGTCTATAGCAGCCAAAGGTGTCAGACCTCTGGAACTGGGGTACAGGTAGTTGTGAGGTGCCCGAAAGGGATGGTGGGAACTGAGTCCAGGTCCTCTGCAAGAGCAGTTAACTTTTGAGCCTCCTCTTGAGCCCTGTAGTTAATTTTTAGGATGAATTTAATGTGAACTCCTTATAGAATAAATTGTTCTCAAGTAGTAATCTGAAATATGAATGTGAAGGGGTTAACAAGACTTAATGTATTTCATTAACTTTTGAGGATAGGTGGCAATGCCTGTTTAACTATGGAAGCAAAAATTTTGAGATATTTTAGATTGGTTTATAAAGGGGGAGTTAATTTTAAAGCAATAGTACCGTAGAAATATTTAAGTGCATTAGTACTTGCTATAATAGTGATTAGTCCTTTAAAAGCCCACTTTTGTGCTGTCGTTAACCAGTAATTGTACAAAACATTTCTTGTTTTTGTTAACTGCAAAAAATAGAAATTTAGGGGAGTCTAGCAAGTAAAGATTTTGCGTTTAAACACTAGACCTGCACAATTACATTTTATGGACATATCCAAAAAAATATGGGAATAGTACCGAATAAGTTTATCATTAATGTGATCATCATCTGGATATATATTTTCTTTCTAAGTATTTGTCTGGTTCATGTTAGACTAGCTAAATTGATTTCAGCCTAATTGGGCAACTAAGTGAACCTTCACAAAGTCATTTTTTTTTTGGGAATTTAAAGCACAGATTTCCCTTTTTGTGTGAAAGTTTTAGGACATAGACATCCTTTTTGAGTCTTTCTGTGTTGGACAGGCTGACCCAGAACTCCAGCTCTTGTCTTAGCTTTTTTAGTGCTGACAATTGTAGCATGCACTATCTCACCAACCTATTGTTAGTATTTCTTTTAATGCACACACAGTAGTATATTTTTAGCAATTACAAAGCTATTAGATTCCAGGTGAGGTTTTTCTTCCCAGCAGACTTAGCCTTTGAGATGACAGGTTTGGTTTTTCCTAAGTAGCTTTCCTTGTCTTTTATTGTGTTTATATTTAGTAATTACCATGTTTTCCCTCTGTGTTTATTCAATGAATGAACGTTACCTTTTAACTTTGGAAAAGAAAACATGTAAATGCAATTTAACAAGATTATCTTATTTTGTTTATTTAGCCTTGGAGGGGGTACCTTTCTTGGTTTATGCAGTTTATTGACTGGCTGTGAAAGTTTTGAAGAGGCTCTTGAAATGGCATCCAAAGGTGACAGCACCCAAGCTGATAGGCTGGTCCGAGATATTTATGGAGGAGATTATGAAAGATTTGGTCTGCCAGGTTGGGCTGTGGCATCTAGGTAAGTTATTCACAAACAAGTGGGAAGGAGACAGGAGAGAGTAACAGGGGTAAATATGATAAAAATAAATTATATTAGCCAGTGGTGGTGGCACATGCCTTTAAAAGTGAGCTCCAGGATAGCCAGGAATACAGAGAAATTCTGTCTCAAAAAACCAAAACAAAATTTATATTTACAAATGAAAACACCACAATGAAACCCATTATGTATAAAATAGTACACACTAACAAAATTTTAAATTGTTTAGGAAAATTTTATATTAATATAAATATATAACTTTTTAAATGTCTGAAAAGCACAAAAATGCCTTTAAACAGGTAAGTTTTCTAACCTGTTTAAGTTAAAAGTATCATTTTTCAATTGTTTACTCTCTCCCTGTGTGTGCATACACACTCAAACTAGAAGACAACTTGCAGAAAGTTAGTTTTCTACTTTCACTATGTAGGTTCTGGGGCTCAATCTAAGGTAGACAGGCACGGCAGCGGGAAACCTTACCCATCTTATTGGCCCAATGATGTCATGGCCCTAAGTTAACAAAGAAGCTTTGTTAAAGATGTTTCAGAATTAAGAAGAAGTTTTCCTTTCCTGTTTTTGGTTTTTTGATAGTGTCTCATGGTGTGTCCCTGACTGGCCTGGAACTCCTTTCATAGAACTTGGTTGGCCTCGAACTCAAGAGTTTCGCCTGCCTCTGCCTCCTAAATGATGGGATTAACGGCATGTGCCACCATGGTCAGATGAGAAGTTTCTTTTTGTTTTGCAAATCAAACCCTGACTTGCTCCTCCACTGAGAAATATCACCAGCACAAGAAATTTTTTTTTACAGGGTAAACTTCATACTTCATAATGAATTTATTTGGTTGGTTGGCTTTTTTTTTTTTTTTTGTACCAAAAAACGCAATCTTTATTCTCTTTATTGCTTCCTGTGATTTGGTCTGTCTGTCTTGTTACACTTGCTCTCCTATGTGATCTTCCTTATCCATAGGATAGCTTCAACAAGATGTGTACAACAAGCACTAGGAATTTAGTTAATGCATGCCATAGTCAAATGATAGCATTTAGATATATTGCCTTTTTAGTAAGATGAACACTTTTAGTTAATTTTACCTTTATTTTTACCCTTTCAAATATGGCTGATAGATAATGTTATGTGGCACATATTTTCTTATACAGTACTGACCTAAGCAATATACTGTTTGAGGTACCTTTTGTGTCTAGCATAATGTTTGGTATATCATAAATACTTGTGTTATTGAATGAAAAGGATTTGACATTAGAGCTGAAGTTATCTTTAACAATATTTTGACTTTAAAAGCAAGTCAATGCACTTTTTTCTGGCTTCCTAAAATGATTTTAATTTTCTTGTGTATATTGGTCTTAATTTATAGATGCAACGAAAATCATTGCTTCATGGTAACAAGGAAATATTTTTTTAACTTTTAATTCTTTTTAAAATGTTGCTTATTCCTTATGGATTTTTGTTTTGAGCTTTTCCATGTGTGCTCATGTTCTTTTGACCCTAACTGTATAGAGCTATCATAGATATGTAAGTTAATGTGTGAATTATTAATTGTTATCAATAGATTTGACTTGTCTGTTCCTCTGTTTTGCTTTTTGACAGTTTTGGAAATATGATTTATAAGGAGAAGCGAGAAACTGTTAGTAAAGAGGATCTAGCGAGAGCTACCTTAGTTACTATCACCAATAACATTGGTTCTGTGGCAAGAATGTGTGCTGTTAATGAGGTAAGGAGGTGTCCAAGATCTTCTAATTTTACAAAAAAAAAAAATCTGGGCATAGTGGTGTGTGCCTTTAATCTTAGCAGTCAGGAGGCAGAACTCTCAGTTTGGGGCTCATTCACATAGCTAGTTCCAGGCCATTGGAGTTATATAGGGACCTTAGTTTTTTGTTTTATTTTCAAGTAAAAATGAATTGATTCCTGTATATCTAACAGAACTCCTTATTTTCCTGGAAGGCCTCTCACATTGAGATCCATTTCTTTACACTCTCAGGTTTACCTAAGGTTTGTTTACTCAGGAGGCAGAACCAGGTAGATGTCTTTGAGTTCAAAGGCAACCTCATCTACACAAAGGGAGTTCCTGGCCATCCAAGGCTACACAGTCAGCTTCTGCTTCAAAATAACCAGTAAAGAGAAAGAAAGAACTATGTCAAATAGCACAAGTCCCTTATTGTTCAGTCCCCAGCCCTGCAAGACAAAAAGAAGCCAACTTGGGACCAGATATAGGACAAATAAGTACTTATTCTCAAATGAATACACAGTCTAAATCTAAATGGGAGTGAAACATAAGTATAAAAAATTTTGAGATAGCTATTGAAAAAAGATTCTTGTTTATAATTAATGGAGTATCCAATTACTGAGATACTTGAAAGTTTTCTTACTGCCCTCGGCTTCTTTACAGTGCTGCCTTGTTGCATATGGATCAAGCAGCATTGTACAGGGCTATGAAGGCATTGAGACTTGTTCTTCACATGCTGTCTGAGGGACCCGTGTTGCTTGCCTTAAGAAAAATATGAAGGGTTGGGGATATGGCTCAGTGACTACTGTGCAAAGGACCTGAATTTGAATTCCTAGCACTCTTGTAAGAAGCCAGCTGTGACTTTGGGCCTATAAACCAGCAAGTATGGATGGGGAGACAAGAGGGTCCCTGGGGCTTGCCATCAGTAGCAAATACTCTTTAACTGCTGAGCCAGCTCTCCAGCCTAAACTTTTTTGTTTTTAAAATTTTATGTGTATTTTCCTGCACATGTATCTATGTACCATTTATGTGCAGTGCCTGTAGAGGACAGAAGAGGGCATTGGATTTCCTGAACAGCCAAGGTGGTACTGGGAATAGAACTATAGTCCTTTTTCCTAATCACTGAGCCATCTCTCCAGCTCCCAAACTATGTTTTAGTTCTTGTTCCTCTGCCCCACATCTTCCTGCTCTTTAGCAACTTTTGTTACTCACCCTTCAGGTTCCTCTTCCCCAATCATTCCTACTGTCCAACTCCGGAGGGCCAGGTTACATTGCATGGTGCCTGACTACAACAACTAGATAGTATCAATGTTAGGTTTGCAGTAAAACTGAAATAGGAAAGTATAGGCTGTCACCACACCTTCAATACATGTGCGAAGCCTCCCTCACTCAGCTTACTCTGGATCTTGGTATATTTGGTTGTAATCCAAGAACATATAGGACATGACATCAGCACTAAAGTCCAGAGTTTACATTTGACATTAGAATTCACTCTTTAATTATCTAATTCATGGGTAATCAGAAGCGTAGAACTATATGCCAAGTAAGTACTAATAAGTGACACTAACATTCTTACATAAATATTTTAATGCCTTAAAAGTCATTTTTCTTCTTTTTTTTTTTTCCAGAAAATAAACAGAGTTGTCTTCGTTGGAAACTTTTTACGTGTCAATACTCTCTCTATGAAACTTCTGGCATATGCTTTGGATTACTGGTCAAAAGGTCAATTGAAAGCATTGTTTCTAGAACATGAGGTATGAAAACATCTGGACTTATAAAGATACACCTGACTTTTTTATTTACATTGGTTTAGGGAATCAAGCTTAGTTCCTTGTATTTACTGATTGATTTATTTTCCAAGGCCTGGGCTTTGTGTCGTAACAAAGAGATTCTATTTAATTACCTCAGTGTATTATAACACATCCCACCCTGAGAAGTAACTATTGTAAATTCTTGAAATCTGTAAGCTTTGTTTTCCTAGTTCCACTTGACGGTACACTCCTATAGTACTAACACTCAGGAAGCAGAGGCAAGATGTTTTAGCCTAGGTTTGAAGCCAGTCTACTCTGTATATAAATTGCAGGCTAGCCAGGATTACATGTCAAGACCCTTGTGTTCAAACAAACAAATAAAAAACCAAACAGCTCACCTCTCAGTCTTTTTTTCCTAGTTATAATATCCAGTTAAATTCCAATCTGTGCAGTTAATGAGTCTCATATAATGAAATCTAATGCTTACGTTATTTTGAATTAATAACATTCAAAGTATTGCTATGGTAAGTTTTCCTATCTCGTTGCAGCTCTCTGCACAAATTAGATTAGAATGTTCTCACCCTTCTATAAGGCACACACTAAGAGTATCAAAGGAGTTTTCTTGTTTATTGACTAAAGGGAGGGAGAGGATACAGGTTTGCTATATTAGTTGTGTAAGTATTAGTATCTAAAAGCCATAGTTTAAAGATAACTTATTTCAAAAGTATATAGGATGCAGCTTAAAGTTTTTTTATTAGAGTCTTAGTAATGACATCCTCTGACCTCTAATTTTTTAATTTCTGCCTTTATCAGATTGACTCAAGTTTGTCAATCTTACAGACTTTCCCAAAGAACCAGCTCTTCGGTTGATTTTTGTATTGTTATTTAAATCCCAATTTCATTCATTTCTTCCCTGATACAACTTTTGCTGTCTGCTTTGTTTAATATTGGCTGTTTTTCAAGAGCCTTGGAGGTGCATCATTAAATTGCTTATTTGATATATCTCAGATTTGTTTGTTTTCTTATGACAGGGTTTCTTTCTTTAGCCCTGGCTGTCCTGGAACTTGATCTGTGGACCAGACTGGCCTCAAACTTAGAAATCTACTTGCCTCTACATCTGCCCCTTCCCAGTGCTGGGATTAAAGATATGTCTTAACACACCTGGCTAGTTCTTTATATTTAATTCAGGCCGTTAGTTTGTGTCTTTAGTGATGAGTTGGGTCCATTTACATTTAAGGTTGTTAATTAGCAAGGAGAGGGAGTTGCTATTTTCAGAAACCTAAGTGCTGTTTTAATAGATGATTGTTCTTTCCTTCTGTATTAGTTTTGATGGTCCTCTAGGTTCTGTTAGACTTGCTGCTTCTTTTCCAGGGTCTAGTTTGTTTTGTGGAATGCATTCTTAGATGTATTCGTGTGAAGAAGGTTATTTAAATGTGTGTTCTTAAGTTAATTTAAAAGCTACATTGCCTTATGCAGGGATACTTTGGAGCCGTTGGTGCACTTCTTGGACTGCCAAATTTCAGCTAAAACATCAGATATTTACTAAGAAAAATGTCATCCAGGAGGAACTGGTCCAGAAACTGCATTCATTATTTGTCACTGGGAACCAAAGGATAAAAGAGCTACGCTATATGTGTTGGTTTTAAATGTCAGAACGGTGAGCTCATGAGCTTTGCTGCCTGGAAAGACCTCTGTAATGGGAAGTATTCCTCATTGATTGTGCCCTTGTGTGTATATATAGCCAGCGTTCCATCTTAAATGCAATACAGCCTCTTGATTGTCGAACTTTTCTCAAAAACTGATTTTCTATTTATTTGATGTAGCCAACGTTGTAGTACTGTATGCTCAAACACAAATCTTCAAATCTCAGAAATGTTTGCTAATGCAAAATAATTAATACTAAATATTTGTTTGAAGTCTGTTTTATGTATGTTTGGTTACTAGTGAACAGGAAGTAACATCCTCTGTATCATAATTTATTGTACTGGCAATCAAAAATGATCATTTTCTATGACTTTAGAAATGTTAAGGCAATATTAAGTATTAACTGTGGTAGTAGTTTTGTAACATATCCTCCTCAAAAAAGCATGTGTCTATGACTTTTTTCCCCATAAGTACAGTTTTCCCTCAGTTGATGAGTGGAAATACTGTTTAAACATAGACCTGAATTTTTCTTTTGAATCTCTGAAATTTTTTGCACATATTTGGTGGTGTTACATTTTTTTTTATTTTATGCATTAATCAGTATATGTGTTAAGATGTTTTAAAATTGAGGGCATAATCGCCTACTTTGGAATTTGTCTAATTAAGTCCTTGGACTATTCAAATGGAATACAGTTAGAGTGAGTGACATTCTGTTCTCTTTACCATGTGTATCTTAGGCCCAGACATACATACTTCTTTCTTCTCATTAAGTCTGAACTGTGAAAGCTGGTTTTATCCTACAAACTGTAGTGATGGACAGAATCAGATGTTGTCTAAAAGAATGTTGTAAAACTGGGACTCTGAGACAGTATTACTGAGTTACAAATGGATCAATATTCATATTTTTTGGTCATAAAAGCATTGAGGATCCAAAATTTACCTTTCCTTCTGCCTTGGAATTCTTGATTTTGATTCTGATTTTATAAAGTTAAATCTCTCAGATTTTACATTTGCAGTAACATTTTGGAGGCCGGTAGTTCTATAAAGTTGAGTCTATAAAGGAAATGGTCCTGTATTAATTACCAATATCTCTGGAAATAACCTTATAGAGGTTAGAGATTGTTTACATTTCAAAAAATATTTCAGTATGGTTTCTGAGACCCCAGTGTTTAGTAGTGAGAGGTTTCTACCAGATTGTCAAGAGGTGCTTGATAAGACAGTTCTCCATGTAGTATTCAGATTTTATGTGGAGGTATTTGAAGATATGAACATGCAAATAGTATCTGCAGAGGGAAGCATGTGAAGATAGTGTTTGCCCAGTAGACTGCTTGGAACTTGGAAATGAGCCCACTCGGTAGATTTAAGTCTACAAGGTTGTCTTTGCCAGTTCCAGCTGGAATGCCACTGACTGCTTCCTTTGTTTAAATGGTTTTGATTCAAATCTTCGTGCAGATAAGAAAATAATTAAATGATCGAAACTACAGATGTTTTACCTGTGGAAATTCTATAAATCAGCAACTATAGGTTTAGGGCTATCTTTAAGAAAAGAGTAGTGTTCATATTCACTTGATCACTATACTTTGGTTAATGTGGAACTAACATTTTATTATTCAAAAACTGATATTACCTAAGATCCATGTAACATGAACCAACTAGCTCATCGGTTTACCTTTTTCCAAGTGTAATCTATAATTATGAATTAATAACACAGAATCATGATTGATAAAGGCTGCCAAGATTCTAATCTGCTTTACATTGCTCTTGAGAAATTCCCTGTAAATATGTTGGTATAAATAGGTTTGCTTCCAATATCAGCCAGCCTGATTGAAGGTCTGTGTTTTGTTTTTTGTTGTTTGGTTGGTTGGATTTTTTTAGGTTTTTTTTGTGTTTTTTGTTTGTTTTTGTATTTTGGTTTTTCAAGACAGGGTTTTTTTGTGTAACTAACAGTCCTAGCTGTCCTGGAACTCACTATGTAAACCAGACTGGCCTCAAACTCAGATCCACCTCCCTTTGACTCCCAAGTACTGGGATTTGTGTGCCACCACCACCCGACTAACTAAGGTCTGTGTTCTTAAGCAGTGCTATTTAATAGAAATAAAATGTAAACCATGCATAATTATATTTTTCAGTAACATTAAAAACTAAGAAGAAATAGATTACAGTCATTTTAGTACATGTGGGTTTATGTCCTTTTTTTTCCCCCTTTTAACTGATGTATCTAATGTGTTATTTCAGTGTAAAATCAGTGCAAAAAGTATATTGGGAGATATATTTTGCCCTCTTGTTTATTTTTGTTTTTAATTATTTAGTCTTCAGTCGATATACATTTTAAATGGCACATCTGAATTTGGACTGACTACATTTAAGATTTTATAACCAAATATATAAATAGTGCCCACTGTGTTAGTGTTTTTCTAGAGCTTCTGTTTTTGTTTTTGAGACAGAGTCTCAACTGTCCAGCCCTAGCTGGCCTGGAATTGGGTATGTAGACCAGGTAAACCTTGAACTCAAGAAATTCACCTGCCTCCTGGCTACTGAGATTAAAGGTGTGCTAAGGTTACTTAAAAGAAAAGACTATTGTGTGCCCATGAGAACTTTATTAATAGGAGCTTTTAAAAGAATGAAATGGGGGGAGCTTTTTTAAAAATATAAAGATTGTTTATTTGAGCCAGTTTATTTTGCACAGACAAGCTGTTACTGACTATTCCAAAAATACTATATGTTGGCATCATGTCATCTCTTGTATGGGATTTTTCTAATATCTGATACTGATAAAACTGCCTGTGATAACCCTAGTAGTTAGCAGTCTCCAAACTAACTAAGCAAAATTAATTTCAGGGACTTAGTTTCTAAAGTTTCTGAGTTTTGTGCAGTCAGTTTTGAATGATTACTTAGAAATACTTTTTAACTCATTGCTGTCTTTTATATGTACAGATAATCTTTATAAAAATTCTGATAACTTCAAATGCTAAGAGCATTGTCAGCCATGGTTTTGGTGGTAAAATGCACACACAGATCTAAAGCACCACCACTCCTCCAGAATGTTGCCTTTTAACTAGCCAAATCCCAGGCTTCTAATACACAGGTCACATAGGTTAGCACAGCATTTCCCTCTGTTACTTTAAGTAGGTGGGTCTCTCCTTTGGATAAAGTCATTGCTGAGGTCAGTAATGTGCATGATAATTGAAAGCCAGCCTCTCAAGAGGTTCTCGTTATTTGCAAAATTTGGACTCTTCAAAAAACTCTTAATTGATGTTGCCCCTGAGAATGCATATGTTTGCTATGTTTGAGGAACCCATTCCTAAAATTACCTTTTAGGAAAGCTGTTTGGGGGTTACGTTCTTGGGTGAAAAGCTTGGCCTGGCCATAGTTTCCAAATGTCCCCTATGAAACCACTATGTTAGAAACAGAGTTCTTTCATATTTAGTTTATTTGTATCTTCTTTGTTTTGTTGAGCACTTTATCTTTGTTAGTGTGTTGCATTTGCGAATATAATTCAGAAATTCTAAGTTACGTAAAAAAATTGAAGCAAAATTAAAAATGAATGTCCATTACTTTGCATTCAACTTTTGTGCTATATGTAAACAAAATAATCAAAATATATTCTTTTTGAAAATACTCTGATTTTAAGATGATTGCTTCAAAATGTCAATGTTTTCTTTTCCCAGCCAAGCTCCTGCTCACTGAGTGTGTTATGTTCCGACAGTGATGCAGATAGGCTGACTTCATTTGTGTCATCAGATAAGATACTCTATGGTTTGTTTTTTCTGGGTTGTGGGGTTTTTTGTTGTTGTTTTGTTTTGTTTTTTATTCTGGTTTGTTTGGGTTTTGCTTTTTGAGACAGTTTCTCTATGTAACAGTCCTGGCTGTCATGGAACTCATTTTGTAGGTCATGCTGGCCTCAAACTCACTGAGATCTGCCTGCCCTGCCTCCCAAGTGCTGGAATTAAAGGTGTGCACCACCACCATCCAGCTGGCTTTTGCTTTTTGAGACAGGGTCTCTCTGTGTAGTTCTCTCTGTCCTGAAACTTGCTAAGTAGACCAGGCTGGTCTAAAACTCACAAGAGATCCTGTCTCTGCATCCCATAATCTTACAAAATTTTTGTTTGCAGTTTGTAACAATTATCTTTTCTGATGAGTCTCATAATGTGATTTTTTTTTTCTTCTTTGAAGACTGTGATAGCTGATTTAAAATGTCAGCGTGAAAAGAGATTGTCCCAGGTTTTCTGCTGTCTTATTTCTACTTAAAAGGTTAAACTGTTTTGGAAAGCACTTCCTATTGGCTACACTGTGCTGTCTTGTATATATATTCAGTACATGTGGAACTGAAATTTGCTAATGTTTTATAGTGTGCTGGCTATTGGCCCAGCTTCTTTGAATGTCACTACTTTATTTTTAAATGGGGAATTCGGTGGCTACTGTGGAAATGATATAGTTGTCAGGAGCCTGAGAACTGCTTCATTCCTAGCAGTGCTTCTTTCTGGCTTTTATTAGTCTGTGCTAATAAGTACTTACAAAACCAGAAAAGTACTGTTCTCCCCGGTTACCGTCTATGATAGCTGTTGGAAGGTATGTGCATACATTCATCTATGAAGTACCTTGAATTTTTTTTTACAATTAACCTAAAAATTATGTAGGAATTATCAGTACTTTTCCTTTGTACAAGAAGAAACTACACCTTTAAATTGAGAGTTAAAGCCCATCTGAAAGTTTTGTATATGTCCAACACACAATTCCCAGCCACATTTACAAAATGAAAATGGAATTATATGCAAGTAAGTTGAGATGGGTGGACCTAAATGAGGCAGACAGAAGCCCTGAAATCTCTTTACTGACCTTAGTGGGACAGACCTGTGTCCGACAGCAATGTCCTTACTTCTAAAAGTCAGTGTGAGGTAATGCTGGAATTTTGCTGCTGGCTTCCAGCACTGTGCTTGGGAATCTGATCTTCATTCACAAGCTAGTTTGGGTTTTTTTTGGGGGGTGAGGGTGGGTATTTGTTTTGATTTTTCAAGACTGGGAATAAAGGTGTGTGTCACTACCGCCCAGCTACTGGTTTGTTCTCTAAACAAAGGTTTTAGTTCTGAACAGCTGAGTGTCATGGCCCTAACCATGCATGTAAATCACTCCTGCAGTAAGTGAGGTTCAGATACATGGTCACTCGTGCCTACTGTTTAAGCTAAGCGCATTTCTGTCATTTTAACTGAAGTTGAAAGGCATTCTTTTCAGTCCTGCCCAGTTCTGATGAAATCAATCCTGGGTATTTTCTGTCCCATTTTTGAGCATCTTTTAAATTGGGGATTATTTTACTTATACATGTAACTTCAGTATAAGCTGCTTTACTATGTTGGTGGCATTATTTTTGTTAGGTCCAAGCTTTGTTATGTTTAGATTCTTCTAATATTAAATCTTATGTAAAAAATGTATGATGTGCTACAAACTTTATGCATAATAAAACTAAGTTATAGCCTATTGTAACCTATAAAACATTTCTTGTAAATTATCTAATTTATTTTTCCATTTATGTACAGTTTCTTAATGTAAAATTTAAAAATATTTGTTGTGGCCTGCTCTGTAAACATTCCCACACTTTTTCCTTTAATGCTTATTTGCATGACAGAACCTTGGGTTCTACTTGTTTGTCCCGTGTGGCCAGCCATTAAGCCAGCTTCAGGTTGTCTACCTTTTCTGTAGTTTCTTTTCTAATTTGTTAATATTCTAAATACGTGTTAGAATCATGCCTTTTATACCCTACTTTCCAAATAAATTCTCTTATTTACTACATGTGTCTCTTGATTGTTTTGTCTTATAGTACTGAACAGCTGCATCTCCACTCTGATTCAGCATAAGGTTTGATCTCATGGTGGTTAACTGATAGAGCGTAAACTCATGGGAACAAGGACATTGTAAAGATTTGTTCGCTCCTGTATCTCCAATATCTGGTACTGAGAAAGTTACCAATAAATGAACTGACTGTAAAGTGTTCTTGTGTATCTAGACTGCTTGAGTAAGGTAGTATACCTTCAAAGACTCACAGATACAAAACTTTTCTTATTCTGGAATGAGACCATTTTTCTATGTGCGTGTACATTTGACAGGACATCTGATACCTTGGTGACACAATTTGAGAAAGTTTATTCTAAACTAAATCTTATATTTTTAAACATTTATTTTTATTTTATGCGTACATATTTTGCCTGCATGTAAATTTATGTGTACTCTGTGCATGCCTAATAGCCAGGGAGGCCAGAAACTGTTGGAACCCCTGGAACTGGAATTAGATATGGATGTGAGTACTGTGAGCTGAATCCCTGTCCTGCAAGAGCAGTAACAGCTCTTAACACTGAGCCATCTCTCCAGTCCATCTTATGTTTAGTAGTCAATGCCTGTTTGAGAGGAAAAAGCACAAACTGATGGCATTGTCTTGACTCCAGGTGTATAGTAACAAGATGAGAAAGATGAGTGGGTAAGGATGGTGGGGTGTGGGTGGATATGCTGCATTTGAGGGTTAATTTAGCTCCCACGAACAAAGCACAACTTGTAGTTGGAAGTAGCTGCTAAAGAGTTCACCACTTCACTGAAGTGTCATTGCTTTGTTCAGTCAGCATTACAACTGGGAAAGAAAGTTGTTTGATTCTGTGGGTGCTTTGTAAGTTGTGGAAACAAGCTGTTTATTGACATTTCTCAGTTAAGGGCAGTGTGTTTTAAATAACTACTGATTGCCTAACATCTGCAATCTATTGGCCAGGTCTACAGTTTTGAAATTTTTTTTCATTTTATGGTTTTTTTCGAGACAGGTTTCTCTGTAGCTTTGGCCTGTCTTGGAGTGAGCTCTTGTAGATTAGTTGGCCATACTGACTTTGAGCCTTGTTATTCAGACAAAGTCTTGCTTTGTAGCTCATGCTGACCTTTGAACCCTGTGTAATCCAACCTCAGTGCTTTCCAACTGCCAAACACATTTTAAAAGCCAGCATGCACACATACATGAACACACACATTATTCATGGCTGGGCAAGTCTGGTACAGAATAGATTTGGTAGATAGACTTGGTGTACAGTAGGTAACTAATTACCCAGTTTTCTCTTTGTGCACTGTGTGTGGTCTGGTACCTAAGTAGGCCAGAAGAGGGTTGGATCCTCTGGGGCTGGAGTTGCAGTACATTGTGGGCTACCATGTGGGAACAAAGAATCAAACCAGGACCTTCAGAAAGAGCAGCCAGTGTTCATAGCTGCTGAGCCATCTCTCCAGCCCCAGTTTTTTGTCTGAGCCTCTCCTAACTCTACCACCTTCCCTTGTTTAGACTAATTTCCAGTCTTTCGGAAGGCCAAGTTATGGGGCAGTTAATCTACTCCCTGTGAAACATTTTCAAAGTGCAGTTTTTGGGGACACTGGTAGGAAAGCCATCTGTGCTTGACAAAATAGTTTAGCAGGTTATGTACACACGTAGCCTTGAGGGAACTATTGTGATAAAACACCAGGGCCAAAGGCAAGCTGGGGCCCAAGGAGTGTGTTTTGCTTAGACTTTCACATCATTGTTTATCATAGAAAGAAATCCAGGTAGGAACTTGGAGGCAGAAGCTGATACAGAGGCGGTAGAGGAGTGCTCATTGGCTTGCACCCACACCAAACAGGGATAACACCAGCCACGACGGGGGGGCCCTCTCAATCAATTACTAGTTAAGAAAATGCCCCACAGGCCTGTATACCTACAGTCAACAGCCAGTACCCCACCTCCTCAACATGCACATGTGCACTTTGAACTCAGATTTGCCTGCCTCTTCCAACTGCTGGGATTAAGGTTATGCACTACCATGCCCAGGAAGCCCCTTTTTAATGAAGGCAATTCTTTTCAGTTGTGGTTCCCTCTCAAATGACTCTAGCTTGTGTCAATTTGATATAAAACTGTCTAGGACAGTGACCCAAGTGGATTCTTTCCACAGAGATAATAAAGGTGGGCTGGAGCACCACCTTACACTTGAGATTGCTCATGAATTTGACATACAGCAAGAATGAGGGCTCTGAATTACACAAAACCAGTGAAGATGTTAAAATGTACAAGATAGGCTATTCCACAGATGGCATTGGCATGTGGAGGAAAGTGGAAGCCAATGTACAGTTATACCCAAGGGCGTGACTAAATCACAGTCCAGAATAAGGTGGAAGTGAGGCCGGAGCAAGCTGAAGGTCTACAGCTGGGCCTCCAACCATCCTCTTTGCACTGCTTAAGAGAGTTCCCAGCTACACGTCCCTAGACTGGGGATGAGAAAGCAAGATATGTCTAAATTCCGAGACCCCTCCCACTGGGTGAGACAGCTCCTGAGTCATCTGCTTGCCTAATGTTAAAGAACTATCCAAACTATGACTCTTAGTAGCCAGCCTCTTCTTCCCTTAGCCTCTAGGCAACAACATGGAGCTTTGGAGCGCAAATAGCTATACTTATGTGACCTGCTCTCAACGTTTTTTAAGACTACAGCATTTCACTAGCTTCATACGTGCATGCAATGTATTTTGATCATACTCACCCACCTTCTCTCCCAACTCCAGTATCCACCCCTCTTGCTTTCTCTAGCCTACACTACTGTTTCACTTCAAAAGTTTTCTCCCTGCTTTGCAGTCTATGGTTTTTTTTTATGGCTTTTTACTTTTTTTCTCTTTATTGATATTTATTGAGCTCTACATTTTTCTCTGCTCCCCTCCCTGCCTCTCCCCTCCACCCTTCAACTTTCCCCAAATGTCACTATGCTCCCAATTTACTCAGGAGATCTTGTCTTTTTATACTTTCCCATGTAGATTAGGTCTATGTAAGTCTCTCTTAGTGTCTGTATTGTTGTCTAAGTTCTCTGTGATTATGGTTTGTAGGCTGGCTTTCTTTGCTTTATGTTTAAAAACCACCTATGAGTGAATACATGTGACAATTGTCTTTCTGTATCTGGGTTACCTCCCTCAAAATAATGTTTTCTAGTTCCATCCATTTTCTTGCAAAATTCAAGCAGTCGTTATTTTTTTTCTGCTGTGTAGTACTCCATTGTGTAAATGTACCACATTTTCTTTATCCATTCTTCGGTCGAGGGGCATTTAGGTTGTTTCCAGGTTCTGGCCATGACAAACAATGCTGCTATGAACATAGTTGAGCACATGTCCTTGTGGCACGATTCAGCATCCTTTGTATATATACCCAAAAGTGGTATTACTGGGTCTTGAGGAAGGTTGTTTCCTAATTTTCTAAGAAATCTCCACACTGACATCCAAAGGGGTTGTACCAGCTTACATACATTCCCACCAGCAATGCAGAAGTGTTCCCTTTTCCCCACACCCTCTCCAGCATAAGTTGTCATCATTGTTTTTGATCTTGGCCATTCTTACAGGTGTAAGATGGAATCTCAGAGTTGTTTTGATTTGCATTTCTCTGATGACTAAGGATGTTGAGCATTTCCTTAAGTGTCTTTCAGCCATTTTAGATTCTTCTGTTGAGAGTTCTCTGTTTAGGTCTTTACTCCATTTTTTTTATTGGATTATGTGATCTTTTGGTGTCCAATTTCTTGAGTTCTTTGTATATTTTGGAGATCAGCCCTCTGTCTGATGTGGGGTTGGTTAGTGAAGATCTTTTCCCATTCTGTAGGCTGTCGTTTTGTCTTATTGACCGTGTCCTTTGCTTTACAGAAGCTTTTCAGTTCCAGGAGGTCCCATTTATCAATTGTTTCTCTCAGTGTCTGTGCTGGTGGGTTTCTATTTAGTAAGTGGTTCCCTGTGCCAATGCGTTCAAGTGTACTTCTCACTTTCTCTTCTATAAGGTTCAGTGTGGATGGCTTTATGTTGAGGTCTTTGATCCAGTTGGATTTGATTTTTGTGCATGGTGATAGATATGGGTCTATTTTCATTTTTCTACATGTTGATATCCAGTTATGCCAGCACCACTTGTTAAATATGCTTTCTTTTTTCCATTTGATATATTTTGCTTCTTTATCAAATATCAGGTGTTCAAAGATGTGTGGATTGATATCCAGGTCTTCTATTCAGTTCCATTGGTCCTCCTGTCTGTTCTTATGCCAGTACCAGGCTATTTTCAGTACTGTAGCTCTGTAGTAGAGTTTGAAGTCAGGGATTGTGATGCCTCCAGCAGTTCTTTTATTGCCCAGGATTGTTTTGGCTATCCTGGGTTATTTTGTTTTTCCAAATGAAGCTAAATACTGGGTTTTCATTTTTGAATACTGTCAAGAACCTGGGAACTCCCAGTCTAGACTCCAGCCCCCAAGAGCAGCACACCGGGGCTGGGGTGTGTTTTTGCTTTGAGCTATAAAGCACTAGGCATGTCTGTGAACCTTCTTTTCATTGTGTAGCAATCCATCAAGTTCAGTGTTGTGTTTCAGCATTTAAAACTTTTAATTTAAAAAAATCATACTTTTAAAATTCAAGTAGCAGGGTGAGGGTGACATACTACTTCAATCCCAGCATTGGGGAGGTAGAGGCAGGACTGGTCTACACAGTGAGTTCTAGGACAGTCAAGACTATACAGAGAAACTGTCTGGAAAATTTCGAGTTAATGCTTTACTTTGTTCCTGAGACATAACAAGTGCATCATGCGAAGAATTTATGGATGTATCTAAACTCACCAGCGTCCTGATGAGCTCAGGACTGGAGAAGAAAGTACCAATTTTGTGAACTGTGGTTTCTTCTAGGCTTTTTCATGACACAGTAGCAAGGGAAATGTCCATTGTCATCACAGTGATGGTAAGGGCCATGTGCAGAGCCTTCATTGTTTTGCTTTTCCTTTTGGTGCAGAGTCCACTTGTGAGACCCTTTGAGCACCAGCCTCCAGCCCCCTCTGCTGCTTGGCACACACTGATGCCTGGGCTGGCTCCTCTGTGGCTCTTGGTGGAGCAGCTGACTTTGAAACTTAGCAAGTTCTGTCTAGTCCAGCTTGGACCAGACTCTATGGAAACCATGCTAAAATGTTCCCCTACACTCCAAGGCAATCCCTGACACTGAGTTCTCAATATTCTGTCTTGGACCTTACCCTGTAGAACAAGCTGGCCTCGAACTCAGAGATCCACCTGCTTCTGCCGCCACAGTGCTGGGATTAAAAGTATGCGTTACCACCCGCTTTTTGAGCTCTGCTGCTAATCTGCCTTGTTGATGTCATCTGTTGACAGTAGGATGAAAAGATAAATGCACACAGCCTCAAGCATGCCCCCAGTTCCTCGACAGACCAGGTGTCCTCAGCCAATTCTCACAGTGCAGTGTGAATTAGCTTAATGTTCTTGCTCATTTCTAGCATTACACACTAACATGTATTCCTCCAAGTCTGTAAGACGGCCTGACTCCCAGTGTAACTCCCAGTGAGAAAGAATCTCAAGGAGGCAATAACAACCAGATCAAGAAATCATGAGGGTGGGGCTCTAATTCTGTAAGAAGAGGAAGAAATACCAAAAAGCTCTCTTTCTGTGAGAAACAGAAGGTGGACCACCCCTAGTGGAGTAGAATCTCCCCAGAAGCCAAACTTGACACACAGTGCACCTGGATTTGTAGCCTCCAGAGCTGATAAAATAAGGAGCTAACTGTTTAGGCTACCAGGTCTGTGTGCTATTGCAGACAAAGCTTGTATTCATGACTTTCCTGTAGCTCCAATAAAAACACCATAACCAAAGTGGCTTCATGGAAGGGTTTATTTTGGCTAACAATTCCAGAGGGAGAGTTCCCATGGGACAGGGGTGGGGATGGAGGGAGGGAGAGGCATGGCAGCAGATAGCCAAAGCAGGGAGCCAAGAGGTCACATTCTTAGTCAGGAAGTAGTGTAAGCACTCAGGAGGCAGAGGCAGGCCTGTGAGTTCAAGGCCAGCCTGGTCTACAAGAGCTAGTTCCAGGACAGGCTTCAAAGCCACAGAGAAAGTCTTGTCTCGAAAAACCAAAACAAATAAAAGTAAAAATAAAGAAGAAAAAGTCACATTGTCAGCCACAAACATCCAGCACAGAGGATGATCTCTGTGGACTGAGGCTAGGAACTCTCAAGACCTGTCCCCAGTGATACTCTTCTTCCAAAAAGATTGGAACATTTCCCCCAGACAGTACTACCAACTGGGGACCAAACATTTAAATACTATGGGTGCGTTTCTCATCCAAACCACAACGATATCTCCCACTTAGATCCCCAAAACCAGAGGTCAGGCAGTTTGTCAGAAACACTGACTCATCCTAACAAATCTCCCCCTTGGTGTTAAGGAGAGGGGAAAAAAAAAAAAAAACCCTATAGAAACTCTACCTTCACCACTCCTAATTGTCTTAAAACTGATCAAATTGAGGGGAGGGGAGAGATGGCTTAGTGGTTAAGTTTGTACTGCTCTTGCAAGGCATCCTAGTTCAATTCACAGCATCCTTGGCAAGTACCTCCCAACCTCCTGTAACCCCAGCCCTAGAGGGACCCAGCTCCTCTGACTCCTGTGTGCTCCTGCACTTCTGCACTCACGTGCATATAGCTGTATACAGAAACACATACACATGAGTTTTTAAATATTTTAAAATTGGTTTGGTTTGGAAATCATATAGCCTGGTGAAACATTATATATAGCTTCTACCTTTTCTGTGTGGGTCATGATAAGAATAACTGGGCTGTTTTTTATGGACTCTGGGTGACTTTATCAGAAAACATGAACTCTTCACTTGGGCCCACAGGTGTCTAGTGTGTCTAGTGGGATTGGCTGAGAAGGGTTGTCACCTGTCCTCATACTCTGTCCCCTTTGCTGCCTTAAGCTGTGTGTTACAGTCTGCTCAGCTCTTTATGTGGACGTGTTGATCATTTGGGAAACCTTGCCTTGGCATAGACTTGTCTTGTATTCCCCGCCCCTTCCCCCATTTTTCTCCCTTCTCTTCTTCCTCCCTACCCCGCAGTCCCATCGAAGCTAAATACACCCACAGCTACTAAGACTCAGGACCAGACTGTGACAAGAGTGAAGAGGTGGCCTCCAAGTTCTTGGGTGGTCCCTGCCCATTCTGAAGGAGTGATCAATGATTACCTCTTTCCTGCCCATGACTCCCCGTTACTTCTACCCTGTATCTGGAGCTCTCCAGCCCTGGGAGGAAGCAGCTTGTTTGTGAGCAGAGTCTGGCCACCGAATAAAGCCTTTCTTTATCCCCAACATTCATTTCTTTAATGCTGGTTGTCCTAGGCCTGGGTCTTGTGAGTTGAGGTTTTTGTCACTGTTGTAAATGGGGGGAGAGGTGTGCGGGTTGAATGTTCCCAGCCCCCAGCCGCTGGCCCGCTCAGCGGTTGGCCGCCTGCACCCGAAATAACATACATGAGAACGGTATTTAATTAAACTCTGCCTGGTCCATTATCACTGGCCTTTTCTTGGCTAGCTCTTACATCTAAACTAACCCATTATATAAGTCTGTATGTCACCACGAGGTGGGTGACTTACCGGACAGTTCTACGGTACTTCCCTCTGCGGCGGGGGGCCTCATGGCAACTGGCCCACTTCCTTTCTTCTCCTCCCAGAACTTCCGTTCTGTCTACTCCGCCCACCTAAGGGCTGACCTATCTATAAGCCAGGCAGCTCTTTATTCAACCAATAAAAGTAATACAAAATACAGGAGAACACTCCCACATCATGTCACCATGGCTTGAGTAGAAAAATACACTGAGGGACCCAAACATGACTTTTCTGGAAAAGCAAGCAGGTGTAGCTCTGAGTAAATCTGGTACCTAGAGTCTCTGTTACCTCTAGGCTGCCTCAGGATTACCTCCCACTGGAATGAGTCTCATCTTGTCCCTGCCCTCCTCCCAAACCAGGCTTCATCCTCCTGTGGCCCTCTGTCCTTATTCCTGTGTGACTCATGGTTCTTACTATGCCCTTCCTTTGAATCACAATCCCTCTGAACTTTGTTGGGATTGCTTTCTTTCCTTTTTAAGAGACAGTGTCTCCCTATGTTACCCAAGCTGACCTTGAACTCCTAGATACAAGTGATTCTCCTGTCTAAGCTTTCAGAATAACAGGCTACTGGAACAAGCCCCTCCCCCGTCTGGATTCAAAGGGATCCTTTAGAAGATGGTTGTCATGTTCTTTCTTAATGGGCTCCATTTTAGCATCTTCAGATGTAGTCCACATAACGGTTTGTCTGAAGTAGGGAAGAACCCACTCTCAGGACGGCAGCTGAGTCCCTGCTCTATGCCCTATTCTGGGGGAAATGCATGCCCTGTAAGGAACAATCCAGAGTTCATTAGCCGGACTGGGCTGGCTCTGATGAAGGCCGAATCCGGCAGTCGCTTTCTTTCCTTCCATCCTCCCCGATGCCCTGAGATTCCATTTCCAGCCTCCACACCTTACCCCAGCTACTCATTCCTTTTGGTGGGACTGGAGATGGGGCTTTGCAAAGCAACAGGATCCACATAGACCTTAGTGGAAATGACATCGATTTTGGAGTTAAGACTGCTAGGATTTGATTTCAGGCTGTGAGTCTTTTGTGGGGTGGGTAGAAGATCTCTTGAGTGAGATTTCTCACCTGGAACTTCGGCTCTCTCAGCTGGTAAGGAGAGCCTGTCCCTGGGATTTAGTGCAGGGCTGAGGACATGATGCTTTATCCTTTTGTTGTTCAAGGAGTTGCACCCCGGAGCAGAGCAGGCCAAGCCAGGTCTCTCCCTGAGGATATATTTAAAAGTGTCTTTTTTAAATTCCATTTTAAATTTCATTGTATATGTGTGCACATGTACCATGCATGCATGTGGAGATCAGAGGGCAATCCGGGGGAGTTGGTTCATGGCTTCTCCCATATGGGTTCTAAAGATTGATCTCATCATCAGGGTAAGCAGCAAGCCCCTTGCTGAACCATTTTGCCAACCCCACCCTGAGCACACCATTAAGCAGTCAAACCTCTCCAAATGTTGCATTCCCAGATTACACACTGACGACTTTCCAATTGGCAGTGGGGCTTGGGGTGTGAATGAAAGCCTTAAAAGCCTGCTCGGGGCTTGGGGGTGGGATACTAGGCTTTAGGAGATCCGGAGCTCTGCCATTGCTTGTCCTCCTGCTCCTTTATATTTGTTTTTATTTTTGACAAATCTTACCGTGTAGCCCAGATTAGCCTTAAACTCGATTTTTCTGCTTCAGCCTCCCAAGGCTAGGATGGGTTAGTTCTGAGAGCCAGAATCCAGTGTGCTGAGTCGAGCGTTACCTTCTGACAGGAATAGTTTCTGAAACTGTCTTTGCTGGCTGTTCTGTAGACCTTTGGTGCTGTCACCTCGGGTGACCCAGCGCCCTATCTGCTTCCCTGCCTCCTTTTGCTACTGTGAAACATTAGAAAGGGATAGCCCAAGGACATGGTGAGAGAACAGCCTGAGGCTTCAGAGCCCTGCTTTGTGTGTGCTGGAGGAAAGGGGCAGAGTCAAGACAGCACAGTGGATGCCAAAAGTGGCATCGAGATTCTCCCACCTGTGTAAGTTTGGACAATTGGTATTCACCTCTGAAAGCCCCATGGCGTCACATGGAACACGGCATGGTAACGGAGCCAACAAAGCTGCATGAGACCATGAAATGCTACGATACTGGGAAAGGAGTGGGAAAAAAAATGTACGGCTAAAATTCTGTGTTTGGGTTAGGTTTCGTGGTATACTTTCGCAATTCCCATTTACTCAAAAAGCAGAGGCAGGAGGATTGAAGTGCAAGCTCAGCCAGGGTTACAAAGGAAGATTGTGTTTTAGAAAACAAAACACAGCTGGGCACTTTAATCCCAGCACTCAGAAGGCAGAGGCAGGTGGATCTTTTGAGTTTGAGGCCAGCCTGGTCTAGTTCCAGGACAGCCAGGGATACACAGAGAAACCCTGTCTCGAAGAGAGAGAGAGAAGGGGAGGGGGTAGAGGGAGGAGGGGACAGAGGGAGGAGGGGACAGAGGGAAGGAGAGGGAGGGAAGAGAGAGTATGCTCACAGGAAGAGTCTGGGTTTGAATCAGACAGCTTGAATAGATGAGCATCCAATACCCTCTCCTGTAATCAGCCTTGGTCATGTGACCTGACCAGTGGGAACAGACATTGTCCCCGCATTTCCCCAGGAAATATTTCAAAGATCATCAGCAACTCCAGGCTCTCTTTTTCCTGATCCTGTGATTAGAAGATGCATGTATGAAAATGGGACCCCATGGAGCCAAGGCCTGCCGTTATTAGAATAGACACCACTTCCAAGTTTTTCCTTGAAGGGGCCTATATCATCTGGATTAGTCCACCAAGACTGGAGAGTGAATTAGTGCAGCTGCAAAACCCAGCCTGGTCTCCCAGTAGTACACTTGGGAATTGTTTATTTCATTTAATAGAAAAACAACACACTAGGACAGGCACAAAGACACAACTCAGTCTCCTGGCAGTGCAGGGCACCTTCCCTGCCTTCTGTTGTTGCTACTTGCTGCTGCTCTTGGGAGGGGGCCGGTAGACCCCGACGACCACAGCGTGATCCCTCTCATAGGGCTCCAGGGTTAGCTGCTCCTGTGGCTTCAAGTTCTCCTGTTGGAGCTTCCTCACCTCGGAAGCAAACACAGCCTCCGCAGACGCTGTGGAGTCAATGCAGTTGGCCTTGATGGAAATGAGAAAGTGGCCTCCGTTGCGCAGAAAGGTGTGGGCATTCAGCGCCACGATGCGGGACTGGTCCGGCTGGGCCACGTCGGCAAAGATCACGTCTACCATTCCGATGAGCATGCGGTACTTGAGCGGGTGCCGGGCATCTTCCAGTACCGGGATGATGTTGGTGCGTTTCTTGGCCACGTTGACCAGATCTCGGCCAGCGCGGTGGGAAAATTCAACCGCATAGACCAGGCCGTCTGGGCCTATGATGTCGGAGACGTGAGAGACAGTGGTTCCCGAAGCGGCGCCCAAGTACAGTACTTTGGACTTGGGTTTGATGTGAATCTGGTCCACGCCACCCAGGATAGCAGCGGCCAGTTTGGAGCGGAAGGGGTTCCAAGTACGGTACTCCTGCTTCTCGCCGTTCTCCACCACGGTGACGCGCTTCTCTCCGTACACCGAGACTCCCGGCACCATGTTCAGGGTGACCAGCGCATCCTCCGCGCCGCGGTAAATGAACACGCCCTCGTGCCGATGCGGCTCCACCGACACGGTGATGCCCTTCCTGCGGCGGTTCTTGTTCCTGGCCTGCCCGCCGCGGCGCTGCCCGCCGCCGCCGCGGTCCCTGCTGTCGCTGCCGCCGCCACCACCGCCGCCGCGCCCCCGGCCCCGGCCGCCGCCGCTGAAGCCGCGCGTGCGCGTCCCAAAGCCTCCTTTGCTCCCTGAGCCAGAGTCACCTCCCTTGCTGCCTCCCTTGCCGCCACCCCAGCCCCAGCCGCCGCGGCCGCCAGCCGGTTTCATGGCCCTGGCAGATCTCGGAAATTGCCGTGGTGTTCGGGGATCGCCGGGGACCCTGGGCGGTTGCGGTGGACGGGGAAAAAGTGAGTGGCGGCGGCTGCCCTCAGGATTAATCGCAGCTGGATGCAGGGGTCCGGGGTGCGCGCATCCTGGGATCCACGCGTTGACGCGGTGACTTGCGTGATTGCATCACAGCCGTTTTGTCGACCCTGTAGCCCCGGAAGCCCCCCTGTTCCACCTGTGCGCAGACGCAGCCTGCTCACTTGTAACCCCTTGCCTTCTCTCTCTGCTTTCCTGGGGACTCTGGGTTCTTCTCCCGGACCCCTCCCCCATACCTCCTACACCTGCCAGCGGCCAGAGTCTCTGTGGCAAGAGAGGGGAAGCCCGCATTTGATCAGTCCTTGTGTCCCTTGCTTGCCCGCCCATGTGGCCGCAGGAAATTTATCTGGATCTGAGGATTTGTTTGAATTGGGACAAGTTTCTTGAACGGTTTGAACCCTGTTATCCCATCTGTAAAAATGGCACAGTTTGGCACATTCTCAGCGCTCCTCTATAGACTTAACTTCTTTCCAATTTTATATTGCTCTTGATTAGCCTTTATAACTGGGATAAACGCATTAGCTTTTGGTCTTTTTAAAATAAAAGGATTGTGCTGGGCGGTGGTGGCACACTTCTTTAATCCCAGCATTCGGGAGACAGAGTTGGATCTCTGAGTTTGAGGCCAGCCTGGTCTACAGAGTGAGTTCCAGGACAGTCAGGACTGTTACATAGAGAAACCCTGTCTCGAAAAAACAATAAACAAACAAGCAAGTAAGCAAACAAAATAAAATAAAAGCATTGCTCTTGAACGTCTGCTTTCTGATATGTCATGGATTTCCAAACTGGTAATATATTATGACAAAGCATTTAAACAGCATACCTGTATTCTGGCATAATTATATGCCAAAATTATTCCTCTTTGAACAGAGACATAATTCTTTTTTTCTTTTTTCTTTTTTTAAAATTTTTTTCCTTTTATTTTTTTATTCAAAAATTTACACTTTCTCCCCTTATCCCAGTCCCCCCCCCACTCCCTCATTACCTCTCCTCCCTCTCCCTGCTTCCTTAAGAGAGGGCAGGATACCCTGCCCTGTGGAAAGTCCAAGGCCCTCCCCCCTCCATCCCGGCCCAAGAAGGTGTGCATCCAAATAGACTGGGTTCCCAAAAAGCCTTATCATGCAGAAGAGATAGGTCCCAGTGCCATTATCGATGGCTACTCA
>JAQHUG010000037.1:8247823-8275482 GCA_028555095.1 Dicrostonyx torquatus
TGCAAGCATGTGTGCCTACAGGCCAGAAGAGGGCACCAGATCTCATTACAGATGGTTGTGAGCCACCACATGGTTGCTGGGATTGAACTCAGGACCTCTGGAAGAACAGTCAGTACTCTTAACCACTGAGCCATCTCTCCAGTCCCAATGTGTGTCTTATCACTAATAGAAAAGAAAGTAATACAGAAGTATTTATTATGAGAACTACCAAAATGTGACAGGCAGAAGTGTAAACACAACATGATATTTATCCTTAATGACTGTTGCAAAAAGGGGGGTGGGATGGGAGCGAATCATGTATGAAGTGCCCTGAAGTATGTGATACCTGTAATATAACCACCTATAAAGTAGAGGTTAAGCTCAGTCTCACAGAGATAATTTTGTTAGGATTCATGGGCTTTTTTTCTGTTTAAGGATAAAATCACACAATGGCCTTTATGTTTAAATGTTAAGGGTTTTTTGAAGGCAAATTGGTATTGTTGTCTCCAAGACTAGTCAGTGTACTAAAAACAGGCTAGCTCGAGTTTTACTGCTTAAGGAAAATCATGTGAACTAATGTTTGCATTTCTATAAGCTGTGCTACAGTATCGAGCAAAGCTGAACATAGTTATGTTTGGGAAATGCAAAGATTAGCCTGCATTTCATCTAAAGTGACTCTGCTGGCTAAATCCACACTCCTGTACTGTCCCCTACACGCACTGAATGACGAGCTGAGCACTTGAGGGCTAGAATGGCTGTGCAGTCAGCACACTAAAGAAAACTGCAAGGCTGCCCCATGGTTCCTGGAGGAATAGCTGCTGTTTCCACCATTAAAGTTCTCCTGAACTTGAAACTCTTAGTCTGGACAGTAACATTTACCAAGCATTGACATGTTACTGGCCAGTATGTCTGGCTGCCCTCCACCAGTCTCTACTTGATTTGATGAAAGAACTTCAATGTTATTCTGTAGAAAATAATGCTGAGCCCAGGGACGACATTTTCTTACAATGAAGACTAGACAAACGGGACAGCTGGAGTTAATCTGGGGCCGACTGTTTTCTTGTCACCTTAACCAAGATCTGTTGTAGGGATGCCATCTTTTACTAACACGGAAATTGAGAACGAGCCATGCACAGTGTTGTTTCAGAGCAATCTGAACAACTTACTGACCTCTATGGAGCCTCAGTTTTGTAACATGTAAAATTGGGTAAATGTCAATCAGAGAAGAGTGGGAGCAGATAGGATAAAGTTCTTAGGGCTAAATAAATTGGGATTCCTTGTCTAATGAAAATTATTGAAAACGCATCTCTGCCAAACCACTTTCTCTCCAACTCTGGTACCTGAAGGTTTCTACACCATAATGCTCAAACAAAATTTATCAAAGTAATTTTCTTCTTAGAATCAATTCTGTTAGAGACAAAAAAAACCCAATTTGTATAGATAATTGTGAAAATTCCTTTACTGTGAAGCTGTGTTCAAATGATTCGTAAACAGTCTTGAAACCTAAGGATTACATCCTTTGGACGGCGTTTATTCCCAGGATCTCGAACCCCTTGGCCATGACAGCAGCTACTGCTTCACACAGGAGCATCCGCCACATGTTCACCTTCACTACCTTCCCTGAGAAAGAAAAGACAGTACATTTCCACAGTTGTTTCTATAAAACTTGACAATTCCCAACACTTTCCTAAACCTCCATGAAGTAATAACACACCCCATGGACCAATTCTGTTCTCAGGCTTGCTTCGATAACACACAGCTATCAATAATACTGGCTGTTTCCAATACCAACACGACTTAGACCCATTTTCTGCTTTCATTGGCCCCATCTCAAACTGTTACATATGTCACAGCTTGCTTGGAGATTTCTTAGTTTCTGTGCACACGTCCTGGTGGCACCCTTCCCCAAGATGGACAGTGGATGGATGAGACACTTACCCGTCTGTCGATCTTTCTCCACACAGTAACAGCTATCGTAAAACTCTGTGAAAGTAGTTGCCAGCTCATATATATAATCACAGAGAGTATGGAGAAATAAGTCATCTAAAATCTTTTGTAAAATCTCAGGGAATCGTAAGATGCACCGGCCAAGTTTCCATTCCTTCTCATGGTCTAAAACAATCTTGGTTTCCCGAGCGGCTTTCTGAAGCATCTCATCATCAATACTGGCCAGACGTGAAATAGACCTGAAATACAGTTAAGTACCTTTGGGTCAGGCACAGGCTCTTTCACCAAAGAATGTAATCTAGTATGACCAGTGCAAATTAGAAAACATCAGCAATTAAAACAGATTCTTGGCCCCAGTGCTACAGAGCCGACCTGTATGTAGCCTCAGCACTTGAGAGGCAGACAATCAGAAGCTAGCCTGGGACATGGACACACACCACACGATCCATCCAGACCCTGATTCCGAACAGAGAGTCTGAACAGTCACCTGATTCTAGTGAAGGCATACAGTAAGTAAGCAGCCGTGTTTCCTCTGTCATCCAGCATCTTGTCAAAGGAGAAGATGTAGTCATTCAACCGGTTATGGGACAGGTCAGCGTACTTGATACAGCCATATGCAACGGATCTCTGAGCAGCTGTCAGTTCCTCCTCAGTTAAGACCTTTGGGAAAACAAACACTTCAGAGCTTGCTCACTACTGTTTCAGCCCCATGGCCTCACAGGTAGGTGACTGAGTCCGAAGCATCCATGGAGTTATCATTTTCTGTTTTTCAAGACAGGGTTTTTCTGTGTAGCCCTGGCTGTTATGGAACTTCATCTGTAGGTCAGGTTGGCCTTGAACTCAGAGATCCGCCTGCCTTTATCTCCTGAGTTCTGGGCATTTTATTTTATAAAAAAAAATTTTGAATGCTACTTAATCATAAATGATTGACATGAAATACCTAAAAAGAAATCTGGTAATATGTCAATTTTATAATTGTTTAAACAGGATTTCAAGTAACTCAGGTTTATTCTAGAGTCATGTGACCTTGACTGAACTCATCCTACTGCTTTCGGCGACTAAGTGCTGGGGGGCTGTACTATGTAGTATTGGGGATTGCACCCAGGGATTCCTTCATGCTAGACAAGCAATCTACTGACAGGATCATATCCCAAGAGTGTCCTTTAAAACACTGTGTCTAAGGAAGGAATGAAAGCTGGTGGGAAGGAGCTAGTGTGAGAAAGGATTTCATGTGGTAGAAACAAATTATTGGATAGTTTGACAATGTGAAGAAAGAAAGGACGAAACTAAATGCTTGAGCAAGCTACAAAAGACCCTAATAAAGCAAACAAGGCACAGAAAGGATGTCTGTTCCCCTCCCATCTTTCGAGATAAGCTATGTACATAGACCTGGTGGGACAGAACTCTAGATGCTAACCAGACATTTGGTCAATCCTGCAATCCTCTTGCCTCCCACAGTTACAGGCAATGTCCCACCATGACTGACTGATCCTAAGAAAAATTTATCAAGGAAGGAATAACTGAAATGTTGGTAGAGTTCTGAGACAGAATCATCCTATGCAGTCCAAGCCAGCCTTGAAATCAAGATCCTCAGGCTCCTTACAAATGTAGACTCCCAGGCCCAGCTTGAGATGTTCTTGACCTCTGCATAATCACAAGCTGGAGTCCAGGTTATCCAAACAGCCCTCCTTTTCATGAGGAAAGTGTCTACTGAATTTAAACTTTATTTGGTTTAAATTACTTAGGAACAGACTTCTAAGACTTAGAAAGCAAAATGTTTTAAAATTAAAACCTTCCAATTGCCTCTAACTCTGCCTAACAGATGACTATTACTTCACAATGGTTGGTATATGATCAGATTTTAATCAAGTATTTTAAGCCTCTTATACGGCAACCTTATTCATAAAAACCTCTTTTCTTGTACAGGTAAGAGCCTAATAAAGTTGAGTTCAATTCCCAGCAGCCTCATGGTGGCTCACAACCATCCACAATGAGATCTGGTGCCCTCTTCTGGCCTGCAGGTATACATGCAAGGAGGACACTATATATAATAAATAAATCTTTACATAAAAAGAATTTTGATGTGTCTTTAACTCTTAAAAGAATAGGATATCCTTGTTTGTTGCTGAACTCTCATCAAGTCTTCATATTTCTTAATCAATGGAAGTAAACTTGCAGAACTTATTCTCAGGTATTTTCCCACATTAAAACCATGGAACTGCAGTTCAGCTGGTGCTTGTCTAGCGCACACAGGGCCCTGGATTTTACCACTATAGCACTGTATAAACTTTGAGTGATAGCAGAAGACTATTGAGGATCAGGAGTTTGCAGCCAGCCTAGGTCACATAAAAGACTACCTCATAGTTTGCTTTGTTTCTTTAGATATGGCCTTACTATGTTAAGTTAGGCTGGCTCCCAACCTGTGCTCTGCTGCCTCAGCCTCCTGAGCAAGTGCTGGGGATTATAGGCTTATGCTACCACACCTGGCGTGGATACTTCGCTAAAAATAGTAATACATATTGAACAAGATCTGATTTCTTTCTTTTCTTTTAAAAATATTTTTTATTTATTTTATGGATATGAGTGACCTGTCTTTGGGCACACCAGAAGAGGGCACGAGATCCTATTACAGATGGTTGTGAGCCCCCATGTGGTTGCTGGGAATTGAACTCAGGACCTTTGGAAGAGCAGCCACTGTTCTTAACCACTGAG
This sequence comes from Dicrostonyx torquatus, assembly GCA_028555095.1. Classification (NCBI taxonomy): domain Eukaryota; kingdom Metazoa; phylum Chordata; class Mammalia; order Rodentia; family Cricetidae; genus Dicrostonyx; species Dicrostonyx torquatus. The sequence goes on from JAQHUG010000037.1 coordinate 8,252,462, forward strand.
CCATTTCTCCAGCCCTGATCCTGATTTCTTTAACAGTGTGTATGCTCATACACACTGAGATCACAGCCTGTTTGGGCTACAGAGCAGGCTTCTGCTTCAGAAGACAAGCTATACGTGGGATGCCTGCTTTATAGTGACATTAGCTACAGCTGCAGGAAAGACTATGTAGCAGTCACTGTCCCTTTGCTCTTACACTATACAAACAAGCTAGTATAACTCAAAATCACAATTCATTTGTATGAGTCATGCCTGGAACCTTCAGAGTTCAAGGCCTGACTAGGTTACAGTGAGCCCCATCTCACCTTCCCAGCAAACAAAACCCTGAAATACACACACTATGTGTGTGGAGAAGTGTCTCACCAATGCCTAGATGGGTTCTGAACTCATACACCAACTCTATTACTTCCACCTGCTGAGCATTGGTATTACAGGTGTATATATTACATCTCGCTTTGCTTACTGTTTTATCTAGCAGTACCATATCCTAAATTCTTCTGTTTGTCCAAAGTTTCACAGTAAACAATAAAGGTTTAAGTTGAACAACACAATAAAGACCTATCTAAAGAGACAAGTTTCATGACACCTTGAGGGGCAACCCAAGACATTCAAACTGCAAGACAACTGTAAGACACCAGAGAGTCACAATGCAAACCCACACAAGCCTCATGTCAGAGCAGGATCCTACATCCTAAGACTCATGCCAGAGCCTTCCACACTGTACCTTAATTTCAATGCAGTTGTGGGATGCAAAATGCTAACCACTATAATAAACGTGTTTCTGCTAACACAAGATCAGTTGTGTCATTGAAGTTAAGATGAATGCAGACATTGCTAGCTCACAAAATTCCCAAAGACACAGAGCTAGCTGCCTCAAGTCTGCCCCTCAGCACTGCCTTCACACCAACGCTCAAGAGCCCTGCACCGCCTTGTGTAGAACCTCCGACCGAATTCACATTGTACAGGGGTTCAATCTAATATCTGAAACCAATGACATATAAGAGTCACAAAAACAAACCTAAGAATGATTACATGAAGAAGTAAAAGGGTGGTGGCAGTTTATGCCACCAAGAAAGTAGATTAGTAGTTCAAGGTCAGCCTCAGATACAAGTTAACAAAACTACAAATGCAAAAGGTCTTCAGTGATACAAGTGCTTGCCTACCATGCCAAAACTGACACACCGATGAATGAAATCGAAAGACACTGTGTGTTTATAAACTATGACAATCAACATATATTATTAAAGGTCCACTGTAGCCAGAGTAGCATACACCAATAAAGCCAGTACTTGGGAAACAGGCTGAACATGGAGTTCAGGGTCAATCTTGGCTAAAAAGGGAGAACCTGTTGCAAAACCTCAACAAACCCACACTACTCATAGACTGTGTGGAGAGCAGAGCGGGAGGAAGTGGTGAAGAGAGGGCCTGAAAAACTGAGTGCTGGACATTACTTTATAAACAGGATTTTGATAAGGTCTTGAACAATGTGAGACATTCTTAATACAGAGCATGAAAACATACACACCTACAATCCAGCATTTGGGAGGTAGGAGCAGGAACATCAGGAGCTGGCTACATGAGACCTGACCTCAGACAAGTCACATGGCTTCTGTACTTTCATAAGAACTCCTGTCCTACCTTGTCTCTCTCCTTCTCCTTTAACTTGTCCATGGACCGTTTCAGTCCTTCTTCTAGCAGGTCCACAAGGCGCACAGTTTCACCTGAACGTGTTTTAAACTTCTTCCTAAAAGACATTTAAAGTCCTATAAAAAAATTCTGAATTAGACTGTTCAATTTAAAAATCCTTGAAAATGAAAGTTTGAGGGGTCACATATGGGCTACCAGGGATGAGCGCCAAAGAAACAGTTTTCTAGTGTCTCTCAACTGAACGCATTCTTGTTTCTAAGCCCCTAAGAGTTCCCTAAGGAACTCTATCCTTGCTACACTTTAACAGTGAAATAAAGAAAAGCATCTACAGGGCTAGAGAGACGCCTCACACTGATGAGCACTGGCTGCTCTTCCAGATTCGGTTCCCAGCACTCATGCTGGGGTAGCAAACAACTGACCGGCTGTAGCCACAGCTCCACCCTATTCTGGACTTCACAGGTACCTGAATGTACAAAACAAAAAGTCTAACCAACTCACTTTTCTAGAATCCAAAATGCTGCTTAAATGTTTTGCTCTTTCAGAAAAATTTCTAAATCAAAAAATCCACTACAATTGCTTCTACACTGGACTAACATAATACCTGACAGAAAGTGCATTTACCTTTGGTTACAATCTTGAAAAAGTGTGAGTCATTGAGAGTCAATTAAGATTCACTCCTTTCATTATTGTATAAAATATGAAGCTTATCAATTCTAAATTGATACCTGACAGAAAGAAAGCCAACCACATTAAGTTCAAGTTGGTAAATACTAAATATATTTACCCTTTGTCTCAAAGAGAACAGAGGGAGATGGCGGGGAAACAGAAAAAGTGAAAACATGGACATTATTAATTTAAAATTGATAAGCTTCATATTTTATACAATAATGAAAGGAGTGAATCTTAATTGACTCTCAATGACTCACACTTTTTCAAGATTGTAACCAAAGGTAAATGCGCCAAGGGCTTTGAGCACGCTGCCACAGGCACAGTCTAGACGAAAGTGTGAAGGCAGTCCAGTGCTCTTTCCACAGCTTCCATGACAGTGTAGTAGACTCTCAATTTCTCAGTGCTACTGGCAGACTGAGGAACAGGAAGCCTTTTCTGAAGCTCTGGGGACCGGGGCCATCACTGCCAGCTCCTGCCTGTGCACTTACTTGTCTTCTCCTAGCACCACGCCGAATCCAACATGTGCCACTTGAGTTACTTTAGGGTCATACCAGCCGATCATTTGAGCAGCAGCAAAAATTGTCTGGAAATGTACAGCCTACGAAGAGCAGAAACAGAGCAGTACTTGTTAGTTTTTTAATACTAATTAAAAAAGACACAACTGAGCCTTTAATCCCAGCACTCGGGGGTGAGGGGTAGAGGCAGAGGCAGGCAGATCTCTGTGAGTTAGAGGCCAGCCTGATCTACAAGAGCTAGTTCCAGGACAGGGTGCTCAGAGATCACATGACAGTCTTGTTAGGCAAATATCATTATAAAGTTCTTCTATTCTCCAGACGCAATCACCAAAACAAACAAACAAACAAATAAAGCAAGCAAGCAAGCAAGCAAGCCTACAATGGCATTGTCTAAACTCAGGTCTTAAAAGAGGCCAGGCAGTTGATACATGCCTGTGATCTCAGTGCTCAGAGCTGGAGAATCGGGAGTTCAAGGGCATATTTAGCTATGCAACCAGTGTTGAGACCAACCTAGGTTATAAGACCAAGTCTCCTAAAACAAAGCATGTTTAAAGAGCAATGGAGGGATTGAGGATACGGCTCAGTGTCCAGGCACTTGCGACCACATACAGAGCACAGGCTCTGATCCTCACACAGCCCAACTAAAGTGACTAAGGACAAAGTCACAAAATGGTTTCTTCCTAATAAATCTTAAGTTTTCATTCAGAAAGGTAGGATTTCAAGTTTGAGGCCAAAGGGGTGACTTGAGACTTTATCTCACAAAAGTCACTTGGCTTTTCTATTTCCATGAAGTAAAATTTCTATGTGTCTATATGTTAAAATTAATTTTAAATAAAAGCAGAGTCACAATGCCACATCAACAAAGGGGAAACCTATGACTTTTTGTAATAACCAAAAACAGAATATTACACAGAACAACCTGTTTGAAAAAAACAAATGTTGGGCTGCACTACCATCACCCTGTGTAGCCATGGCTGTCCTTAATTTGGAAGCTACCTGCCCCTGGCTCCCCAGGAATAATCTATATGCTTAGAAAGTAGCTACAAAGCAGGCTCCAACCCCATTCTTTCTCCAAAGATGCACCAGTGTTCCGAATTGTACATTTCTAGTAAATTTTTTAAAATCTTTAAGGGTCAAATGCAAACAGGCCCGACAAATTCAACTTACTTGTCCATTGTCCACCACATATATAAGCTTATCTGCTTTCTCCTCAAATAGTCTCTGTTTGATAGCAGCTAGGTCAGATGTATCATAAGTAAAGCCCCCATCTGATTTCACTATGGTTAACGGTATGGAACACCCAGGCACAAAGACAATTTTTCTGCCATCATCCACTTGCACAAATCCTAGCAATAAAGGAGAAAAAAAAAACACATAAAAATAAAATAAACCCTTCATTATTGATGTGGGAGTCTCCTCTGTATGATGTGACTATGTTTTATTACCATTGGTTAATAAAGAAGCTGTTTTGGCCTATGGCAGGGCAGAATATAGCAAGGTGGGAAATCCAAGCAGAGATAGGGGAAGAAAAAGACAGAGTCAGGGAGATGCCATGTAGCAAGAGGTAACAAACCACAAGCCTTGTGGTAAAATATAAAATAAAATAGGTTACTTCAAGATGTAAGAGTTAGTTGATAAGAAGCCAGAGCTAATAGGCCAAACAATGTTATAATTAATATAGTTTCTGTGTGATTATTTGGGTCTGGGTGGCTGGGAATGAAAAAGCAGTCTCCAATTACACATTACCAAAGCTAAAAGAGCCCTCCTCAAACCAGAATCCTAGTTTATTCTAGGACCACACAAATACTTGGCCATTCTATGAACATTTTGTTATTTAAAAAAGTTATATTTTTGTGTGTGTCAGAAAATGAGAGTGGTACATGTACTACAGTGTGAATGTGGAGGTCAGAAGATACCTTTTGGGAACTGGCACCCTCCTCCTACTATGCGGGTCTCAGGGACTAAACTCAGGCCCCCAGGCTTGGCAGCAATTCCTCTACCTACAGAGCTTTCTCACCAGCCCTGAGTATTTTAAAAGATGATTAAAGAGCGGAGGAATGATTATTCCCACATGATCTACTGCTGAGACTGATTTCAGGGTGCAGGGTCAACATGATGGCAAGGCTCTGCACTCACAGCACACCTGCTCAAACTCTGCTACAATACCCAGTGGAAGCATCCACTCGGGAGACAAAATATGAACATAGGTGCTTTCTTTTCATGACCTTCCTATGGATGTGTTCAAATATAGCAAGATTTAGTATCTGGAATAAGGAGCAGGAAGAAATAAAACTGCTCACGTGCATATAATGAAAAAGCAATGTTCTTAGATCCAAGAAAAGACAGGAATAGGAATGAACTTTCTAACAGCTATATTTAATTTATGTCACTTATAATATTGACTCCCAAATTTAATGTTTACAGTAGCTACAGTCACTATGCAGATTATGTTACCATACTACTTACAGTTTAAGAAACAGACTCATAGGTAGTGGTTGAAACTCCAGCCCGTGAAGGAAGACTGCCTGTGTGTAAATTTCAGGTTCGCTGCCTATGGGCCCTGACTTCTCTGTGCTGATCAGGGCTGAGCACAGAGCTCCGAGTAATGTATGACAACATATCTAAGACCCTCTGTCCAATCTTCAGTTCCATAATGCCAACAAAACCCCATGAATATTGTTTTATTATCTTTAAAGTGTGGTTCCCAGACTCCACTTCCACATTCAAGAACCAGGCTTCAGGGCTGAAGGATGGCTCAGTGGTTAAGTTAAGAACACTTGTTGATCTTGCAGAAGACTGACCTGGGTTTAGTTACTAACAGGTCAGACAACTCACAATTGACTCTAACTCTAGTTCCAGGGAATCTGATGCCCTCTTCTGGCCTCCATGAGTGTGCACATGGTGTGCGCTCTTGCTCACATTCACATGCAGGTAAACACTCATGCATATAAAATAAAGCTATATACATTTTTTATTTATCAAGACAGGGTTTTTCTGTGTAGCCCGGGATGTCCTGGAACTCAGAGATCTGCCTGTCTCCCACGTGCTGGGATTAAAGGTCAGCAACACTATGCCTAGCAAGATATATAAGCCTTTAAAGAAAAGATTATGAACCATGGTAACTTTGAGACCAGACTGGAGTATGCAGTGAAATCCTGTCACAAAACTCCAAAATCATGGGGCACATTTTTGCACAAAATTCCAGTTAAAAAATGGAGAGAGAATGATAACATACGACCAAAGTCACAGTCATCAACAGCTATTGAAACTACTGGGCAAAGTGTGACAGATGTACAGCTGACCTAAACTCACTAACCATAGTATCTCACAAAAAGACAACTAGACATTGCTTGTATTCTTGAAAATCAAAGCAAACCAGATTGAATCCTTTTTAAAAATACAGGCAAATGCTGGGTGGCGGTGTGCATGCCTTTAATCTCTGGCAGAGAGAGGATGATCTGAGTTCGAGGTCAGCCTGATCTACACAGCGAGTTCCAGGACAGCCAGGACTATTACACAGAGAAATCCTATCTCAAAAAACAAAAAAACTCAGAACTCATTGTGGTTCATGCCTGTAATCCCAGCATTTAGGAAACTGAGGCAAGAGAATCATTAAGTTTGAGGCCATCCTGGTGTACAAAGTGAGACTGTTATGCCAACAGGATGAATTCTGTAAGCCTTCTTTCTTTAACAGTAAAAGAAATACATCCAGGCATGGTACTGCATTGCCTGTAATCCCAGTTCTTTGGAGGCAGAAAGAGGAGTCCCACAAATTTGAGGTCAGCATGGTCTATACAGCAAGTTCCAGCCTAGATAGGGTTCCTTACAAAGCAAGAAGAAAAGTATGCAGGAAAAGGGGGGCTACTATGTATTAACAGACCACAAATAAATGTAATATTCAGACTCTGAGAAAAAAAAAACTATGATTAAAAAATTATAGAGCTGGACATAGTTCAAACATGCATTTGGGAAGCTGAGGCAGGAGGAAAGTGAATTCTAAGCCAGCTTGTGGATTCAGAGACATCCTGTATTTGAATGAACAAATTAAAATAAAGTCCCATTGGAACATCTGCATTGTCTATTGAGTGGCATTAAGACATTATCACCGGGCTGTGGTGGCACACATATTTAATTCCAGCACTTGGGAGGCAGAGGCAGGTGGATCTTTGTGAGTTCGAGGTCAGTCCGGGCTACAAGAGTTAGTTCCAGGAGAGGCTCCAAAGCTACAGAGAAACCCTGTCTTAAAAAACAAAACAAGACAAAACAAAAACAAAAACAAAAAAAAAAAAGAAAAAGAAAGAAAGAAAGACAAGAAGACATTCTTGCCCAGGCGGATAGCACAGCAGCACATGCTTGCTGTCTTTGGGTTCCATCTGATTGGGGATGAGAATTTATTACCAAACATGAAGGTTTACACTTGTCATCTCAGCGTGGGGAGACAGAGGCAGAACAATTTCTGAGTTCAAGGTCACTGTGGTCTACAGATTTAATTTGAAGCCAGCCAGGGCTACATAGCAAGACCCTGCCTCTAACACGCAGAGAAAGAAACTGAGTGAGATAAGGACACTAGAGTTTTAGGAGCAGACACAAAGCACGTGTCCTTTCAGGGACAGAGCGGCAGAAGGAATGGTGTAAAAGTGTGTGGGTAGAACAGGGTGTAGTCTAGCTTTACTATTTATAACTCTTGATGTTGTGTGATGAGTCTGTCTTCAGTAATCATAAATTTCATTCTATCTTTGTCTGCGTGCAAGTTTCAGTGATAATAAAGGACCCAGGATCGATACCCAGCACCCACGATGGGTAGCAACCACCCGCAGCTCCAGTACTAAGGAATCCGGTTGCTCTCTTCTGACCTTTCCTCACATGCACACAAAACACAAAATAAATCCAAAATGTAAAAGGATGTAATGCCTACCTTTATCTTCAAATTCTTTTACAATATCACTCATCCTATCTTGATAGAAGGATTCTCCTCTCTCTATTAAAGTGATGTCCAATGCATCATAAATTTTCTTAAACTCTAGAAAATACCAAATATAGTAAATAAATAAACATTTAAGCAAAGGGGAAAAAACACACCATTTAGAAAGCTTTATAACTGGATGTAACACAAAAAGAAATTAGTAACACTAAATATGTACAATACAGAACAGTTTATGTGTGCTGCCATTGGGGAAGAGAATATGGTGCCATATATGAAACACTGGGCCGTAGGATACAGCTCAGAGGCTCAGCACGGGCTTAGCCAGCATGAGACCCTGGGTTTGATATGTAGCAGCCCCTCACCCAAAACATCATTACTAATTATTTTTGCCTACCTATAAGAAAAACACCCTTTCAGAGGCTGGAGAGATGGCTCAGTGGTTAAGTGCACTGGCTGCTCTTCCAGAGGTCCTGAGTTCTATTCCCAGCAACCACATGGTGGGTCACAACCATCTGTAATGAGATCTGGCGCCCTCCTCTGGTGTGTGGGCATACATGAAGGCAGAATGTTGTATACATAATAAATAAATAAAACTTAAAAAAAAAAAAGAAGAAAACACCCTTTCTAAAATTCTGAAGTGAGGATTACAGGTGCAGCATTTATGGGGCTCTGGTTCAGTCTTCAGCACCAAATAAAGTCACGTGTTTATGCACACCCACGATCCTAGCCCAGGTACAGGAAGAAAGAAGACCAGAGCAGCGATTTTGAAGATAGCCTGGACTACATGAGAACACTTCTCTAAATAGATATGAACTCAAATATGGTATTCTGGATTTCCAGCCCAACTAAGGAAATCTAGCAGAGGAGAGATGTTTCAGGCCAGGAATTCAAGATTATCTCTGACAAACCAAGAAGACCCTATTTCAAAATCAACCTGGACACAGTGGAATACTCTCATAATTCTAGCATTAAGCAGGAGGACAGTGAGCTCAAGGTTAGCTTAGGCTATACAGAAAATACCTACCCAGAAGCAAAAGTATATATGTAAAAAACGAAAAACCAGGCTACACATGGTGGCACATGCCTTTAATCCCAGCACTCAGGAGACAGAGGCAGACTGATCTCAGTGAGTTCAAGGCCATACTGGTAGTGAGTTCCAGGACAGTCAGGGTTATGCAGAGAGAAGATCTCAAAACAAACAAAACCTAGCTGGTGATGAGAACATTTACTCAGCTTTCTGTTAGCCTTGTTTCTCACTTATCAACGACACAGCATTTCCTAAGTGCAACACTTTCATACCTTAAAATCTAGATTGCAAAGCAGTCATCAATAGCCTTTGCAAAAGGCCTGATGGCAATATTCATTCATTTACCAGTCAAAGTGGTCTTTTAAATTGATTTTGCAAAACCAAACATGGTGGCAAATGCCTGCAATCTAAGTACAAGAGAGGCAGAGGCACTGTGAATTCAAAGCCAGCCTGGGATTGAACTGAGACAAAGACATAGATAGCTTTGTCTCAAAGACTGGCATTTGATTTTGATCTTTCGAACCCATGTGATGGAGAAGCCTTGTTAGCCAATTATCTTTAAGGGATGGGTCCAAGTAAGGCATGGCTTTCTGGGGGGGGGAGGAAACGGGACCTGTGCATGGCCCAGGTGCCCCCCCTCTGTGATTTCTGCGGGACACAGCTGAGCTTGAACTTCTTGTTCCTGTTTCATGAGTTTTCCCCTTATATAAATAAAAATGTAATTGTTTTATCCTTTAGCTAGCCTGGTTATTTCCCAAATTGAGCTAGTTTCTACACCCATGTAAAAACCTGGATGTATGGGCTGAGATGACTTAGCAACTAAGAGCTTATACTGCTTTTGTAGGACCTCTAAGCTCAGCTCCCAACACCCATGTCAGTAGACTTACAATGACCTGTAACCCCAGTTCCCAGGGATCCAACACCTTCCTCTGGTTACTACAGCCACCAACACTAATGGGCACAATCACATGCATAATTTAAAATGAAATAAATTGTATGCTGAGAATGGCGGCACATGCTTTTAATTCTAGCATTCTGGAGGCAGAGGAAGATGGGTTCTGAGTTTGAGACCAGCAGGTGTATATAGTAAATTCTTGGATGTGGTGGTATGCATCTGTAATCCCAGTATCCTACAATGAGAAGGATTTGGGTTTTTCAGGGTTTCTCTGTGTAACTGCCATGGATGTCCTGAAACTCACTTTGTAGACCAAATTGGCCTGGAATACAGAAATCAACCTGACTTTGCCTCCCAAATGCTGGAATTAAAGGCATGCACCACCACTACCACCAGGCTTGCTACAATGAGACAGGATAATTGAGGCCACGATAGCTTGGAGTATAGCATGAAGCACAGCAGAAATAATGCAATAGAGATCCTGCCCTTATAAGGTATAAGGAGAACAGATTCCCCAAAGTTGCCCTTATCCTCTGACCGTCAGGTGGGCTATGTGTAAAAGCACACACCTGAGTTCACACAATTAAATCAGAAAAGTATATGGGAGGTTTGAAGAAACAGGCAAACGAACAAAACCACACAAAGACCCTAATTACAAAAACCTATTATCAATCCCGAATAAAAACACTCACCTGCACGGGAGACGTCACAGATGAGGTTCCAGGCCTTTATGAAATCTGGGTTTTTACTCTGCAGTGAAACAACACATTGATAGGCTCGCTTCTTAAATTCCTCCTCAGTGTCAAACCTCTTCTTAGATTCCTGTTAAGAGATTTGTAAGATCCAATCATGTTGCTCTAGATAAAGAATGTACTCATTTCTGTACATATGCACCATAAGAAATAGACAATTGAGAATATGAGTGCTCTACATCAAAGACAAGAAGAACACAAGTTCCTAAAAACAAATACGAAAACCAAAATAAAACCAGAGTGGCCAGGTGTGGTGGAGCACTTTTAATCATAGCGCTTAGCGGAAAGAGGCAGGTGGACCTCTATGCAATAGGTTTCAGAGAGGTAGGGGACACAATTGTTCTCTAAATACCCTGTTCTCTAAAACAGAACACCCAAGCCAACAGAAAAGTACATCCTGTAAGAGTTCAAGAACTGGCAACAGCTGAACTGGGAAGATAGCTCAGTAGATATAAAGTGTCCGCCCTAACCTCGAGAGAACAATAGTTCTATCTCCAGAATCTAAGTACAGCTGTGCCGTCTTGACAGTCACCTATAATTTTGGCAGGGATTGGTGTGTGTGGGGGGGAAGGTAGCGAGACTAGACAGAACGCAAGAGATCCCAATCTTACTAAAAAGTGAAAGATGTTAACTCAAGCCCACACACACTCGAGCGTGAGTGACAAACAGCCTAGCTTTTTTTTTTAACAATGAAATTATTATTTTTTTTTTTGAAACAGGGTTTCTCTGTGGCTTTGGAGCCTGCGCTGGAACTAGCTCTTGTAGACCAGGCTGGTCTCGAACTCACAAAGATCCGCCTGCCTCTGCCTCCCGAGTGCTGGGATTAAACGCGTGCGCCACCACCGCCCAGCAAATTATTTTTTCTTAAATATACAAAACTCAGCTGAGCATATGGCTCCTGCTTGTAACTCTAACATTCAGGAGGCAGCCAGAACACCAACTTTATAGGCCAGTCTAGTCTCAAACTGTCTCAAAATCAAACCCACAAAAGCCTTCAATGTTTCATTTTTATTTTGGTAGCACAGGCTTTCTCATTTTAGGGTATGCTTCCTAGTGTTTCTTTGCAAATACATCGTTCAAGAACAAATGGGGCTGGTAAGCTGGTTTAGTTAGTAAAGGCCCTTGCTGCCCAGCCTAAGTGTGCGAATTCAATTCCCAGGACCCACATGGTAGGAGAAAACTGGGTCTCCCGAGTTGTCTTCTGGCTTCAGTGCTCACTCTAGGCATTCAAACAAAACAAAAAACAAAAACAAACTAAGAAACACTGGAAAAATGATTCATTACCAAATCAGTAAATTTTAGTAATGTACTGCAAAATCACTTATATTAGCAAATCTGTTTCATTATATCCAAAAGCAATTTAAGTGATTAGTTATTTTTAAATTGTTACTAGAAAAACATCAAAACAAGTGTTTGTTTTTTAATCCATTAGTCTAATTTTTCGTTCATTTATCACAAGAAAAATGATTTTGAAAATACAAGACTGTATGTATAATACTACTTTATGGGAAAAGGTCACAGAAAACTTTCAGTAGATGGATAATACCTGCAGGTACCAATCCAGAACGCTGACCAAAGTCACCACACAATTAAGATAGGGGCTGGACTATTACAGCTGAGGTTAACTTTGAACTCTAGATCCTCTTGCTCCCACCTCCCCAGTGTGGAGATTACAGGCATTTGCCCCCACACCCAGGCATATGTTTGTCTTTTAAAAACTGCTGTGGAAGATGGCAGAGAGGATGAAGGTTCTTGGCTGATGAGTTAGAAAGCGTTCAAGCCTAGGACCCACAGGGTGAGAACTGATTCTTACAGGGTGTGCCTGACCTCCACACACAGACAATGATGTACAACCTATTCCTAAGATACAAGCATAATAAAATCAAAATAGTTAAAAACACTACCACCACTTGGTTTTAGCCAGGTGTTGTGGCTCAGGTATAAACCAAGCTCTTGAGAGGCTGAGGCAGGAAACTGCCACGAGTTTAAGGGAGTGAGGCTGTTAAGGCCTTGGAACGGGAGTTATAGCTGTGAGCTGCCATGTGGATGCTGGAAATTGAACCCAGGTCCTCTGGAAGAAGAGCTGAGCCATCTCTCCAACCCATCAATTTTTAATATATATCAATAAACAAAGCAACTGGGTGGTGGCGGCACTCACCTTTAATCCCAGCACTCGGGAGGCAGAAGCAGGAGGATCTCAGTGAGTTTGAGGCCAGCTTGGTCTACAAGAACTAGTTCTAGGACAGGCTCCAAAAGCCACAGAGAAACCCTGTCTCGGAAAAAAAAAAAAAAAAAAAGCAAAAGCAAAGACATGCAATGGGGTGTAGGGCAGTATTTCTATGATTACACCTAAAAGTAAATGGGCGTTAGAGTGTTTGTTTCTAAGCACACATCTATGAGTGAAAAATGAATTCAGGTTTTCAAGTAAGTGAACTTTGTGAATCAGCTTTTACTTTCACCCAGGCAATGCGGCATTACCAAGGTAGCCACTGTATGTAGAAAATATTATTGGTAAGCATTTGTGTTTCCTTTAAAAAGTTTTATTTGAAATTATGTATATGTGTGTTCCTGTGTGTGGGTTGTGCACCTGAGGGCAGTGCCACTGGAAGCCACAAGAAGGCACCAGATCCCTAAAGCAATTCTGAGCCACCTGTTGCGGGTGCTGGGAACAGATCTCAGGTCTAAACACTGAACCACCTCTCCAGCCCCATTTGTTAAATAACATTTGACCAGGTTCCACCTTATTCTTTTCAGTACACAGTAACTTCAACTATGGTTTTGATTTTCCTTTGGGAAAAGGGTAGCAAACATACAATTATACAACAATCGTGCCAACCTTATAAAAGGCCTGAAGATCCCCAATAGGAGGCGAAACTGTCAGATAATCTGGAAACTGATCTTGTAGATGAGCGATGAGCATGCCAAACTGGGTCCCCCAATCTCCTACATGGTTTATCCTAATACCAACCAGAAAATAAGAAGTTAAAAATACAAAAAACAAAAAACTAGCAATTAAATGTAAAGTATACTCCATTAGAAGTCATTAACATCTAAATGTCAATCTGCCACACTAGTAAAAGTTGTTTATGTAGCTGTTTCCTCAATGGGGTTGCTAACTGCCAATTCTGTGTAACTAGGAACAGCTGAATAGGGTGAGAACTTAAGAGTTACTGATTTCTAACTAATGGCTATAAACTGTGTATTATGTAGCTAGCTAGAACACTACAGCTGAGTCAAGGCTAGTCACTGTCACTTAAGGAGGCAACCAACCCCCATAAGTTGATTGCTGACCTTTATAAGTATCATTCCCCAAAAAAGAAACACATGTAATAAAAGAAAAAAAGCAAGAAAATGTAACTTCCAATCAATTACTGTAGGGAACTTAAAATAAATGGCTCCAAAATGCCAATGGGTCACATCCTTCCATTTCTGCCTTTAGTGACTCTGCTCAATCACGTTTCCTTACTTACCTGCTTCTTTACTAGCGCCAGAGCAATCTTTGGGATCACATGGTTCTACCAGTTAGAACAGAATCCTAGCTTCATATCATGGCGTACAACGTCCAACACATATACTTCTGGACTACCAGAAGGTGAGTTCTTGTTATATATGAGGCACTCAAGAAGTATCTGGGAAGGCTGGAGAGATGGCTCAGCAGTTAAGAGAATCCACTGCTCTTGCAGGGGACCTGGGTTTGGTTTCCAGTAAGGCAGTTCACAGCTGCCTTTTTCTATAGTGTCAGGTAAATACAATGCCCTCTCTGGCCTCTGCATGCGCATGGTATACAGTAATGCAGGGACATAGGCATAAATTTTTTTAAGAGTAATCTATTCTTAGCTAGGTAGTGGTGGTGCACACCTTTAATCCCAGCACTTGGGAGGCAGAGGCAGGCGGATCTCTCTAAGTTCAAGGCCCGCCTGGTCTACAAGAGCTAGTTCTAGGACAGGCTCCAAAGCTACAGAAAAATTCTGTCTCGAAAAACCAAAAAACCAAAAAATAAATAAATAAAATAAATAAATAAATTTAAAAAATTAAAAAAAGAATTTATTCTTATTTTATGTGTAGTTGTGTTCTGCCTGTGTATGTCTGTATGAGAGTATCAGATCTTGGAGTTACAGACAGTTGTGAGCTGCCATGTGGTGCTAGGAATTGCACCCAGGTCCTCTGGAAGAGCAGTCAGTGCTCTTAATCACTAAGCCATCTCTTCAGCCCCACATAAATTTTAAATAAATAAATAATAAAAATCTGTGGAATGAACACATATACCCTTGGTTCCATAGGAAATCTACAATAAGGATGTGAAAAGTTCAGATACGGGATAGGTACCAGGATATTTAAGATTAAGATGTATTTTTATTTATGTATATGATATTGAGTCTGTACATATGCAGGCAAGACCTGTGAAAGCCAGAAAAAACATTGCATACCTGGAGCAGGAGTTGCAGGCAATTGTGAGCCATATGATGTGGACATTAGGAACCGAGCTTGGGTTCTCAGAAAGAGGAATGTCTCTCAGAAAGAGCTGTCTCCCCTGCCCCCAGGATATATTTTTAAAAGATTACTTGGCAAGTGAGTACAAAATAGAACTGAGCTGGGTGTTGAAGATACTTCAACAATAAGATGTGTCATTTTTAATAGAAATTTCCAAACAAAAGCAAAAGAACACACCTTAGCACATCATATCCAGCAAATTCAAAGAGCCGGCTTGTACTTTCACCTATGATAGTTGACCTGAGGTGGCCAACGTGCATCTCTTTAGCTATGTTGGGAGACGAAAAGTCAATGACAACCTGAAACAGAAACAAGATTTTAAAAGGGGGCACAAGTATTTTATCATGCTACCATCTAAAATTAAGTCTTAAATATTAGTCAGATTCTAATTCATGTGTATTTGATTGTCTTGTGGCTCTAATTACATATTAACTGATAAAAAATCCAATTAATTTATACAAATTACTATTCAACAATACTATATTCAGCAATAGTTGCAATAAGTACCAGTTATAAATCTTAAATGCCTATGGAATGAGATTAAAAAATTATAAAACACCAGAAACCCATTTTCCAATTACACGCATGATCTCAAGATAAAGTGCAGGTCATCCCCAGTGACAGCATTCGCCACGCAAGTCTAAATACTGAAGGATTAGCACACACACCTTTTTTCTCTTGCCAAGAGCAGGCAGTTGAACTCCATTTATTAGGAGACTGGTCAACTGTTCTGACACAAAATCTCTTCTCAAGTGGACATTAATGAAACCTAAAAGAATAGTAAAAAATGATCAGTCTTCCATTTTGGACGACTGTGTACTCTGAAGGGCTTTCTCCATTTTACTTATGCTGGCTACAGAAAGAGAGCTGTGGCAAAACTCTTGGGAGTCTAACAGCAGTCAAGCCCCAAGCCCTGAAAACACCCGTCTCGGCATCTACGTCCAACCATCACCCCGTTTCCCCCGAAACTGCTGCGTATGACTCTAGCCCATCCACTTTCAACAATGGTTGGCTCATCTGAGCGAACAGAAAGGCCCTTCTGCCGCAGGCTTAGCCGGTCCCTAGCCCTTTGCTGAGGAAAACTTGACTCAGAGGAAGGCAAAGTAACCCAACCAAGACGGTCACCAAAATGGTAGCTCGTAATTTATAATCCAGGCTATTTTAACCAGCTGGCTCACAACATAATAAATGCCTGGGATGGCCTGTACATATCATGCTGCGATCACAGGCATGTGCCAAAATGCCTGGCAATTTTTTTTTTTTAATTTTGGTGGCCACACTAAGATAAATCTCAAAGATCTTGTTATACATGTTAGGAAAGCACCTTACTACTGACTTATACCCCAGACCCAGTGTTGAAACTTTAAACCTTTTTAAATCTCAAAAAGCACTCATCAATACAGTAATTAAGAAAGCTAGCATATCATACCAGGACCCGCAATTTCAACTTTGTCAATATAGTCATTGTTCGGCAGGTGTTTGGTAATGTTTTCTGCAATTTCTCTAGGATTAACTTTCTGCTCCTTTGCTTTGAGCATCTACAACACAATGTGAGACAATTCATTAGCACCAGGGAGCAAGTTCCTAGGGAATGTGCTGACTAAGCATGAGCTACATTTGTAAAACACTCAGGAAGCAGAAGCAAAGCCCAACCACCTGTGAATGGATAAACCAGAGCATCACCAGTGCCCAGAGGAACCAACATGCCCACACCATAGTCTGTACTAAAACCAGCTCCCTGCCTCCCACCTCTTAAAGACACAACAAAGTCTGAGCCAGCAAGCACATCTACACCTCTTTTCTTTCTTTCTTTGGTTTTTCGAGACAGGGTTTTTTTTTTTTGTAGACAAGACCCAGCTCTTGTAGAGTGGGCTGGCCTCGAACTCACAGAGATCCACCTGCTCTGCCTCCCAAGTGCTGGCATTAAAAGCATGCACCATCACTGCTTGGCCACATCTACACTCTTAATTCCAAGTCATGAAACTGTCCACTATTGGTATGGGAGGTCTTTCTGCCTACGTGTTACTTTTATCGGTTAATGAATAAAGAAACTGCCTTGACCTGATAGGGCAGAACTTAGGTAGGCAGGGAAAACTGGACTGAATGCTGGGAGGAAGAAGGCAGAGTCAGAGGACACCATGAATCCTCCACCAGAGATAGACATGCTGGACCTTTGCTGGCAGGCCACGACCTCATGGTAATACACAGATTAATGGAGATGGGTTAAATTAATATGTAAGAGTTAGCCAATAAGAAGTTAGAGCTGGGTTGGAGAGATGGCTCAGTGGTTAAGAGCTTTGCCTGCTCTTCCAAAGATCCCGAATTCAAGTCCCAGCAACCACATGTGCTCGCAACCATCTGTAATGAGATTTGGTGCCCTCTTCTCTGCAGGGATACATGCAGGCAGACACTGAATACAAAATAAATAAAAAAATCTTAAAAAAAAAAGAAGTTAGAGCTAATGGGCCAAGCAGTGTTTTAATTAATACAGTTTCTGTGTGATTATTTTGGTTCTGAGCAGCCGGGAAAAACAAGCAGCTCCTTCCCTTGCAATACACTATTCATAAGCAGGACTCGGGCTGGGAATGTGGCTGAGTGGCTGGGACTCTCTGGGTTGGAAGCCCAGCATCAAAAAGAAAAGCCAGTAAAAAGCTCACAGGAGTATTATAGAAAAAAGTCTGCTCAAGAGCAAACCCTTCCCAATCAACACAGAAAGTGAAGGAAACAGACATAGGTCACGTGTAGTCAGATAATGTAGCTACTGAAAATAAAGAACTCCTCAGCTTAAAAATGAAATGCGGCTGTTTGGAGCAGCACACGCCAGAAATTCCAGTACCTGAGGACTGAGGCAAGCGACCAGGCAAAGTGACCGTGTTTCAAGAAACCAAAACAGAAGAGGAAGCCAGGTGGTGGTGGTGCACATCTTTATTCCCAGCACTTGGGAGGCAGAGGAAGGTGGATCTTTGTGAGGTTGAGGCCAGCCTGGTCTACAAATCAAGTTCTAGGACAGTCAAAGCTACAAAGAGAAAATCTGCCTCAAAAAAAACAAAACAAACAAAGAAAAAGATAAACAGTCTATAAAGTCTACTTCAAAAGATCCTAGCTCTAACAAGTAATTGATGGTGGTGATCTTCAGCCATATGCTCCTTTAAAAACAAACAAACAAACCCAGGGACATCTGTGAAACCTAGAATGCCCTTTACTTGCGGCAATTCTCCTGCTCCAGCCCCTGGAGTGCTGTCACCATGCCCAGCAATAATGTGCTAACTTTATTTCACTTTCCAAATGTCAAGAGCCAACACACCAAATCCAAAACACAGCAAGAAACACCAAAACAATACAAATATGGCTCTCTCTGAGCTACACCCTGGTCCCATGTGGAAAGTGTCCCCTCTGTTGAAGATACAAGAGTTTACTGTTATTTATGTTCATAGGAGTGATGATGATATGTCAGAGAATCAAGTTAACCAAGGCCAGGCAAAACAAATGATACTTCACCTGAGAAATACCCATTGCGCTATTGCATTGATAGTCTCCAAACTTGGGTTGCTGACTCGGGGTTACGACCAGAGGAGGGTTGTCCAGGTCTGGATATGCAGCCTTAATGGCGTAGCCAAAGACATCCTGCAGGCAGCTATTGATGTTAATCATATTTTTAGTTGGTCTTCTTTTCCTTTCTGACTGAAGACTCTGCAGGCAAAGAACAGCAGTGCCTTAATGAAGTAGTATAATATCACACAAAACTCCAAATATGTTGAGAAAAGCCAGGATGGGAATGCTCAGACTGGAAGAGGGTTCTAAGAAATTTCATGAGAGTCAAGGTTGTCCACTCTGTATGTCTTAACAGAACACAAGCAATAAAAAGCAGTGACTGGATACAGAAGAGAAGTGAGGCAGAGACAGGCAGATAGACCTTTGTGAGTCAAGGTCTACACAGTGCATTCCAGGACAGCCAGGGCTCTGCAGAGAGACTCTTGTCCAAAGAAAAAGAAAACAGAAGTGAGTCATAAGCTGCCTCACCCCAAGCACTGGCAGGGGAAACTCAATGGGCAAAACAACTGCCAGATCTCCACAAACGACCTTTCAGGACAAGAGAGGAACCCAGAGTGACAGCTTTGCCCACTATAAATAACCCCTGGGTCAAGCCCTACTTGTTATTTCTCAACAGCTTTTAAGTGGGGCATATTCATTTAAGAGAGACTATAATTACTCCTGTCATCACTCATCACACCTCCACAAAAGTGTCTACCACGAGACTGCTGAACGCAGAGAAGTACTTCGTCCATAGTGCTATCCGGTAGGCCCACATCACACCTGCCACAGAAGATGTTATCAAAACACATGACAGAACAGACTCCACAAAGTCACAGGCCAGCTTCATCTACATATTAATCACCAGGCCAACTAGGGCTACACAATGAAGCCTCATCTCAACAAAGGAAAAGGATGGGCTGTGACCTGTCAGCAGAGCACTGGCCTAACAGAGGTCTGGATTCGACCTCTAGAATCCTCTCCACAGGAGCGGGTAAACATGCTTTCAGTGGAATATGACAAAAACGCTTCCTGTGTTCTAAGATGTGAACCTAGGGCCTCAAGTGCCATGAGGCACGTGTTCTCCCACTGAGCCACTCATAGTCCAACTATAACTTAATCAGTCAGGCAGTGGTGGTGCACCCCTTTAATCCCAGCACTTGGGAGGCAGAGGCAGGCGGATCTGTGAGTTCATGGCCAGCTTGGACTACAGAAGGAGTTCTAGGACAGACTCCTAGCCACTGAGAAACCTTTTCTTGAAAAAAAAAACAAAACAAAACAAAAATCAAAGCGAGGCCCACAAGATCACATCTAAAATCCCAGCAGTTAGGAGATAGAGACAGGAGGAGCAGTCACCGTGGGCTACATAGTAATAACCTGTCTCAACATAATGGAAAGACCAACAGTGTAAACATTAATGGCAACAATAGCATAAATAAATAGTGCTAAGTTCTGTACTAAGTGTTTTGTATGCATGCTTTTCTTTTTACTTTACATATCAAAAGTGAGCTGTTGCTACTATCATTACTTTCACAAGGACAAGCGATTGACAGATTACAAAGCAGGTGGACAGGAATGGAGAGGTCAAGTCCTACCCTCCCCATGACTGCTACAAAATGAAAAATTTCATACACACACTATCTTTTTCCTTTTTTTTTTTTTTTTGAGAAAGGGTCACTTTGTAGCCCACGCTGGCTTCAAACTTGAAACAATCTTCCTCCTTCAGTCTACCAAGTTATATTTCCCCACCCCCAACCCCGGGGTTTCTATTTGTAGCTCTGATTGTTCAGGTTATTCTTGAATTCAGATCTCTCTTCCTCCACAGTGACAGGATTAAAGTTGTGAGAAACCATACCTGGCAATGTTATATTCTTAAACTCATCAAAAAGTCTTTTGAGGCCGGCGGTGGTGGCGCACACCTTTAATCCCAGCACTCAGGAGGCAGAGGCAGGTGGATCTCTGTGAGTTCATGATCAGTCTGGGCTACAGAGTGAGTTCTAGAATGGCTAGAGATACTACACAGAGAAATTCTGCTAAAATGTTAGGTCAAACACTGAAAAGGGGAAGGAATGACTGATTATTTAAAGGGGGCTCACAGTGGCCTGAGATAAACTGTAATTGTGTTCTGCACTTGCAACATCCCAATCTCCTCCCAAAAGTCTAATCAGTCAATCAGCCTTGAAGAAGGCTCAATATAAAGTTTGTGCTTTGGCTGACATCTTCCATACTAGAAAATTAAAAATATTAACTCACGAAACAAGTAAGAGCTGGTTTAAGGCTCTTCTCCTCTTCGGTTTGTTGTAGCAGAGTCAGGCTACTGAAGCTGGCCTAGAAATCCTGATCCTCCAACCTCAAGAGCTGGGATAGAGACATCAGCTCCCAAACTAGACCAACTTTAAGCTTTTACGAATACTCTTAGGTCCCAAAAATCAGTAATTAACTTTTTTTTAAACTGTAAAGATATTGGTATGTATCTTTTGTAATAAGCATTTACACATACACAAAATCCACTGTACTTGATCTCCTCCAAATTAATATGTACGTATAATCAATTTTAACACTTTGACTTTCTCTTCCCTGATCCTCCTGCCTCCACTACTAGCAAGTTCTGGAATTATGGGCATGCACCACCACACCCAATTTTATCTGGTGCCAGGGACTGAATGTAGGGCCTTGACTTGTACTAAGCAGTCCACCAGTGACCTTGATAGCCCTTTTTTGGTTTTGAGGCAGGGTCTTGTTCTGTAGCCCTTGAACTCCTGCCCCTGCCTTTCACAAGCTAGGATTACAGAGGTGAGCCAGCACATCAAGATCTTCTCCCTGGCTGGCCACGGTGCCACACTCCTTTAATTCCAGCTCTTGGTGGGCTGGAAGTAGGAGGACTGCTACAAGTCTGAGGGAGATGGGCTGCACACCACATACGAGGACAGTCAGGACTATATAATATATAAGGCCAAGATGCTGAATCAAATAAAACCAAAAGAAATACACGTTAGTACAATCACCTTTATTGTAGCTTGATTGTATGCATTTTGTAAAACCTCACGTTATGCAAATTAGTCAAAACCAGCTCTTGATAAAATTGAGATTACAAGATATCTGAAAGTCTATGGCATTCTCTGCTAGCAGTACTATCATAATAGCAATCTTTAAACCGCCAGTGTGAAAAGCTTTTTGTGAATACCTAATTAATAAGGGCTAAGTAGCCAGACTCTGGAGGTGGAGGCAGAGAGGCAGATGGATCTATATGAGTTCAAGACCAGCTTACTCTACATAAAGACCCTATCTCAAAAAAAAGTACTAAGTAACTAGGTTTTTGTCTCTGAAATACATAAAGACAATTTAATGAAAAGGAATAAGAGAAACTGAGGCTGCCATGTTCATGAGAACAAGGGAACAATTCCTTGCAGCCAGAACCACCTGGTATGTGCTTTCAAGTTGGGAGTATGTAGCCCCCAAAAGAGGAAACAGGCAGGATGAATGGCTACTATAAACAATACTTTATCCCTGTGGGTTTTCTCTCTTCTCTTTTTTCAAGACAGGGTTTCTCTATGTAGCCCTGATTGTACTGAGACTCGCTTTGTAGACCAGGCTGGCCTCAACTCAGATCTGCCTTCCTCTGCCTCCCGAGTGCTGGGATTAGAAGCACCACCACATGGTGCCCTCGTTAGTCTTTGTGTTATTTCCCTTACTGCCCTTAGCAGCACGGAAGCATTTAAAAAATGCATCTGAATTTTAAAAAGTAAACACAACAGAGAATTCAGTATAGATAAATGCAGACAAATGCATTTAGCAAACCAAACTGTATTTCTTTAGTGAGGCATCCACGAAAAAGGAATTCTGGGTTAGGCGACATAAATACAAACTAATTTAAGAACAGCTGATCCCAAACAGGTAATAAAAACTTCAAGAGAATAGCTCAGGCAGCCTAAGGAGTCAATGAAGTACCACCTGGGCAATCCAAAGAATAACACACACCGTGGAGAACAGCTATGAATGAGAATGATGTAATACTCTGGGCTGTGTCATCAGCAAACCTGAAAGGCAGGTCAAAAGACTGAAGGTAAGCTCTTTCTCCCCTACACTGATAACCATCGCTAGACTATAAGGCCATTAAAATGGGGGCATGGCAGTACACGCCTGTAAACCCATCACTAGAGAGACAGAAGCAGAAAGACACTGCAAGATGGAGGTAAGCCTGGAAGCCCGTCTGGGCTGTAGTGAGGCACTTTAGAGAAAGGGGGATGGACAGAAAGTTTTGCAATATTAAATGAAAAGAAAGCTAAGAGATGCTATAAAACAACAAAACTGTGGAATAACCAACTTAATAGCATAGAAGTTATGTATGAGTGAGTTGATTTTAAAACATCCCCCTAGTTTGTGCCTAGACTTCAGTACCAAGCCAAATAAATGAAATCTTTTTTTCTGATAGTGGTAATGATTCTTCAAAAACACATTTCTTGCCGGGCGGTGGTGGCGCACGCCTTTAATCCCAGCACTTGGGAGGCAGAGGCAGGTGGATCTCTGTGAGTTCCAGGAAAGTCATTCTTAGGACTACACAGAGAAATTCTGC
>JAQHUG010000037.1:8295248-8337545 GCA_028555095.1 Dicrostonyx torquatus
AAGTCTAAGGATCCAACTAAGTTCCAGTTCCCTTTATGAAAATAGGGGATTCCACCCAGGGAGTGGTTTGCCTATGGAGTATTTGGTCTAGAGCTTGAGCCATGAATGTACCCTGTGACTTTCAATTTGTATGTTAATGCAGCCTTTTGTTTTACTCCTACCTTTTGGGGTTGGGGTATATTAAGCTGTTGGAAAATTAAACACAGGTGAATTTTCAGCACTCACTGAAAAACTCCCTCCTGATACTATCCTATATGTTTCTGCGTTTTATTATTTTTATTCGCATCTTTGTATTTGTTATTCTATTTCTAAATTCCCATGCCTCTACTTTGGGGAAAGGTATTTTTGTCGAGGCTGGCCCCCTACAGTTCACCAGTCTTCAGTCCTCTGGGAAGAGTAGCAAGCACTCTTAACTGCTGGGCAATTAATCATTTATTTATCTTAGGTGTATGGGCGTTGTATGTGCATGCATGTCTGTGCATCATGTACATGCTTGGTATGCATAGAGTCCAGAAAAGGGTGTCAAATCCCTAGAACTGGAGTTACATAGAGTTGCGAGCCATGATGTGGGTGCTGGGAATCAAACATTGGTCATCTGGAAGAGCAGCCAGTGCCTTTAATCACTGAGCTACCTCTCCAGTCTCAGTTTCTTTTTTCTTTTAAGACAGGTTTTTCATGTTGCTGAGATGGTCTTGACCTCCTGCCTCTACCTCTCGGGTGCTGGGACCACAGACATATACCACCAGACCTTAGGTTCCCAAAGAGTTGAGCAGTCATATAATCTAGTGAACAAAGGAGCAGAACATGCAAATTGAAAGAAAAAGGAAAACAAACTCTGCAGGATTGGGACACGTGAAGAATGCCAGGGAAACAAGGGACAAGGAACTCTTCAAAAGGCCACTTTATTGATAGAGACCAGTCCAAATGCCGTTCTCCGCAGCCCTCCCCTCACTCCGTTAGCGGCTTCACTGGGCGTCTGAGTTGGGTGTAGCCTGTCACCGGTTTGGGCTGGCCTTACACAGCCAGCTTCACGCCGCCTGCTTCAGGTCAGGTGGCCACATTCAAAAACACATCACAGCTCACAAAGATCCGTGGACAATCTTGGAATCCCCCCGACGGTTTCTGTACATCCTTCTCTTTGTAATATTGTACAAAATACGTTAACTAGGGCAGGTTAGCTGTGCTGTGCCGGCTGCAGCACTTGAGGATTACCGTTCCTCAAACACCACCTTTTATTGCAGGGAAATCTCTAAAAGTTGTTGCTGTACAAAAAGAAAACTCTAGACGATTTGAAGAAGAGCAGCCACTTAACACTGCTTCAGTTCATTTAAATTTTCTTTCCCAAAAATACATTCCTAAATATACAAACTATACAATCTTGTCATTTTAATGCTGGTTTTTTTGTTTGGTTGGTTTTGTTGTTGTTGTTATGGTTGCTTTGTCATTGTTTAAATATAACAAGAAAACCTGAACTAAAAAGTCTGTCAGTCTTCAAAACCAACAAGAGCGCTCGGGACTTGTGACTGGGTACCTTCATATACTGCCTCATGAATCACTGTAGCCACAGTCAACCTTCACAGCATGGTCCGCGCAACAAAGAAATACTTTTCTGGTGGTTAGACGTCGTCTGCAGAGAGAGCTGGGATGTTTATCCGGGGCCGGGTGAAAAAAGCCATCTTCTCTCTGTGATGGAAAACAGGTATCTCAAGCTCACTTGGAATATACGTGGACAAGAGACTTTCTGTTTTGGGTCTGAAACTCAGGGCATCATATGCGCCAATCATACAGTCTGCCTCTGAGCAACATCCCAATCCCTGGGCTGGGCCATTCTTTGTTTATATAATATAGGATATTTAGTGACAGCCCTGACTACTAGTAAATGCTCTTAGCATGTCTGAACTCTGGCTGTGAAATCTGAAACCTGCCAGGTGGTGGTGGCACACACCTTTAATCCCAGCATTTGGGAGGCAGAGACAGGTGGATCTCTGTGAGTTTGAGGCCAACCTGGTCTACAGAGTGAGTTCCAGGACAGGTTCCAAAAAAACTATAGAGAAACTCAAAATAAAAACAAACAAAACAGAACAAAAAACCAGAGGATACATTTAAATAAATAAATAATGACTCAATCAATCAATTTGAAACCTGTGGACTCTAAGCATGGTAGTACATGCCTCTGGTCCCAGGAACATGAAAGGCTGGTGGAGAAACATATCTTGAATTCATGATTTTTGAGGTCTTAGCCACATAGACCCATCTTTTAACAAAAAGTATCAACATTGTCAAGAAATCCAGGTTGGCCTTGAACTCACAATGTGGTGGATGGAGAGTGACTCTAAACACCTTTGTTTTGGGAGGCCCAGGCCAGATGGCATTTGTAGGCCCAGCAAGGCAAGGACACAGCTGTGATCCTATCAGGCAGGCAGGCAAAGCCAGGAAATTAGGTGAGCATCCATAGCACCCCACTCTCCCTGCCTGCTTTATCACCAGCCAGGCCTCTGTAATTACCAGTACTGGAAAGGCTAAGAGGAAAGGATGAAGCAGGTGGCTCATTCATTAAACAACAGGATCTCACAAACTGGGCTGAGTTGTGCAGGGACCGGTAATGGCAGCACAGTGGTCACAGCATTAAGGGAGCCTGGCAGAGATGGAACAGCTGTTCCAGCGCAGGCTACAGCTCTATTAGCAACAGAGGCAGTGCCCGGGAGCAGGGCTTGGGAGGGGCGAGGCCAGCAAAGACGGGCTGGCTGGGAAGAGGAAGCCATCAGTCTGGGATCACCTGCTCACCTGAAAGACTGCACTTCCGGTGGCTCCTTGCAGCTCTGGCCGCGAAGCCTGTGCACGTCCTTGGCTGCCGCCCGCATCATCTTGTCTGTTTGCAGCTCGCTCTTGTGCTCTGCACGATCCACCTGTGAGGCAAAGCAAACAAGGGTTGGGCACGGGAGAGAGTCCTCTGCTCTGTAGGGTTTCCTACCAGCCCATGGAGACAGGACCGTGGGATCTGCTTTATGGAGAAGGGTAACGGGCTGTGCTCGTATTATCCGCCTACGAGGCCTGATATGGGGCCAGGGAACAGAGTCCCATGTGTGCCTGCAGGAAATGAGACGAGAGATGCCCAGTGAAGTGTACTTAGTTACCTACTCTTCAGGCATCTGGAAGGGGAGATTTTACCGTTGTTTCAGTTTTACAGACCAAGACTCAGATTGGGTTGCTTGTATCGGAGACAGGGTTTCACTTTAGCTTAGTCTAGACTAGAACTCACTATATGGTCTAGGCAGGTGTCGGTCATTTTCCTCCTGCTTCAGCCTTCTGTTAAGTGCATGGCTCAGCTGGATGAGGCTCTTCCAACATCCAATGAAGGATTAATGGTGAGGGGCACTGAATCATAAGCACTCACACAAAAACATCGATGATAGGGCTGGAGAGATGGCTAAGTGGTTAGGAGCACTGGGCTGCTCTTCCTGAGGGCCTGAGTTCAATTCCCAGCATTCACATGTCACACGGCAGCTCTCAGCTGTCTGTAACTTATGGTTCAAGGGGATCTGGCACCCTCACACAGACAAAACACCAATGCACGTAAAGTAAAAATAATAAATAAATAAATCTTAAAATACAAACAAAACATCAAGGATGAACACCTGTAGCATCAACTCAAGGGCTTCCTGGTTCCCTGAATACCCTCAGGGGGCCTGCAGTGGCATCACAGGGCTGTGTAAAGGCAGCCACCCAGTGGCACTTACCCTCTTCTCCAGCATCCTCAGCAGCAGGCGGAAGCGCTCATCTCCGCGCAGCCACTGTGGCAGCTCCTTCTCCCCATGGTTCTTGGCTTGCTCCAAATGCTCCTTTAGCTCCTTCAGCACTGAGATCTCCTGAGTCAGCTGGCTATGCCAGGTCCTCGTTGCCTGCAGGTCTAGTTCCAGGTCCAGCGAGGTGCGAATCAGGCGCTCTGTGCGCACGGACTTGACAGATGAAGGCTGCAGGGATGGAGACGATGCCTACATCCACCAGAGGGCTCAGGCCAGAAATCCCACAGATCCTGGTCTCCTGGTCCCCAAGACCCACCTTCCTTTATGTGAAGGCATGCCCTTCTTACAGAACATACTCTCACCGTCATATAGTGTGTGTCTGATGTACAAAGCACGCTACTTCAGTTACCCTATTTCACAACAGCCCTCTGAGGGCCCAGCTGTCACTGTCTGCTCTTGCCTACTGATCCTTTCCCCAGCCCCACCCTCCAAGCAGAAAATAGTTGAATAAAGAAGTTCTAGAAATAACTATTCATGCTTGGAAGAATGAACCACAATGTCATCTTCTACCTGGTGCACAACCCAAGCAGAAAATATTGGTGAAGCCAAGTGGACCAGCCCATTTTTAAGTGACACAATGAACGGGGTGGGGAAATTTGGGGTAAGTTCATGATAATGAAGGTAAAAATCATTTTTATTAAAAATGATCTCAACGCCGGGTGCTGGTGGCGCACGCCTTTAATCCCAGCACTCGGGAGGCAGAGGCAGGCGGATCTTTGTGAGTTCAAGACCAGCCTGGTCTACAAGAGCTAGTTCCAGTGCAGGCTCCAAAGCCACAGAGAAACCCTGTCTCGAAAAACCAAAAAAATAAATACATAAATTAAAAATAAATAAATAAAAATGATCTCAATATCTGGAGAGGATGGTGATTAACAAAAAAAGAAGTTCTAGAATATTCTTTCAGATTGAATACCTGTACCTGTCTTGCTATCATTGTGCATGTGCAGGCATACCCAAGAATGCATGTATGTGTATACACGGCACACAGAGAGAGGAGAAAGGACAATTCTGTGGAGTTGGTTCTCTCCTTAGACTTTTACATGGGTTCCCAGGATTGAGCCCAGTCATCGGGGTCATGCCGCAAGCACCTTTACAGGCAGACCCATTCCACCCACCCTGTCCCACGCCCTCTCCTTTTCCCCTGACACGCCAGTGGCTATCCACAGGCTTTCTAGAAATGAAGAGCAGCAGGCACACAGAGCTCCAAGGTGAATCTTACCCGCTTCATCCGGACGCTTCGACGCTCCAGGGAGTTGCGAACAAAAGGTGGCTTCTTGGACAGAGTGGAACTATCACTGTCACTTCGATTCAGCTGCAAGAGAGAAACCAAGCCAGGCGTGGTATAAGTGTGCTCTGGAAGGTTCAGCAGGAACAGGAAAGAGATCGCCTTCTTGAACTCGAGTTGGTCATTGAGCTTCCTATTGCAGGCTATGATTTGAACTTCCCAACCTCTGAAAGTGACTGGTCACTAAACATGCACTAGGTTTGGAGTGTGCTGTTCTAGCTCACAGTTGTTGCCACATGGTACTAAATGAGATGAGGCACCTTGTTGCATCCTTATAGCGCTGTGTGGGGACTGATCCCATGTTCCATACAGGGCACAGAAGCTCATGAGTCATGGAACCCACCCAAAGCTGTTAAGGAGCTGCTCAGCAGGGTTTGATGATGAGAGTGTTACCAGAGGATATATTGTCCCTCTGTCCTACCATGCGAAGGGATGCTTACAGCTACTACTACTAGTCACCCAGAGAGCCTAACTTAAGTATCTCAAATAGATCACTTTTGAGACAGGTACTTGGGCCAGAGATGTAGCTCAGTGGTATAGCACATGTTTAGCATCTGCCAGGTCTTCAGTACTGCAAGCAAAGGGATGCAGGGGGAGAAAGAGGCTTGCTCCAAGGCCAAGGAGCCACATCTTTACAGAGAAGGCACGTATAGGCTCTGCAAGCATTGAGCTCAGCCGTTCTCCCCATTCAAATCCCTCTACGGGCTCATTTTTCAAGTTTGACCAGAGGACCCCATTCTCATCTATGGTAGTTTTTCCCCATCCGGTGAGGACAGGGTGATTTCTTGATTGAGACATTTCCAAAAGGGGCAAGGTTGACATGGGCCACACCATTGCACCGGCCTGGCAGCTGTCAGTTCACCCCTGTGGGACTCTACTGAGAAGCTATTAGTGTCATTATTTTCATGACTATTTATCATGATTAAAGATAATGACATTAACAGTCCCGTGCCAGGCAGAGACTGAACCATAGCAGAAACAGGGTGACAGTGATGCAAATGGTGACCACATGGGTGGAGCCCCTATCTCCATATTTAGTGCCTTAGTAATTGTTTTATTCAGACATTCCAGAGAGACAAAGATGGTTTCACAGCTCACAAGCAGAGATCCCAAATGAAGACTTCAAGGCCCAGTGTGTTACTACAGGCCCAGGTTGTGCATCGTACTGTGAAATTAATGTAGAGGAACCTATTGGTGGCACAAGGGAAGAGGGTCTCACACTTTATTGCTTCAATTAAAGGTGGCTTTCTTTAAAAAAAAAAAAGCATCACAGTCTACCCCTATCCCCCCCAAGTTATCAGAACAATTGACCCTAAAGACCTGGATGTTTTCCTGTTATATTAGATAGCAGGAGAAAATACATTCTTGAACTTCACTTTCTGTTTGTTTTCATTTTTGGAGATGATCTCATGTAGCCCAGGTTAGCCCTGAACCCTCTATTCAGCTGAAGCTGGGCTTGGATCTCCTACCTCCACCTCCTAAGTGCTGGGATTACATGACTACACTACCAAACCAGTCTTGACATTACTTCCTCCTATTTCCAAACATTCCAATAGGTTTAATTTCACACATGGAAGACAATCATTACTTTATTACTGCTTCTATTTAACAAACTAGAAGAAATGAGGCAGAGAGCATAGTGATTTCACGTCCCAGGAAACATCAGACTCAGTGCTTGCAGGCTGGTAATTCCAGACAGCCAGAAGGTTGTGACAAAAGGATTACAAAGTCAGTGTTGGCCTGAGCTATAGAGTAGGCTAGCCTGAGCTACAGAATAAAACCTGTCTCAAAATGGAAGGCAAAAGAGACTGCAGATATAGCTCAGTGGTAGCGCACTTGCCTCCCAAACATGAAGGCCCTGGGCTTAATTGTTTTATGCTGTAAAACAATAATAGTTAATAAATAAAATTAAGGTCACAAGAGAAGACTTCATCCACCTGATCAAAGTCACAGTTAATAATAACAAATGACACAGTGTTGCTGATAATACACAGGTGCTGTGGAACACTGCAGGAAATAGAATCACTGTCCCTGTCTCAGGCTTAGAAATCCAGTGGGGACCCTACGACAGGGCAACTAAGCAAGTGACATGAAGCAAGGATTCAAGGAGGCCTCAGGTGGCCTTTTAGGAAGTGAGGTTGACTGACAGAAAGTAGCAAGTTCCAGAGATAGTAACCAGCATTGCACCTAGGGGCTCTGTGCCCTGAAGTCAAGCAGGTGGGCTCCTGGAGCCCCAGTTTTTTCACCTATGAAATGGATACAAATGCAATGGGCCTTGTAGTGTAGTTCGTAAAATGAATGATAAGAAAACATTTTGGGGCAGTGGAGATGGTGTAGTGGGCAACAGAATTTGTTACCTAAAGCCAGGAGTGGTCACATGTGCACCGGCAAGCCTGGGGCTCTCAGACTTAGAGACAGGAGAATCACTGCGAGCCTAGCTCTAGCTTCAGTCAAAGACCTTGTCTCAAGGGAACAGGGTGAAGAGTGAGAGCACGAGACACTGAATGTCCTCCTCTGGCCTCTGCGTGCGTGCACGGAAGCATGGTGTGTGCTATGCACACACACAGGGGCATACATGTCCCAACCATACACACACATGTTCACACACTCACAAACACATCATATTCCAAACATACACACACACGTTCACACACTCACAAACACATCTTATCCCAACCCTACACATGCACATCTACTCACTGACACACCAAAAATAAAAATAAAGAAAATTATTTAAAAAACGCAAAATAAAACAAAACCCAAAAAACCATTTCCTTCTGTTGTAGCTGAGTGCGTAAACATGTGTGTGTATGGTTGGGACGTGTATGCCCCTGTGTGTGTGTATAGCACACACCACAGCACAGAAAAACCCCACTTTGTGAAACTTGGTCAGAAACAATGCCCATCTCTTGGTATGGAAGCTGATGGGCCTTGTGTCTTTCTTTCCTGGCCCTATTCCAGCTAGAGTCAGGTCATCAGGTCAGGACTAGGCTGTCAATCACATGCGATTGCCCTGGGCTTTGACTCCCAATCCAACTCAGCTTCCTACTACTATGCCTTCACATTCAGGCCTGCTAGTCACTGTATTGCACAAACGCACCACATTTGCCCATATCTCAGAGAGAAGCTATCAATGAACGGCAAGCGGGGAAAACAGCAGTAGCAACCAGATTTTATATGGCCAATGGTGGCATGAAGCTGTCAGAGGCACCAATGTAGCAGTGCCCTTGCAAGACACAGTTCCCTAGCACCTACCCGAGTTGACGAGTTTCCCCTATGCACGCATATAAAATAAACACAATTAGAGATTGACAATAACTTCCTATAGATCTTAGCAATTTTGCATATCCTAGGTTTTCTTTCCTCAAGTCAGAACATTTGCCTTTTCACCAGGGAAAGACTTGCAGCTTCTGGGGCACATCTCAACAGCAGGGGTCCCTACTCTTGTTCTTTGCATCACTATTAAGTAAAACAAAGATTCCTGAACGTAAGCATTTTGATAGCATGAAAGTCAGTCTGGTAACAGATGGCTATTGTGCCTGGATGGATGGGTCAGTGGTTAAGAGCAATTGTTGTTCTTGCAGAGGACCCAAGTCCAGTTCCCAGCACCCACAGTAGGGAGCTCACAGCCACAGCTCACACCTGTAACTCCAGCTCCAGGAGATCCAACAGCCCGTCTGGCTTCCGCAGACACCTGCCCTCATGTGGCATAGACTCACACAGATACGTACACAGTCATTGAAAGAGAGCTGGCTACTAAATGACTGCTGGTGGTTGCATGAATAAATAACACTTCTCTGATGTGCTGATGTGTTCCATCTTAACAAAATCACAACTATATTCTAATCCTGATGGAAAACGAGTCAATCATTTATTTCCCCTGCCGTAGCCAGGCACTGATTTCCCTGGGTGTAACTTCTGATGAGTGGCATCCATTTATTTGTATTTGATTTTTACTGCATGTTCATATCAGTCTGCAAGAACTGAGGTCTTAGCTGTTACCCTAAAGCCCTCCTGTTTGAAGCTCTGGTTGGGTTTTCCTCTCTGCAGTCGTGAGCTCACTTAACTGTAGCACCCTTCAGTGGAAGGTAGGGTCTCCCACATCAGTTATTCTCTGACTTCAGGAAATCCCACATCTCCTGCAAGCTTTATGACCCATATGAGCTTGGCCTGCATTACTCCCGCAGATGTTGATCTGCTTGAATGATTAGCTTAAGACCTTAGCCCAGAAGAGAAAGGTCTCCATTTTTGCTGGGAAGGGCTTTGGGAAGGTTTTCCGGGGGAACAAAACTGATAGGCACCCAGTGAGTTGAATTTGTGTAGTTTGAGCTAATGAAAAGATGAACTTCTCCATTTGGTCTCATAACTTTAGGCCTGGGAGATGGGCTCCTGGGACCCCGAGAAATTCCCTTTCTCCCTCCACAACCACAGCTAGGGTAAGTAGCAAAATCAGAGTGTGGTGGTTCTCAATTAGAAGAATAGGCAGGAAGGCTGGGTTTACTGATCCTCATGACTCAGTGGGTCTGCAAGGTTCCAGACAGGGGAAGGTATTGCAAGCATTACTTCAGCCCAGAACTCAGGGAAGGCATGCACTTGTCTTAGACATGCTACCCTCATGGCTAGATGGGAACAGCAGCTGGTTCCAGAGCCCAAGCAACCAGAATGACCCCTGGGACTTGGTAGGTGCTCAGGCCCTCCCGGCACAGCATGTTAGAAAGTAGGCTGGTCCAGACAGGGTTCCAAGAGTTGGATAACCAGGAAAGAGGTGAGAACTTCATCACAGGGGGGCAACCGGAAGAGGGAGAGAGCTGGGGGAAGTGACCTGCAGTGCCCAGCCCTGGGCCAACTGCTGCATCAGAGAACGTGTTGCCTGAGGGTCCCACAGAGTCCCTTCTTCCACTTTTTCCACCTCCACCAAAGAACTGGAATTTGATGTCAAACTTTATCACGTTTTACTTTCTTAAACTAAAATGTTAACAAGCGGCTCAATAGCAGCCCGAGACTGGACTGAAGGAGAACTGCTGCCTAGCATGGCAGCGGCCTAGGTTCAGACTCGGTAACTCAAAAGCAACAAGCCACCACCCGCCACAACAGCCGGTGCCTGAGCACGTGGCTAGGTCTGTGGGGGATCTATCAGAATGTCTGAAGGTAGGGGAGATGCTCACTGGCCATTCCACAGAGAAGACTCCTTCTGAGCTCAGCAAGGGAGCTCACAGGAAGTACAGTACGGTTGATTACAGGACTGTTTACCAAGTCTTTCCTGTTTTTACCCCCAGTACAGAGCATCAAACCCAAGACCTTGCACACACTAGGTTGCTAGGAAAGCAGTCTGCCATTAAGTGAAATCTCCAGTCCTTGCTTATCTTTTTTGAGGGGTGTGTATGGGGAGAAGTATGGGGATGGGAGAAAGGGTGGTGGTGGGGCTTCGCAGCCCAGTCTGGTCTTGAATTATTGATATTCCTGCCCCACCAGCAATCCAATTGCTTAGATTATAGGTAGGTGTGCAATATCACCAAGCCAGTCCCTGGTTTCTGAGACAGGCTTTGCTATATACACCAGCTTGGCCTTAAACTCAGGATTGTCTTGTTTCAGCCTTTCTGACTCCTGGTGTCATGGTTTGTGCCACCACATCCAGCTGTCTTTCTCATTCTCTATCTAAAACAATTTTTCCTTCATAGGAACACTTGAATTCCTTTGGAGGTGGGGTTTTATGTGCTCTAGGCTGATCTTAAAATTGCTAGGTAGAGTCCAAACAAGTGGGCCAAAGATGACTTAGAATTCCTGATCCTTCTCCCAGTAGCTGGGATTGTAGGCTCATGGTATTGGTGCATTTTTTTTTTTTTACAACTTTTACAGGTGTGGGCCATCACACTCAGCCAGACACTCGGGTTTCTGTTGTGTTCTGTGGGATACAGAGTCACAAAACAGTTCCCTCGCAATGCAATTCAAAATCAAAGCTGCCAGTAGCACCTTGCTGAGGCGAACTCCTGCGCCTGCGCACATACAGGCCTTTTACATCTCTGCACAAGGAGAGGAAGAGGAAGCAGTTGGCTAAAGAACATTCTGGGGCAGTCAAGAACAGCTTCCCACTTCTAGACATGGCTGGATCCATCACCCTGAGTGAACCTCTGGCCTCTCTCACTTGTCTCGGCTCCTTAGATTCTAAAATCCTGGCATTTTAACTCCTTCTATGGGCTGCAGTATGGTTCAGTGGTTAAGAGCACTAGCTGTTCTTACAGAGGACCCAGCGCCCTTCTGACAGCTCACAGAAGATCTGACACCCTCTTCTGGCCTCTCTAGGCCCCAGACATGCATGTGATGTATAGACACACAGGCAGGCAAAACACCCATAGATATTAGATTAAAAGTAAAACAAAACGAAACAATAAAAAAAAAGAAAAAGAAAAACATCCTTCTAGGACCTTTGGGTCAGGCGGTGATGGCACACACCTTTAATCCCAGCACTCGGGAGGCAGAGGCAGGCGGATCTTTGTGAGTTCGAGACCAGCCTGGTCTACAAGAGCTAGTTCCAGGACAGGTTCCAATGCTACAGAGAAACCCTGTCTTGAAAAACAAAAACAAAATTACACTAAAGAATCGATACTAAAGAAAAGGGAAGAATATGGGACAACCAAAAGTGAAGTAAATCCTGCGCATATCTTGGTAAAGTTGCTTCTAGTGCTTGCTTTTATACAGTTCCTCTAGGTAAGCCCAGGCTGACCTTGAACTCTCAAACTTTGGGTCCTTCTGCCCAAGCCACCCAGATGATGAGATCACAGCTGTGCCCGTTGTGTTTTTTAAACCGTAACCCTCTTCCTTTTGACTGCAACTACAGTGTTTCATGGCACATTCTTTTTTCTTTAAGAGGCTTACTTTCATTGTGTGTAGCAATGAGTGTAGCACATGGAGGCTAGAGGATTATACACGGTGTCTTTCTTCACCATCCTGTGTTTTATTCCCTTGAGACAAGGTTCTTTCATTGAACCCAAAGCTTTGGCTAGGTTGACTGGTATCGAGGTCCTGGGATCCACGTGTTTCCGGGCCCTAAAGCTGAGGCGGTAGGCCCATGCGGCCATGTCTGGCTTTCATATGGGTGCTGGGGATTCTAACTCGAGTCCTCATGCTTGTCTAGCAAGGGTTCGTACCCACTAAGCCCCACAAGTGCCAGCTTAGTTTCTTATATCTCAATCAATCAAGAGTAAGCTATCCTGTGAAGTGGGTCCGTGTGCTCCACATGAAGGAAACTGAGGTCCACGGAGTTGAACCTACCAGAGATGCCCACGGCACACTGTGAGAGTCAGACAGGCTATGAGAGGGACACCTGTTTGTATGCAGAGCTGGATCAGAGCCCTGCTGTCCCGAGGGGATGGGAAACCACCATCGCTTGCTTACCCGGCACACGTACTGGCTCTGGGGTCCAGGTGAGAAGGTCTTGGAGCGGATAATGGTGTTCCCTCGAAGAAATGGCCCTGTGGAAGGGGCACCCACCCGCCGGTCCTTGGGCCGCACCACTGTGGGAGATGGGGCCACGCTGTCGGTATTGGTCTCTCTGTCCACCTGAGAAAGAAGTCAGGCTTGACACGAGTGTCCACTGAGTTTCCGGGCCCTCTCTTGGTCTACTTGGCAACTCCCACTTCTGGTGCCTCACTTTTGGCCATAGGCATAGACGAACTTCTTGGGCTCTCACCATACTGGCTTAGTCAGATGAACCTACTAGAATGGCAACCCAGGCCAGAGTTTCCGTTCCCACTCTTCTACCGCAGGTACTTTTGGGAGCTTGAGGAGGCACCAGCTCCTCATGGTGGCACTCAGATTCTGGCGTGCTGACAACCCACCCCATGTACTGAAGCTACAAACAAGACTTTCAAGGTCCTAGCCATAACTTGATTTTTTTTTTTTTCTGGAATCATGGAGGCAACTAGCAAACCTCCTTTTGGTTATAAGACTATGATAGAGCCAAGCACAGTAGCATATGCTTATAATCCCTGCACTAAGAAAACTGAGTTCAACGCCAGCCTAGGTTATATAGTGAGACACCCCCCCCCAATCACAAATCAAAAAAGTAAAAGAGTAAAGTTACACTACCACCACTCTAGATCATCATATTCTCTACCTGCACACAGCAGTCACCAGCAAAAGATGGACATAGATGCTTACTTAGCCCAGAAACTGTCTCAGTACCTGCTAGAGTGTGACAGGAGCGCCCCCTGGTGGGAGAAACTGCAGAGACACTCCTTGGTGTATACATGTGAGAAAAAAAAAAGTCCTTGGGTTTTGCTCTAGGACCCCCTCCCTGGCCAGGCTCTGGAGACACTGTCCCAGGGCTCTCTGTTCAAGAACACCACGTGTCTTAGTCACAGCACCTGTGAGCTCTGAGATCTCCACTCCAGGCCTATGAGCAAGGCTCTTGTTCCCAAGTGAATTTAACGATGAAGAAATGGAGGATGGGTGGGAATGAAATCATCCACCCAAGACTACACAGGGAGGGGCAGAACTAAGACCACGAGACTGCAAGGCTTAAGATTTCCCTAGAGAAATAGGGAAGCCGCAGAGGGCATAAAAAAAGATAGGGACCCATCAGTCACTTCTGGTGCACCTGAAAGACCCAGATAAATCCAGACCCCTCTAGCAGAAAGAATAGAGCCAAAAATCTAGCAGGGAGAGAAGAACCAAAAATCTAGGTTAGCTGGTTCAGGCACTCTGTTCCAGGAACTAGCTGACCATAAAGTTAGATTATAATCATAAGAACAATCTTGAGAAACGGGGAGTTACCTCCTTGTGATTATCACTGGTATTTTCAGAATTTTCCAATGATGCCCTCCTTACCCCCTTTGGGTTGTGGTTTCATTTCTTCCCTTAAATAACCCCTCTCCCAGCTACTGGGGGTCAAACTCCTCCCCTGTGTGGGATATGAGTCTCGGCCCCAGTGCACTGGCTCCTGTTAATAAACCTCATGTGATTGCAGCAAGGGCAGTCTCTCGTGAGTTCCTGGTGGGTCATGTTATCTCGAGACTTGAGTGAGAGTCTCCCCACTCCGGAGGTCTTTCACACTGTGTCTCCAAATAGGACTCAAGGTGCTGGGACAGCCACTTCTGGGCACACTGTCTACTTGAAGAGCTACCCCTGATGCTGAGAGACTTCTGATGGCTCAGACATTGTGATGAAATATTTCTCCCCAGGTCAGTTCATTTTACCTTTAGTGCTGGGTACTCCTCTGCCTCCGGGGAGACCTTTTCAGCAAAGACATCTTCCTCTCCCTCCTCTTCCTCTCTCTCTTCCTCCTCCTCAGCTACTGCTTCATTCTCGCTGGTCTCTTCCTCGTACGTCCTGTGGTGACATGATGTTGTGGTTAGGTCCCCCAGACACCGTTCCACCTCCACTCACCTGCTCTGAAGAGCATCCAGTCAGGGTTTCTAAGACTTATGGTGGTAAGGGTATTTATCAAAAGGACCTTCAGTATAGGGCTGGGCTGTGGCTCAGAAGCACAGCATATTCCTGGAGTGTCTGATGCTCCAGATTCCACTTCTAGAACCCCAACAAAACCTATCTTTCCTTCCTTCCTGTGTGTGTATATGTGTGTGTTCATCATAAGGATGGAAGTCCCCATGGAAGCCAGAATATTCTACACGAGAAAAGGGCCCTTCTAGCTACCCTTTCCACTCAGTCTCCCCTCTGTTCCCTGGTGGGAACCAGTGAAGCTGTCTGGTGTTACAGATCAAATTTGATTTCTCTCGAGTTTCATATAAGCAGTCAAACAACACATGCTCTTGCATCTTCGGCTTCTGTTAGTATGTCTTTGAAGTTCATCCAGGCCCTACAATCATCAGCAGCTCACTTCCTTTTTATTACTGAGTAACATTCCCCAAGAGGTAGTGTGTTTAACACTTCATTCACCCATGAGCACGAACTGCAACCATCTCTCAGTCACCGTGACTGAAGTTTCTATGAAGCCAGGGGCAAGTCTTTGCTATGGAGCTGGGGGTCATTCTGTTAGATATTGTGTTATTGGTTAAGGCCGCCAAAGTGAAACACCACAGAACGATATTTCCCAGTTTTGGAGGCTGGCGTCCGAGACCGAGGTTCCAGTACATAGCTTTCTCCTGAGGCCCCTGTCCTTGGCTTACAGATGGCTCCTTGCTGCTGTCCGTGCTTCATCTTTCCCATACTCACAAGTGCGTGGTGTCTCTGTGTATGTCACAATTCTCTCTTTTTATAAAGACACCTATCAGGCTGGATCAGGTCCACCCTACTTTAACTGCCTCTGCAAGGCCCCATCTCCAGGGGCAGCACATTCTGAGGTACAGGCACTCAGTAGGGTTTCACCGTAAGAATTTGGAGGGAGCTGGAGAGATGGCTCAGCAGGTAAGAGCACGGGTTGCTCTTCCAGAGAAGAGGTCCTGAGTTCAAGTCTCAGCAATTATCTGTAGTGAGATCTGGCACCCTCTCTGGCTTGCAGGCCTACATGCAGACAGAACACCGTATACATAATAAATAAATAGATCTTTTTAAAAAAGGATTTGGAGGGGTGTATAGTTCAGCTCATAGAATTCGGGGATTTGCTGAATTAATGACTATACATTTACCTTTAACGGAACTGGCAGAGTGAGTCTCCGGAGTCATTCCGTCACTTACAGTTCCAGCAGCAACACAGCAAGTGTGCGTTCCAGCTCCCTGGCAACACTTGTGGGAACAGCCTTGCATCTTATTGTTGATTTTTTTTTAATTATTATTTTTGAGACAGGGCTTCATGTAGCTGAGGCTGCTCTGAACTCCTGGTTAACGCCTGCCTTATTCCATGTCTAGTTTGGGCTTTTTGTGTCCCAGGAAGCCTTTGTAAAACATTTCCTGTACACTTATTTATTCGTTCATGGCTATACTGGGGATTGAATTCAGGACCTTATGCACACTTAGGCAACCGCTCTCCGACTAAGCTACGTCACAGCCAACAGAATTTCCTATAGTTTCTGCTAAAGCTTTTTCGTTTCTGATTCATTTCTGATTGAGGTAAAATAAGAATAAAAATTAATTTTCCCATATGTATAGCTAACTGTCCCAGCACCATTTCCTGAACAGCCTCTGCCATGTTGCTCTCTGTCCCCTGGGCTCCAGGGCTGGAAGGATTCGTGAGGCTAATAGACTACACATGTTGGGTGTAATTTCCATCTTGACTTCTCAAAGATGTACACTGCTGCCAGGCCATGGCCTGTGTGAAACACTGTCACCATGCTGAGCCACCAGAATCCCAGCCAAAGCAGAGCATGTGACACAGGGTCTTCTGTGAGGCTCACTGTGGGGGGGAACGCAGGATCTCCCTGAGGGTTCCCCAACGGGGAGAGTCAACCCCCATCTCTCTTCACAACCCTGCGGTGGAGACTCCTTTCCACTGAGAGGCAGCTTGTGATAAGGGGAGTCTTGTTCTCTTCTGTAGGCCCAGACACACAGACCCACAGTTAGCATGAACACAGAGCAATCTGTAGGATTCACCAGCCCTGCTGGGCTGCTTCAGAAAGTCAACAGTACTGAGAGAGGGTGTGGTCACCCCACAGGCTCAGTGTGAGGCGCACAGGCTGGCAACCTCACCCATTGTCACAGGAGAGCTTGGTGGCTTAGCCTACAGAGCACTTGACCGCTGGGTAAGTCTCTGCTCTTTCGCTGTAAGTGATTGGAATGTCCCAGGACAGGAAAAAAAGACCCCACTTGATCTCATTGGTGCAGAGAAACAAAACACACATGGCATCCTTCATCCATTGTAGCAGCAAGCAAAGCAACCAACACAAAATGGCAGCTGATGTTATCCCGTGTTGATGAAGGGCTGGAAAACAGTCATGTCCCTGCGCAGAGCGAGGATAAGAGCAAACGATGCTCGTTTCGCATGCAAGTCTGTTAGTAGTAGTATCTGGCAAACCATAAGCAGGGACTTCACCTAGTTTCTATTTTAGCAGTGCTGGAGACTGAACTCTGGACCTCTTTCACGCTAGGCAAGCCCTAAATGTACATATTCTAGTCAGTATAGTAGTTCAGGAAAGTGTTGGAGAGTAAGTTTAGCTTTAGGATATTTTAGTCACTGTTGGTGGCAGTGTTTCTGGGCTAACAAACCTACCCAAGAAGCACTTTGCCTTGTGTGTTGAGAGGTGACATGCTCAGGCTCAGGGACACAACAGTGCCACGTATGGCCATCACCCCAGACAGACACACATCAGGGCCTCTCACATTCCTATGGTTTGAGACTATCTTTTCCTGAGTTTTCTTCTAGTTGATCCTTGCGTGTGTATGACGTATGCAGGTGAGTGAGGGTGTGAGCAGGTCATGGTGTACACATGGGGGTCAGAGGTCAGAGAACAACTTTCAGGAGTTGGTCCTCTCCCTCTACTGTGTGAGTCCTGGGGATTGCACTCAAATCTTCAGGCTTGGTGGCAAGTGTGATAGTTCACTGGCCCTTCTATGGTTTCTAATAAGCAGGGTCTTGTTTTGCTCGTGACTCTTCAACGGAATGAATGCAGTTTTCTCCTGAGGTGCGGAGGTCCTCTGCACTTGGGAAGGCAGAGGACAGAATGAGAATTTGAGGCCAGTGTTGCTACAGAACAGACCAAGAGAAAGAAATGGACCTCTGATACTTGTAGTAAAGGCACCAAAACAGTTTTTAAAAAGTGGGGGTGGGGGAGCTGAGATCCACTGGGCCTTAATACTGTAGGTCAGTGTGCGAGTGCCGGGGACTGGTCTCTGGGAGGCCTCCACTGGGCTCCGAAGCTGAGCAGGTACACCGAAGCTAGTGACTGCCCGAGGATCAAAAGCCACCTTCAGGCCTGGGGGAAGGGGCTGCAGATGGAGCCACCCCACTAAAGCAGCTCTGAGAGGCCTGGCCCTCTTTGTAAGCTGGCATCTGGGAAGTGTGAATGGCAGGGGGTGGGGAGAGAGGGGGCCACAAGGGGAACAAGAACAGAGGTGGTTGCTAGGAGACGACTTGAAAAGTTTCAGCACTAGCTTGGAATTCAGTAGCAACCACTGATCTCATGCCAGGCTGTGGGGAGAGGGGACCTGGGCTGATTCTGGCATCAGACCTGAGCCTGGGTGACTGTCAGCATCAGGGTTGCCAGGGACAGGGAGAGGGAGATAGACACTGTGACCAACTGAGAAACAAAGGAATACAGAATTCCAGTGGCCTGGTACGCTCTTCATCCCATGGAAAGACGGCTAAAGAAGAGTGTGAATGTCAGCAACTATCGCCAGCGGGCCCCATCCAGCAGGCTGCCTTGTTTCTTTTTGGTTGTTGTAGTTTGTTTTGTTTTTGTTTTTTTCTTCCCCTGGGCATTTTAAGCTGAAAATTGCTTTTACATTTATATTTATTTTCGTGTGGAGACAGGGTCTCAAAGTATCCCAGGCTAGCCTTGCACTCATTATGTGGCCAGCTGGAAATCTGATTCCCCTGCCTCCACCTCCAGAGTACAATGAGTGGAATCACAGGTAATGTGGCATCACAGCTGGTTTAGGGAGTGCTGGGGAACTGAACCCAGGACTTTGTGCACGCTAGGCAAGTAAGTACCAATTGAACTATACCCCCAGCCTATTTTTAAATGACTGAAAATAAATAAATAAATAAATAAATAAGACGGTGATCACTGTGGCAGGTACAAATGCTAAGAAATGGTGGTTTCAAGTGTCCACACATGGAGTGTCAATGGAACACAGACGTAGCCACTGGTTACTTGTGACCCACGCTGCTTTCACATTGTAGAGGCAACTTGAGGAGACATAGCGGAAGCTGTGTGGCCACAGCAGATGGTATCTGCCATCTGTTCCTGACCAGGAAGCATATGGTGACTCCCTGGAGTCAAAGACTGTAACGGAAGGCTCCCTCCAAGACCAATTACAGAATCTGGGACTACAACAATGGTAACACAAAAGAGTTATTGACCGTGTCCTCTAGGTTGGCGACTGCAATAGAAAG
Organism: Dicrostonyx torquatus; assembly: GCA_028555095.1. Lineage (NCBI taxonomy): Eukaryota > Metazoa > Chordata > Mammalia > Rodentia > Cricetidae > Dicrostonyx > Dicrostonyx torquatus. The sequence goes on from JAQHUG010000037.1 coordinate 8,314,282, forward strand.
GCTGGTCTCTCTCTGGGCACTGCAGCTCTGTTCCCAGCAGCCAAGGTATGAGAGAAGCCAAGCGCCCACCTGTAATCACGGTCCGTGTATACAGAACGAGAGTCAGCCATAGTAGCTGTCACCTGCAACAACACGGAAGGACCTGAAGGACATTAGGCCAAGGGAAAGGAGCCAGGCACAGAAAGACACATACTGTCCATTCTCCTTTATGTGTGGAATAAAAAAGTTGACCTCACAGAGATGAGGCTGGAGTCAGGAGGGGAAGAAAGGTCACAGGGTGAGTACCACGTGACTCAGAGAGGAGAATATGTTCTGCTATGCTACCGCACACTTTGGCTACAGTTAAGAGCAGGTTGTGTGAAAGACTGGCTAAAAGAAACTGGGCCTAGTGCAGGCTGGGGCGAGAAGATTATGTGCGAATTTGAGGCTAGCTTGGTCTGCATGGTGACTGTCAGGCTAGCCAGGGCTCCATGGTCAGATCCCATCTGAAACAAAACAACAGAAGTAGCCAACAGAATGGCTAAAGAGCAGAATCTGCATGTTGTTCTTTGACAGTGGCTCTCGGCCTTCCTAGTACTGTGACCCTTTGGTACAGTTCTTCATCTTGGGGTGGCCCCCAACCACACAGTTGTTTTCATTACTACTTCATAACTGTAATTTTGCTACTGTTATGAATTGTAACATAAAAATATATACTTTCTGCGGGTCTTAGGTGACTCCTATGAAATGGACATTTGACCTCCAAAGGAGGCACAACCCACAAATTCAAAATATACTGGTCTATGAAGTAGATATGTCAGCCATTAGTTTCTGTGACCACGACACACTGCACAGTTACTTACATATGAGACTATCACCTGTATGGGCACAATTAACTACATGTCAATTTTTTTCAAAGTAAAAATAATGGCACAACTTTAATCCCAGCGCTCTCTGGGGTCTCTGGGAGGTGAAGGCCAGTCTGGTCTACAGAATGAGATCCAGGAGAGCAAGGGAGAGCTGTCTCAAACAACAACAAACCAGAACAGGCAAAACTATGTTGCTGAGGGATGTACAGAGACAGGATTGACCCCTAGCAGAGGTCATGGTTGCTGAAGTGTGTACTGCTGTCTTGTTGTCCACGGGAAAGAATCCAGCCGCATCAAACCACACAGTGGAACGCTATGTCCCATGCTCTTGTCTAGACATTCTGATTGGCTCAGCAAGAAAGCCTCCCTCCCTGCCCGGAGTAAGTCTTCAGCATTGCGGGGCAGCTCTGTCTTTCCTTTCAAATGTGGGGAGACGGCAGGCTGAGCGAGCAGTTTTGATGCTCGCTACCCTCTGAGACAGAGCGAGTTCACCTGCCTCAGATCCATTCCAGCCTCTTTGCTTCAGAGGCAGAAACTTGATTTTCACAGCTAAGCAACAGTGCTCACTTCTCAATCTCCCTCACAGTGGAGTGGGATAGCCAAGGAGAAGCAAGAGGAAGCTGCTGGATGTGACCCACAGAAGAATTCTGGGCTGTGAGATACACAAGCATATTCATCTCTAATTCTTCCGGATGGATGATTGCCTCAATGGTGAGGTCTCAGTAAAGACAGCAAACCAGAGAGAGAGAGAAGGAGCCTGAGTTTCAGTAACACCACGGAGCTTAGAGACTGGACAACTTCAGCAGTTTCCTCTTCCTCCTTCTCATCATGCTGGGAACTGAACTTAGGACCTTTTGCGTGCTTGGCAAACATTTTACCAGTGAGCCACATTCCCAGACTAGGACTTTCTCATTTCTATTATTTCTTCTGTCTCTTCCTAGTAACCAAGTGTAATTCTTACTGTACAATACACAATTTATGGCAATAATTCAAATTTAAAATCTTTAGTAGGGTTTAAAACACTTTTTCTCTGTAACCTAGACAGGCTTTGAACTCACAGTAATCATTCTAATTAGCATCCCAAGTACTGGGATCACAGATGTGAGCCACCATGCCTAGTTTTAATTATTTTTTTAAGCCCAAATACATGTCAGCACACCAAAACAAACAATAACATCAGGCAGGAATAAGGCATGGGAGACTTATGGAACATAAACTGTGAAAGGGTTTTAGGTACCACTGTGCCAAACGAGCCTTGTTGCCTGCAGAGACTGTAAGCATAGGTCCTTGATGCTCCCAGCGGGACCTTCCCTTGGCTGCCCTGAGGTCAGGGATCTCGTTACTAACCCCTGAGGGTGCATTCACTTACCAGCTGCCCTCCAGTGTCTGGGAGCCGCTTCTCCCCTCCTGCCTCTTCTCTAGCTCCACAGCTGTCTGTTCCAGCAAGGCAGACACAGTATCCTAAGAGACAGAGGCCGCCAGATCAGCAGGGGCTCCGGGTGCCACCTTACCTACCAGCATCTCAGACATGTAACCCTCCTAGAGAACACAGGGTTGGAGCAGCCAAGCATCTGGCCCACGGTCACCCACACATGGGAACTATTGTTTTGGTTTCACCGGAAAGTCTGCAGAGCATCTATCTCTATGTGTGTGGATCTACTTAGCAGAATTAGCTTAGCAGCGAAGGGAAAGCATTAGAGTTCTGATTGGAGGAGATCAGAGGACTGTCTGTCAGAGTCTTTGTGTCCCATGAACCATCAATGACAAAGCAATGCAGTAAGCGTCTAGAGGGGAAAGCACTGTGTGCTGTGTGTCTGGGGATGAGGACCCAGTGGCAAGTGGGAGACTGAATACGTGGAGGGCTTCCAGGAGAAGGAACTAAATGGTCCCATTACTGAGGAGGAAGGTGTGACCTGAGAGAATTATTGGATCTCTCTGACCCTCATTTTCTCCCAACAAGCACTAGAAAAGGTCTTTATGGAGATTATTTCTGATGATCTAGGCACAGAAGAGTGGCCTAGCAGTAGTCAGTAGACAACCCCTGACATCTGAGCAAAGACAACTGTGGCTTTCTGATCACATGATTAGTTTACCACCATCCTCAGCCAGGGATGGGGGGGGGAGGTCGCAAGGCTAGGAAACTCCTGACAAGTTCTTTGGGGAAGGGAAGAAAGAGCTAAAGCTAAGCAAGGACCACGGCAGGTGGTTTTCTCACATAGAGCAGCTCACTGAACCACACAGCCATCACGCTCTGCAGAGAGAAGCCAGGAGCTGGGGAGGCTTTTTGGATGCAAGTCTTTTTTGGTTTTGGTTTAGAGACAGGGTCGCTTTGCACAACCCTGGTTGGCCTTGAACCTGCTTTGTAGAGCAGGCTGGTCTCAAACTTTCAACCATTCTCCTGTTTCTGCCTCCTCATGCTGGATTACAGGCAAGCCAGAGATGGTGTAGGGATGTTTTCAACGATTAGCACTAAAATGTATCTTCAAACCAAAGCAAGGAAAACATTTTCAAGTAACTCAAAACAGGCCAGCTGCCATCTACCCAGCCCTTGCAAGAAGCACTCGCTAGATCCATTTCTTCAAAGTTTCTCAACAACCTATCTCAAACTCCTTACCAGACACGAAAAAACAAAACAAAACAAACAAAATGGAGGCTCAGAGAGGTGATGTGCACTCGCCCAGCCGGAAAGGGTCAATTCTGAACAGCCTTCCTTAAACTTCCTCCGCTGGCAGGTTCTCAAGAAAGAACCATGGTCTCAATCTCCCAGCTTTCTCCTTCCTTCTGTACTTCTTTTATCCCGGATCCCACTTGTGTTAGGCTGGCCTCATCACTGAACCACGATCCACTCATACAGCCTATAACATCACTTTGGAATAACTTCTAGTTTTGTTGTTGTTGTTTGTTTTTGTTTCGTTTTGCTTTTTAATTGGAGAAGCGATATAAGGCACAGCAGAATAAAGAAGAAAATAAAAACTCTTAAGGAGCTGGGTCGTGACCACTCAGGGAAGACCATTCCTGGATGGCTCTCTCCTCCTACCCCGGGCTCCTCTCCTCTACCACTGCAAGCTGGGACCTGGTTCATTGGGTGCTGCAGGGGTGGGGCTGGAAGCGCCCACTTAGTCCACTCACCATGTGGTCAGGCCCTGGAGCTCCCGCTGGTTGGGGTTCCCTGCACTGTTTCTTCAAGTATTTGTAGCTCAGGAGGTTGTACCAGCGTGTTGACCTCTCCCCGGACCGGCAAACCTCAGCCAGGCTGATCTGGGCGCCTCCCTGTTAGGGACAAACAATGAGAAAAGTATGAATATGGCAGCTAAGGGAGACAACATGGAAAATGACAGCCTCCTAACAGGGTTTCACTATGCTGTCCCAGCTGGTCTCGTGTGAACTTAAACCCCTCGTGTAGTTTTGGGACTAGGGGTATGTCACCATACCTATTTATACACCCCATCCCCTTCCTTTAGTCACCCAGACTTTGCAGATAATTTAGATAATTTTGCAGGTTGACCCTGAATTCACTTCGTCACCTATCCTAGTCCTGAACTCAGCCTCTTGAGTGCTAATTTTACAGCCATTATGCTACCACATTCAACTTCTATGACTGTGTATATATCTAGTGTCTTCTGACACATGTCTTCACGTGGCCGAGGCTGGCCTCAAATTTGCTGTACAGCTCAAGATGACTTTGAACTTCTGATCCTTCTGTCTCCACCTCCCTAGAGTTGGGACTATGGGTATGTACTACCAGACTCACACGTGGCCCATTTTTTTAAAAAGATTTATTTATTTATGTATACAGTGTTCTGCCTCCATATATGCTTGCAGGTCAGAAGAGGGCACCAGATCTCATTACTGATGGTTGTGAGCCACCATGTGGTTGCTGCGAATTGAACTCAGGACCTTTGGAAAAGCAGGCAGTGCTCTTAATCACTGAGCCATCTCTCCAGCCCCACGTGGCCCATTTTAAAAAACTGGTTATTTGAATTTTGATTGGTGATACTTCTGTACTGAGCTGGGTTAGGTTCTGGGTTGAATACTAAGGACGATGAGGGTCTCTACACAGCCCCATTTCCTAGCAGTTAAGAGTCCCAAGGAGCAAAACACTGAACAGGCAATTACAAAAGAGGTTGTTTTACATTTCTTATGGGAGGAATTTGCTGGCATCTCACAAAATATGGATACATTTTACCCTGTGGCTTGGGAATCACATGTGTAGGCATCTATCATGTACAAAACGACCCATGAATAGGAACCTTCATTTTGGCTTTCTTTGTTGCTATATAGTTGAAACTGGCCTTGAATTACTAATCCTCCTGACCCCAACTTTCTGGGATTGTAGGTGCACATACAGATGCAAAACCAACCAACCAACCACACATATACACACACAGAGGTATATTTGCACTATGTCTGAGGCACAAAAGGTCAGATGATCATGTGTTTAATAAGAAATAGCAAGCAGCTAAGGAATAACAAATCTAAATGGCTACCGATAGAAGGTACATGGTAAGATGGGGTCCATGACAAAGAGTGGCAGCTTTTCCTGCACCTTTTTTTGAAACATACAAATGCACTCCTTAAGTTAAAAATGAAGAGCAGTACACTGACCTACCTCACCAAGAGGGCCCAGTTCAAGTACAGCATCCTCCATCCAGCCCCAACCGGAAGCCCTGCAGGCTAACCTTACTATTCCTTAGGCATTTAAGAGTTCCGCTTAGTCCTCTTCTGAAGAGCTTAGGACAGGTTTGGGGTTCAGCTCGCCCACTTTCCCCTTTGTCTTCACATAGGAGTGGCTGGGTCAATGGATGGCAGGTGTATCAGAAGCCAGCTTGTAAAGAGGCCTCTAGTAGGGAGGGTGTGGGCTCACCTGACCTAGGGGCTCTTCAACCCACCAGAGAGCCTATTTCTCCTTCTACAGGATAGGCAGCTCTAATGCCAACCTGAGCCAAAGACTGTCTGAGCACCAATGGGATGCCACAGGTAAAAAATCGCCATGCCATACCTTTTTCTCATGCACAAAGTTACTTAAAATATTCTATAATTACCTTCAGGCTAGGAATACAAGGTGTATCTGAAACAAACAAATTTCCTATTTAGACTTGAATTCCAGCTCCAGCATAGCTCATTATATATGCAAATATTCTAAGCCAGTAAAACAAAAAACCCAAAAACGTCAAACAACCCCCGCCCCTGAAATCTGAAAGTCTAGTCATGTGTTTCTGTCAGGGATAGTCAACCTAAAGAGGAGGAGCCAGATCAGGTGCAGACTGCTAAGTCTGGGTGACTAACAGCAATTTCTAGGAGAAGAGTGTTGCGTAGGGAGAGAAAGTCAGCACGCACTGGCGCTTCGCTACCTTGACATCAGCTTCCTTACTAAGGGAAGGAGGAGAATAGCTGCTCTATGCAGGGCTCGGGGGCGGTGGGTTATTGTCATTTCAGGAATTAAGTGGCTGGCACACTCCAGGCACCAGAATAAATGTAAGTATATACAAGAATATGTATATTACTCCTTTATTCATTCAACAAGTATTCCCTGCAGCCAGAGAAGCATCTAGAACACGATTCCTCCCCAAGGGATGACAGTTTCCTGGGGAGACATACAAACATACTGGATATTGCAGTTCGGAACATGACAGGCTGTGTCTGAGGAACAAGCTGGGAAGGGATCATGAGAACGGCTTGGAAGCGTGACACCTTCATCAAGTTATTCTTAATGACAACGAGATGTGCTGCCTGCTGGCACAGGCTCACAGGCATGAATATCCCTTGTCTTCCCAAACTGGAAGCATTTGGAGGGCATTCACGCACTCACGGACTCAATAGACACGATTTACTGAATAGCCTGTAAGTGCTGGTGTTTACAAACCCTCCAAGCAGCCAGAGTGTGGGGGTGAGGGACACTCAGGGTTTGAGGGAAACCAAGGATGAGCAGTAACTTCAAAGGATGCCACACGGCACTGCTTAGGTGTATTTTCTGTCCAGCTGCACAGGTTGGGGGTGGGGTTCACATCGGCAGGGGTAGGCTTTGCCAGGTCAGTGACACCAAGTGAAAAAGGAACAAGGACTCTATTGTAACGGCCGCACACTGGAGTCTGCCCTGGCAGGATCTGAGCTGAGGGACACTGGCCTTAGTGGCTGGGTGGAGGCAGTGTGATGCTACACTAACACAGGTGGTAGCATTACTGATGACAATCTTAGCGAAGGCAGGCTATGTGTTCCCCTAAACCCTGACTGGGGTCTGTGGAGGTGAGAGTCTTTAGTCACCCTGCAATGTAACACGGTGTGACAGGAACACATAAAGAAGGTGAACGTGTTCGAATTCACACCGGTCCTTGGTCATTTCACTGGATGAAGTGGGCAGGTAACTTAGTCTTTTGGGGCCTTGCTCATTTCCAAAAATGAAGATCACCTGGATACCTCTTCCTGGGGCTGTGCTGAAAGTTAAATAAGGGGTTCTTGGCCCAATGGTGAACTCACAGATGCTGCTTGAAAGACTAAAGAGCTTAACACAGGCTGGCGATTCCACAGTCCCGGTAAGACAAGGAAACACCGAGTAGAGCAGAGAAGCTCTTTCCCCCTCCAGTCTCATGGCTTGTCCTCCTCAGCCACCCAAACCAACACTTCATGTTCCCAAAGTAGCCAGGAAAGGAGGTTTCCCATTGGTCATGGGCAGCACTGTAAGATGAGCTTTTTTTTTTTTTTGGGCTGTTGCCATGGTAACCAGCCATGGCCAGACTTCAATTAGGAAGGGAGAATAAAAGGCACCCACTTAGGAGAAGAAAAAAGGATTTAGTCTCTTCCCAGGGCTGAGGGAAAGACTCGCCAGAGGAGCCTGGGTCTGGAAATGCTTGTCAGTATCTACCATGTTCCTGAAACCATTTTTGCTACCATTTGTGGTCTCCAGGGAGCCCTGAGCTAGCTAAGAAAGGATACTGAAGGGTTCAAATGTATGCCCTGCACAGAAGAAGTCCAAATACAGCTCTGCTCCTGTGCAGCTGTGTGACCCAAAGCAAGATCTTCATATCTGTGACTCAGTTTCCCACTGGTGCAGAGTACCTATTTTATAAGGCAAAGGAAATTGATGGGGAGAATGCTTGTCAGGGACCTAATTTAGTGTCTGTCAGAAAATGTCACCCAACTGACATTCACTGCTGCACTTGTGTCCATGGTAACATCATCGTAAGAGGTGTGGTTTCTGTTGTGAGCCGAGTAGGAAAATGGTTGACGCTCATGCCCACTGAGTACTTAGCCTGTGTGGGAACTTGTTAGGAATGCAGGTTCCCAAATTCACTGAATCTCCATCTGCATTTGGACCAGGGCACCAGGTGACGAAACCCTTGCCACGAGCACTGAGTGGGGGCAGCACCGCAGGGATGCTTCATCAGACATGAGACCAGAAGGGATGGCTGGCAGTAAGGACCGCGTTACAGATTTGGGAATGGAGCCTGGGCATTGGAGACTCTCGGGTGGTGGGGCTGGGAAGAGCTAGCCGGGTGACTTGTCCTTATATCCCGAGGGGGCAGTCCCCAAATTCCCCAGCACAAAGGATTCTCCACCACAAGCAGATCCAAGTGAAGCTGGATAGCTAAGAGTCTCCAACTGTGGGCAAAGACCTGCGGCTGCCACCAGGAGAAAGAGCAGCCTGCAGGCAAGGCAGCAACTGCCATGGTTATTTTCTCAGCTTCCAGACGTGGATGCAGGGAGAAGACTCAGTGCCATGGACAAATCCCTGGTCTATCCTCTACACAAGTGCAACATTTTCTTCTGTTACTTGAATCCATTTACTTCCAAAACAGCCTGCGCCACAGTTCATTTGTGTGTTAGCTGCCTTGTGTACTTTCTCACCAGATCTCCAGTGCCCAACACAGGAGCAAGCGCCTAATAGGCTCCCAGCAGAGACCAGGGTGAGTAGAGCTCTCTTTTAACTCTAAAGCCCACACTGATTGAAAGACACTGGAGCTGTCATTTAAACACTCAGAAATGGCACCAGAGTTAAGAAAGCCTTTCATTTGGTTCAGTTCATTTTATCCCAGAAGCCCCTGGGGAGGGCTATTCAAGGTTGAACAACCTTACTCTGCCTGTATTTAAGTGCGTGGCTTTCATAGGGCCATAGCATCTCCAGCCCGGACTCCCGTCAATGCAGAGAGGAGGAGGAAGCTGGAGGAGCAGGAGAGATTCCATTAACTGAGAACCTGTGTCAGACTCAATGGTAGGTGCTTTGTATGCACGCTCGCAGACCTCAAGACACTTCCCAGTGGGCGATCAGGGGACATTTTGTAGACAAAGAAAGTGAAAAGCAGAGGTGTTTAGAAACTTGCCCGTGATCCCTCAGCTCAGGGGGTAAAGGTGGGATTTGAACTCGGGCTGTTTTTGTGACTCTGTGCTTCTTGTCTGATCTCTATGCTGCACGGTAAAGCTGAGGCCGATGGCATGCACTTTCAGGTCCTTTCCGGCCTGCTGCTCCTCTCACACCAAGGGGCTCTCACACAACACAAGACTGAGACCACTCTTCTCTGGGAAGGCATCTCTGCCTGAAATCCAGGCCGAATATGACACATACCCAACCTGTTATGGTCTTCATGCCCTAAGGACTGAAGATCAGGTGGACAGACAGACAGAGAGACTCAGCCCTCACCAGGCACTCCTCTGCATGGCTCCTGTCTGTGGTACAGACATCTACGCGTAAGGTCTTCTGGTGAAGGGCTGGATAGGACATGGACACCCAGAAGGCCTCATTGAACACGAGGGTATCTGCAGAATCCAGAGGCCGGGTTCGGAACAGGCAGGTGCTGCTTTCAGAGCAAGGCAGGATGGCTACACGGATGTTCCTGGGGGAGACAGAACCATCAGAGAGCTGGGTCAGCTGTGTGGGGTGATGTACTGCAGAAATCCCCAGGGAGACAACTGTAAAGGACAGTGTAGAATGTCTTATGCGAGGGATTCAGGAAGGGCTCTGGGGTACCAACTGTTCTTCCTGCCATGGGTCTTCAAATTCCTAAGGGTCCCAAAGGCTGTGGAGGCAGCAATTCACTAGAACTGAGAAATGGTGGGAACAGGGGCACTCATGCACTGAAGGCAGATGCTCTAATCTCTGCAGGCAGGATTTGACAATTCTGTTTTGTGTGTGCACATGAGTCGAGGCTAGAGGTCAACCTTGTGTGTCAGTCTTCACATGCCTTTTAGCTTGTCTTTTAAAACGGAGTCTCTCATTGGCTTGGAGCTTGCCAAATAGGCTACGTTGGCTGGCTACCAAGCCCCAGGGATTTGCCTATCTATGTCTCCCCATTTCTGGCCCTGGCATTGTCTGAGGGGCAGAAACAAGACAATCTAGAGCTCTGGTCTGGCCTTCTTTGGGTTTTGCTAGATTTCTCTTCTCCCCCCCACATCCTATCCCAGGACACTATCTGAATACAGTAACGGCTGTCCCAGGCCTTATGGTCTAGTTATGGGAGGAAATGTATAGGTAGATAAATACAATGTAACATAAACCCCGACTACAGCAAGAATTCATATAGACAGTGCAGGTGCCTGCTGTCCTTGCAACCTCTAAGGTAACAAACACATCAGTCACGTCCTTCCTAGAGAACCAGAGAGCTGCTTCTGCACAGTGAAGGTAACAAGGACCTGACTGTTCTCATGAGGTCACAGAAACCAGGAGATTTCCATGAAGGACCAGCTTGCCCAGCATTCCTTGGGCAGTGGTGGATAGGCTGTACCAGGAAGTGGGAAAGTTATCTACAGCACCAGTCTCCAAAGCTGGTAAGTGTGCCATTGTGTGTATGTGTGCGTGGACACAGGCAGCACTAGCGTGCTCACTTGCATTAAATGCCTGCAGTGGTATCTGGAGTTAGAGCTTTCCCAGGGAGAGTGCAGGTGAGAGAGACGCACAAATGCAGGGCTCTGTACTCACACTTTCTGCTCTTGTTGCAGTGACAGAGCGGAGAGGTTACGCAGCTGGATCACTAATATTGCAAATTGCCTATTCTTCTCATCATACCTGAAATGCAGGGGTGCGTAGAACACCAATCAGCAAATCATTTATTTCCTCCCCCCATCCTTCCTTACCCCCCCCCCATCTTTCAAACAGGCTCTCACTATATAGCCATGGCTAGCCTATGTAGTAGACCAGACTGGCCTTGAACTCACGAAAATCCTTCTGCTCCTGTTTCCCTAATGTCAGGACTAAGGGTGTGTGCCACTGTGCCCAACATTTTCTTTCGTAAGAGTCATAAGTCAGGGCTGCGGGCTGCTCTGTCCAGTGCGGTAAGCTGAAGAGCACTCACCCTCAGCTTTGCTGCCATGACCAGATACAGGTCCAGAACTGGCAGCCACCTGAATTTTCATTTGTTTGTTTGTTTGTTATTGAAACAAAGTCTTACTATATAGCCTGCAACTTGCTATGTAGACCAGGCTGGTCTCCAACTCAGAGAGAGATCCACCTGCCTCTGAGTGGGATTAAAGATGTGTACCACCATGCATGGTTCTGGGGATTGAACCCAGGCTTTCGCGGTAAGTGTCTTTTCCCTCCCTCCTCCCCGAGACAGGGTTTCTCTGTATAGCCCTAGCTGTCCTGGAACTAGCTCTTGTAGACCAGGCTGGCCTCGAACTCAGAGATCCGCCTGTCTCTGTCTCCTGAGTGCTGGGATTAAAGGCGTGCGCCACTACCGCCAGGCTCGCGGTAAGTGTCTTTACTGGGTAAAGCCATCCAACTGGCCCACTCATTTCAATTTTAAAGAGTTACCAGAAGTATTGAGGACTGGCCTCAACAAAATCACCTCTTACCAATGTATGGGTATGGGAATTGAAGACAGAAACCCCAAGACAGTATTGGGAGGGAGTTTCATGGATTACTCAGATCCTGAATCCACTTTTATTTTTTCATGGCTTTTATACCCAACGTAAACTGGGGCATGAAATTTTCTGTTATTATCATTTTTGCATAAGAATATGTGGAAGTCATCTCCCAAGAAGAGAAGGCAGCAGCAACAGCAGTGCACATGTCAGAGCTGGGCTGTGGTCTCCAGGGTCAACAATCCTGAGTTAGGATCGTTGGAACCTGGATGGGATTGCAAAGGCAACGACCATAAGAGCAGATACTCAGCAAGCAGAAAGTCTGTGTCCTCAGCCACTGTCCAGGTCTTTATCAGTCACAAGAAGCTTGGCTTTCCTCATCTATGGTGAAGGGGCCAGTACTCAGGAGCCCACCAAGGATAGCCATGAAGGTACAATATTGTCAATGAAGAAGAGGCCCCATATAAACCCTTCCTCCGCCCTTGTTCCTCCCGCCCCATCACTTACTTCAGGGCAATTTGAACCCGAGTGGCTCCCACGGCTTCGGATTCTTCACTGTCTAATGTAGCAGCTTCAGAAGTGCCCAGTCTATAAGACACCAGGGGAAGGGGTTAGTGTCCCCATAGCTGCCCACGAACAAAAGCCTTTTCTGGACTCAGGGTCCCGGCTGTGACACTAGATTGCCCGCTGTGTGCTCAGTGTGTCTCTGGACCCTCATTTTCCCAGGTGCTTAGGACCCTTCTCTAGAATATACTTCCTTTCTCTAGCATCTATTTCCCTGGCACACACTTTACAGTTGTCACCCCAGAACCCACATTTACCCTAGGAGCCTTGGATACCACCTGCATCTCTGCTGCCTGCGTGTTGGGCGTGGCTCCAAAGAGAGCTGCCTGGGGAAAGGCTAGGGCACCGAAAACGCCCTTCTGCAGCTCCACCACATCCTTTGGAGCGTGGGTTTGAACATCCAGGGCTCACAGACTCCCCAGGAACAGAACAACAGCCAGGGACCCACCTCTGTGCAGAAGGCTCGTACACACCGCTGTCCCCAGCCACTGACTCATCAGACACTGCAGCGGATACACAGGCCACTTTCAGGCCACACCCTGGGGCCACACCTGCAGCTGTATGAGAGAAGGGGAAGACGAAAGAAAGTCAAGTTCAGAAATCACACCATTCTGACCCACTCTCCCAAAGGTTCCAGTGAACTCTAATACACCTCTGAAGACTCAAGTAAGGTCCTTCTTGACTTGGGACAAGAGAAGGGGGTCATAGGTGATTCCATGATTTCATGACTGTGATGGCTATTCTTGCTTGTCACCTCGACCACATGTGGAATTAACTAAAACCCAAATAGCTGGGCACATATGTGAGGAATTTTTTTTTCTTAATTAAATTATTTGACATGAAAGATCCACTTTAAATCCAGATCTTTGGGGTGGACAGATCCACCTTTAATCTGGACCATACATTCTGCTGGAAGCCTATATAAGGGCATGGAAGAATAAACAGAAGAACCTGTTTGTTCTTGCTGCTGGTGGCAAGTTCATTCCCCATGCCTGGCATTAGAGCCCACTTATCTGGGATTCTGGGGAGTACTGAAGACCAGCTGAGACATCCAGCCTTATGGAGTGAACAACTGCTGGATTTTAGGACCTTCTGGTCATAGGCAGCCATGTTGGATTAGTTGGACCACAGTTTGTAAGTCATTCTAATAAATCCCCCCCTCTACACATACAGAAACACACACCACACATACACACAATACAACACACACACACACACCACACACACACATACACCACACACCACACATACACCACACACCACACATCACACCACACACACACACACACACACACACACACACACACACACACACACACACTACACATCCAGGGGATCTGCCTTCCTCTTCTGACTGTTAAAGGTATGGGCACAAACGTGCTGCATGTAAATACAAGCAGGTTAAACACTCATTCACATAAAATATAAAACTGCCTGGTTTTAAACATGACTCTGCCATATGCTGCTTTATGACCATGGGACACTGACTGAACCCCAGTAAGTTCCAGGTTCCTCCTTTGTGAGGTGATGATAATAACACCTACTTTATAGGCTTCTGGGGGGACTGAGTGTGGGAAAGTCCATAGTATGGAGACTTCAGTTCTGCTGTATGAGGTTCAGGGTGTGTGTGTGTGTGTGTGTGTGTGTGTGTGTGTGTGTGTGTGAGTGTGCGTGCGTGCATGCGTGCACGCACAAGTGTAGAGGTGCTTGTGTGATGTATACATACATGTTCAGTTCAGTTCAGTTCAAGTGCTGTTCCTCAGGAGCCACACCCCTTGTTTCTTGGAGACAGGGTCTCCCAGTCCAAGGCTCACCATTAGGATAGAGTAGTTGGCCAACAAGCCCCAGGGACCCACATCCCTGCCTTCTAGAGCTGGGATTATAATCACACACTAATACTGGCTTCTTATCACCTTTTAAATGTGAATTCTGGGGGGGAAGGTTGAACTCAGGCCCTCATGTTTGTGAAGCAAACACTTTACTAGCTCTCCAGACCTGACGGGTTTTGGTTTTTAAGACTGGATTTTGGGACATAGCCAAGGCTAGCTTCAAACTCCTTATCTTTCTGCCTAAACCTCCTCAGTGCTGGGATTACAAGACGGTCATCCTGCACAGAGAGTAGTATTGTTTTCTAGGTCTTCTCTACATATCTGGGACAAATTAACAGCTCTTTGCCTCTTAAAGGAAAGCAAGGGAGGATGCATCCATAGCTAGCTCCTCCTTCTCTCCCCCTCTCTCCCCTTAGCAGAAGTCTCTGGCTGGGGTCATAATTGGGTTCTTTGCATGTGGTCCACATTTCCTCCATGCCCAAGTAATGGTGCCCAGGACCCACTGCCAGGCCCTGAGCTACAGAGGGGAAGAAATCACATATTTCTGTTCATGAAGGCTAGCTCCAGGTATTTCACCCTACAGCCAGATACTCCTAAGCACTTGTGCAAGCCCGGCCCTGGGGTAGATGGAGATGACTCAGGGGCTTGATGTATGGTGGCACACTGACATTGGGTTTATAGCAGGCTGGGGACACAGGCCATTGGTGAGGAGAGCCTGGGACGCATCTGGTGCTGAAGATGCAGGAAAAAAGCTTTCCCAGCCTTGTGCCACACCTGCTGAGCCCTGGGGAGACTTCCCACCTTCAGCCCCGCTGCTCTCTGCTAAACCACTTAAAGAGATTAATTTGTCTGCTGACTGAATGGCAGCACTAATCGCATAACCTGCTTAGTGGCTGAGCCCTGCCTGGCATGGCTCACAGCAGGGCAAGGTTGCTGGAGATGGCGTCAAAGAAACAGGTTGTCACCTAGCTGTCTCTAGCCCAGGAGTCAGGAGAACCCTGGTTGGAGTCTGAATGTCCTGATGTGGCCCTGGATCCTGAACAAAGACTTCTTAAGCCAAGGAAGAGCTTTTACCCACACCCCCTTCTCCCTGGGGATCAATTTGCTGAGGCTTGCCACCTGCAATAGGAGGAGGCTTGTTTTTATTTTCGTTCGAGAGAACTCAGGGAGATTCCCTTCCTGATGAGGGAACCCCAGGGATCTCTCAGTCCCTCTTTAAAGAAATGGCTGACACCTAGAGCCTTTAGTTAACTGCTAAGCCTCACTCCCCCGCTACTGACTCCTGTGCACAGACTGGCAGTTACAGGCACAGCAACCACGCTACTGCCCGTCCTAAAAAAGACAACACACTTCGCAGAGGGATGAAATTTAGATGGATAGACACATGCTCCAGGACCTGAGCCTTGTATGCCTTGACCCAAGCACAAAAGCCAATCAATACTGTGGTTGCTAGGACACTGTGGATGCAAGGTGGGGCCCACAGATGAGCTTAATGGGCACTCTGCTACGTCATGTCCAGGTGGGGCGAACAAGTAGAAAGAGAGTCACATGTCTGTGGGACACTGAGCCCATCTAGGGATTGGGCTCTGAGATCAGAAAGACCTAACTTCCTCATTTGCTGTGAGGGCAACCCTGGCCAACAGATGTTACCTCTTTGAACCTCAACTTCCTCATCTATGAAATGGGCAGAGAAGAAACAACCCTTTTTCCTTCTTCCCTTTTTCTCTCCTCTCTCTCTCTGTCTCTCCAGTACATCTCAGACAAGAGAACTGCAGTTTATTCTGTGGCAGCGGCAATGGTTTTCCTTCTCATAAACCTAGACCATCATTTCACCAGCAGCAACCAATCTGATTCCTAACCAACTCCAGAATGTTCTTTTTGATTTCATGAAGAAATGCAAGCCATTCCCAGGGTTCCCCAGGTCCTTGCTATAATTAGTATAAAAATCTACATCCCACTACCAGGTCCTGTGTGATCAGGACGCTGCCCACTGACCCATAGCTTTTCTCGGTTCCAAGTTACGACCACTGCTGTGGTCCCAGAGATTTTACTCACTCCCTTCCTTTCTCTCTCCCCACCTCCTTTTAAATTAAATTTATCATCACTGTGTGTATTTATGTGCATGTGTGCACGTGAGTGTGCCATGGCGCACATACGGAGGTCAGAGGACAACTTTTGGGAGTCAGTGCTCCTTTTACAGTGGGTTCAGGGTATTGAACTCAGGCTTTGGAGCTTGTGCAGCCAGCACCTCTACCCATTGCTTTTGTATTTTGAGACCCAGTTTCAAAGCTTCCAACCGAAGAGGCTCCATAGTAGAGGATGACTTTGTGCTCCTAATCCTCACACCTCTTCCTCCTAAAGGCTGGGATTATAGTTGAATGCTACCACATCCGGCCCCTCAACCAAGTCCTTCTCATCGTTTAAGCCTCTATCCATTCTGAACCAGCCGTCTTACCCCCATCCAAAGGCTCTCCCACATATTCTGCTGGATTTACTTCACACGCTTTTGTCTGGTACATATCTAGTGCACGTGGCTCCAGATGAACCTATGCTTTTTAAGAGCAGTGTCTGTCATCTACACGGGTTCTTAGCAACTAAGTTTGCCATATGACAGCTCTGTGGAAAGCTTAGCTGAATTAATCCATGTATATTCAACTACATGGGTCCTTAGCAACTAAGTTTGCCATATGACAGCTCTGTGGAAAGCTTAGCTGAATTAATCCATGTATATTCAACTACATGGGTCCTTAGCAACTAAGTTTGCCATATGACATCTCTGTGGAAAGCTTAGCTGAATTAATCCATGTATATTCAACTACATGGGTCCTTAGCAACTAAGTTTGCCATATGACATGTCTGTGGAAAGCTTAGCTGAATTAATCCATGTATATTCAACTACATGGGTCCTTAGCAACTAAGTTGCCATATGACATGTCTGTGGAAAGCTTAGCTGAGTTAATCCATGTATATTCAATTAGCCCAGGATCTGGGATTCATTTTGGTAGGTGTTAAATAGGTATTGAATGAAATCTACCACAACAAAGCAAAACCCTAGCCCAGGACCTAGCACATTCTGTATTTGCCAGTATCTACTGAATAAATAACCAGCCACATAAAGACCCAGCCATCGACAGTAGTCAGGAACCATCACAGGAACCCCCTGCCTCCTGGTTCCAAATAAGGACCCTGTGCTCCGTACCTTGGCCCAGTGGCTTGCCCTCAGATCCTGGTTCCTCTAGTCGGTATCTTTCCTGGGTGCTGCTGCCAAGGCTCAGCTCACAGAGAGCCGTACTCAGCTCTGTGTCTTCAAACTCCAGCGGGGTCAGAAAGGCATCTCCAGCCAGGAGGGGATCAGTGATGAGAGGGGAGCAGGGAGGGGACGGGGAGGAGAGAGAGGAGCGTGGTGACAGGGAAGTCATGGATTTTGGAGTGCCAGACAGGGAGCGTAAGGCCTGCAGGCGACTGCCTCCCTCTGCCTTCTGTGTCTTGGCCACCTCATCCTCATGGATGGTGGTGATGCAGCCCGAGGGCCGGAAGCCTGTGGTGCCTTCCAGGAACAGCAGCTCCACCTTGCTCTGGAGCTCCGGATCTAGCTGCTCGAACGGGTCATAATAGAGGTCAGTGAAGCTGGCTGAGGTGGAGGAGTCCAGGCTGGAGGCAGCAAGGGAGCCCCGGCTGGATGTGAGTGACCCAGGGCTGCTGCCCGACGACAGTGACTGCATGCTGCTTGAGAGGCTGGGGGGACAGGGAGAGGGAGAGAGAGAGAGAGAGACGACGATGCAGTGAGAAGGCTTCTGGGAACTCCACCAGGTCTGGAAGACACTAAGGGTACTTGGTATGCATCTGTCTTCCTAGCCTATTGGACAGCCTAAGCTGGGCCATGTACCTAATTCCACTCAGGAGAAAATAGCGATTCTGAGAAAGTCATGTACCCAAAGTAGCAGAGCTGGGCTGTGGGCCCAAGTTCAGTCTCTTGCTTTGTAGGTCAGGCTGGCTTCAAACTTTTAATGCCCTTGTTTGAAGCTCTGAGTGATGGGATGACAGTCGGAAGTCACATACCTGGCTTCCAAACTTTCTTTTTACCCCTGCTCCCTATTGCTCACATTGCAACTTTATTGAAATATTTTTAATTCTTTATTTTCTTTTATTTATTGGCTGATTGAGATGGGGTCTCACTGTGTAGCCCTGGCAGGCCTAAAATTTGCTATGCAGACTAGGTTGGCCTCAGAGATCCACCGGCCGTACCTCCCAAGTGCTGGGATTAAAGGCCCAGTCCCAATTCACTTTTTTAATATGTTCAAATATTTAACTTAAAAGGAGACCTTACATCCTAAATGTCAACTGAAAGGCGGTATCTACTGATAAAAACAGGAAGAAACCACTTTTGTTGGGGATTGGGGAGGGAGAGAAACTTAACAAAACACTACTATGAGGCTCCAGTAATATACTTCAGCCCTTAAGGCCTGAGTTTATGGAAGACTACTATGTGCTGTAGAAGTGGGTTGGCAGGCGGAAGTGAAGGGCTTTCACATACTTGGGCATCTTCCTGGGATCATCTCTGTGTGTAGAGTCCCAAGGGATGAAGGACCATAGCCAGCCACCCTGGCCAAGCCCATATCTGCTAGAATAACCTCCTTCTCTGTGTCTCAATAGTCAAGGGGGATCAGTGAAGGTCAGGATGGAGCTGGACCACCTCCCAGTCATCCCTATGGGGACAGTCACCACCCACCACTCACCTTTTCAGCTGAGAGTGCAGAGAGGCGACCTGCCGAGTGGCTTCCTCCAGTTCTCTCACCAGCTGGTTCCTCTTGCTGTTTAACTTCAACCTGAAGGAAGAGAAGGCATGACTATGACGCCCCAAAGGGATGCCGTGCTCCAGGTCCCTTCTGGATCTCCAAAAAGGAAAATGAGGTCTGTGCCCTGATAGATGGACACAACAATCAAGAGACACGTGCACAGGGACTGTAAAAACATATAGTCAATTCATACACAAATTCTGTAGTAATCTGTTGCTACCTGCCATACCTTATGGACTAAACTAGAAACCTAAACACATTGCACTGATTTATTTTATAATGACATGTGCACGTGAAGATTGATTTTTAAACCATTTTACAGATGAGGAAATTGAGGCTCTTAGTTACATAATTTACTCAAAACTATGGATGTAGTGGGAGAATTAGGATTCCACCAAAGTAACATTCCCTCCCTCTCTTCCTTCTGTCTCTCGTCTCCTGCCATCTCTTCTCTCCTTTCCATCAGCTACTATTTGCTGAGTACCAGGTCACACTAGATGCTGTCCCTGGGAAAGAGAACTCGGTGCTACTCTTACAGAGCACAGAGGGTGGGAGACAACAGGCATCTAATCAGAGGAGGGTGTAGCGAGGTCCAGAAGGATTGAAAAGAGCAGAGGAGGGGATCCCTAATTTAGACTTTGAGCAAATGGCTTTGTGACCAGATTTCTGGCACCCACCCTTGCCTGTGTCCTGGGTTCCCAGGTTCAACGTTAGATCACTTTCCCAGGCTCTCTTTGGCTGAGGCACGCGAACAACCTCTAGACAATGGGATCTGAGCAGACGGCATGTGTATCAGCCTGAAGTGTTTAAGGGAGGTGTCTTCCTCAGATCCTGTGGCCTTAAAGGAAAGGTAGAAAGGCTGTAGGCTCGGCCTGGCAGTGATGGTACACGCCTTTAATCCCAGCACTTGGGAGACAGAGGCAGGTGGATCTCTGTGAGTTCGAGGCCAGGACAGGCTCCAAAGCTACAGAGAAACCCTGTCTCGGGAAAAAAAAAAGGCTGTGGGGCTGGAAGTTACTGGGAATATTAAGATGTTATATGGGTAAGACTCAAACTTCAAGAGTGTTTATCCATGAGATCTGGGATTATTTCTTGCAGCCTGCGATCCCCCACTAATAGGGAAATTAAAGTGGCTCTGTAGACAGGAGCTGGGGAGGAAGAGGTCACTCTTTTCCTGGTGAAGCGGCTGAGTTCATTCACTCTACTGTGGGGTCTGGATGATAAATTTCCATGTCAAGGTAACTCGTTGCTCCTCCCTACCACTCTGCTGGAGAAGAACTTGACTGGCCCTTGTGCTCTGGGCCCAGGAAGGCACCAAGAGCTCAGTCAGCCCCACCTGGTGCCTGAGGGCAAGGGCTGGTTTTCACACAAAATCAAACCAAGCCAAGTCATCTCTCTACCACAACAGCCAGGCCTCCAGCTCATGAGACAGAGGTGGCCCTTGGCACAAGCATGCAGAGGGTATGCTGTGCTTGCTTCCGGGCAAATGAACCTGTGAAATCACTGACAAGACAGAGCAGTTAGCTAATGGTAGGCTGACTGGCCTTGGCATGAGTCTTGGCCAACTCAATCTCTAGAGCTTTCCTCCCAGATTCTTGCCTGGTCTGATGGGGACAGAGAGCAGGCTAGCAGATGGGGCCTTTATTGAACAAATCCTAGAATTCTCAATGGAATGGATGAGGATGCAATATTCCATCACTCTCTAAGAGCAAAGCTCACAAAGGAGGATACACCCAAGGTCAAGAAGTGGAGCTTGAGGTTTCTACAGAGCAAGCCTGAGTATGCTGGGAGCAAATGCAGGTCCCCACTAGAGCCTGGGCAGGGCAGTGAGGGAACTGTCCTCAGGCTGACTTGACTTCCTGAGCAGGCAAGGACAGCCACAGATAGTAACATGCAAGTGCTGTGGTCCCCTCCCAGCCAGGCTTAGCAGGCCAGATGGCATGTGAGTGATGTGCCCGGCACATGCTGGGAGGCCGTGAATACATCAACTGTGGAAATAGGCAGAAGATCCAGGGGGTGGGGCCTGAATGCCCACAAGCTGTAGTTAGGCGCCTGGGGTGCTGGTTAAAAATGCAGTCGCCTGGGCTGCATCTCAGGCCTGAAGAACTGGTCCCTGGGGTGGGGCTGTGGTGCCCATGATCTAACAAGCATCCTGTGTGACCGCACACTGGCTCTGATGCGTGGTTCAGAGAGAGAGAGTGAACCACAGGAAATGCAAAGAATGTGAAGACAGACCTGAAGGAGAAAGAAAGGGGAGGAGGGAGAAATGCAAAAAGGGTGCTAAAGGGAAGAGAATGGAGAAAAAGGGACACGGGGCGGTGGGGGGGGAGGGAGGAAAAGACTTACAGAAAAAGAAAGCAGGAATCTTGAGGCCTGAATACAGACAATAGGGATCAGAATCCAGTGGCCTGAGATCCATCAGCACCTTCCCCACCATTCCCTTGGCTTCTCTTTTCAGACCTCTCTTAGGGCACAAGTGGCATCTTGCCCTATGCCCACTGTCTTCCTGACTGCTGCATGCGCCCAGGGATCTTGTCCCCCAGAATCCTCTTGTGGCCTAATCAGTGGAGGAGTAGAGAGCCTTGATTCCCCAGACTGGCTGCGTGGATTCGTTGTTCCACTCAAGCTCCTGGACCTTTGACAGATGGGGTTGAAAGCAATATTGAAAGGCCTTCTGAGTGGACAGCTGCCTAAAGGGAGAAGGCGCTAGAATCGCAAGCGTGGAGGCTTCTAATCCCAGCTCTGTCACTGGGTGATGTCAAACAGGCCTCAATTTCCTCATCGATAAAGCAGAGGTTGCTCTCAAGTTACTAGACAAAATATAGGGTCTGGCACATGACCAGTGCACCGTCGGGGTGCCTGAAGGATCTTCTAGTTCCAGGAAACGAAAACTTTCACAGCAGTGAAGTATCTCGGTTCACAATCTGGTCCAGAATGCCTGCTTGTAGAGTTCTGGTACTTGGTGCCTGTCTTTTTTTTCTCTATGAGGCAAATGAAGCCCATATTGGTCAATACCTTGGTCAGGGTTAACAGGTATAAGGTATCTCTTTTGACCCAGCAAGAGTCAAGTAGGGCTGTGATCAGTGTGTCCTCTCCAGCTTCTGGCAGAGAAGATGATGGACGACCAACGGTTCCCAGGGACAGTCACTGGGTCTAGTCACAGGTGAAAGTCCTGGCACTGGTACAAAGGTCCAATGAGCACCTGTCCAGGCCACCCATCCATTTATACTTTCAATAAACTCAAAAGGTACAGGGAATACAGACAGAAGCCTTATCCCCAAAGGGTATGGTTCCAGGAAAACCATATCCCCAAAAGGTATGGTGCAGGCAAGTGTGGGCTATATAATACCAGTTATTTAAAGTCTGCTGTTCTCCTTATAGTAAAACTGGTGATGGGTCAGAGCTGGCCAGCCATTCCTGCCAGTAGAGGATAGAAGAGAAGGCGATAGACTTCAGATGTCTCAGTTAGTAGTTCTGAGAATGTGCTTGGTTGGAAAGACTGGTCCAGTTAGCAATCATGTTATTCTTGAAGGCCCCAGAGTCAGGGCCGGGCCTGGACAAGCATCAGATGCTAGGGAAAACAGAGCTTACGCAGTTGCTAGGATGCTGCTGCGAGCTGGGTGTTTTAGCGGTTAAGGGCTACGGGCCATATATATGCAGAGTACATACAGGCGCCCGGCGTTCCCAGACTGCTCCCCATGAGGCACATGCATGTTCCCCTGCTTTACAAACTAGGCTTACACCTGAATCTCCCTCGCTTATTCCTGCTCCTGAACAATTACGCACATTTGAAAATCACAGTGTGGGTGTGTGGGTGTGTATCTGCTTGTACAAATATTATTAAATCATAAAAAAAGAATGAAATACTGTCATTTGGGGTAAGATAGATGGATCTGGAAGATGTTTTGTTAAATGAAATAAACTGGGTACAGATAAACACTGCATGTTCTCATTTTAGAAGCTACAGAAATCAATCTCGTAGGAGCAGAGAAGAACCATGGTCACTGGGAAGGCTAGAGGGAGGTCAGATAATGAGTTCGGAAATACATTCTCACGGAAGAAATTAGTTCTGGGCTCTATGTTGCGGTCACATAGCTGCAGTGGACAACTGATTTTAGAACAGCAGGAAGATTCTGAAAGCTCCTAAAACAGAGATGATGAATGTTGACAATAGAAATCCAATTATCCCAGTGTCGCCATTATTCAAGGTAGACATATGCTGAAATAGCATCCTGCATTGTAAATATTTACAAGCACTGCTTACGTTAATATAAAAAAATTAAAATCATTAGCTTCAATTCTGCACGCCTTAAGTGGTAGGTGGGGAGATGTTTCTCAAAATCTGCTATGGGCAGAATTAAATAAGCAGAAGAGACTCGCAGATTATTAGAAAAACACTCCCACTCTTCCATGTTGTGTTCTCATTCTCTCTTGCTCTC
>JAQHUG010000037.1:8339435-8379435 GCA_028555095.1 Dicrostonyx torquatus
CTATGATTCCAAATACCCCCATGGGATAACAAAGTATACAGATGTTTAAGACTGCCTATAACTAAAACAGTGACTGTGTATATATTGTCCTGTACAATTTATTATTATTTTGGTGTGTGTGTATGTGTGTGTCTGTGTGTACATTGTGCACAGTTTTTCCTCTCCTTCCCCCATGTAGATCCTAGGAATAAAACTCAGGTTGTCAGGCTTGGTGGCAACCACCTTTACCTATTAAGCCATCTCACCTGCCCTCCTGTATGCTTTAAATCATCTCTATACAGTGCATCCCAACACAGTTTAAGTGCTATAAATGAGTTGTTAAGATAATGCATTGAATATTTGTATTTTTTGTTATATTAATTTTTAATCTACTCTTCAAACATATTCAATCTGTGATTGATTTCCAGGATCAGGAACTCTTGAGTACCAAGGGCTGACTGTTTAACAGAAGAGAGGAAACATCAGAGGACATCCCCTGCCCCAAACACCCACACAGTGAATCCAAAGGTATGTACGTGTTTGGGAGCAGACATAGGCAAGGGGAATCATTTCCCTGGCAACATCAGGTACAAGCCTAGTTGGTAAAGCAGAGATGTTCACTGTGTGTAACCTGTGAGTTTCCCGTCACCTGAGAGACCGAGAGTCACCGTTACAACACTGGAAAACCACTCTGCCAGGTGATCAGGTGCTGTGGGGCTTACTTCAGGGAGCAGACAAGCTCCTGAGGGCCTCCTATGTGAAGTACCAGGGTCCTGGTGCACCGGAACGTAAGCCATCATTTCTGATGTGCCTAACATCTCTAAATGAGGGCGCTCACCAGTCTGCTCAGGCATCCCCACTATGACCCTGACTCATGGCTCCTGCAGGGCTGTCAGGTCAGATTGGCATGTTTTCCTTTTTCCCTGCCATCTGCTCAGCTCAGACCCACCTCTCGGTCAGTGCCTTGCTCTGGGTGTCCCGGGCTGCCTGCAGGTCCTTCTCCAGTCGCCTCCGGGCCATCTCCAGCTGTTCCACCTCTCCCTGGGTCCATTTGCGGGGGCTGATGAAGCGCATCTCCTTCAGCAGTTCCTCCTTCTCATTGATGAGGATCAGTCGGTCCCTCTCTGAGTCTAGCACCCCGGGCCAGGCCTCACTGTCAAGTTTGGCCAGCTGGATTTTGAGGTTGGCGATCCTGGGGGTTGAGAAGGTGAATATGATAGATGAACAATGACGTTATAGGAACTGGAAAGTGGGTGGTTTTTTTCTAAGGACATGAAGCACCTGGATCCAGAACACCCTCAGAACAGACAGCTACTGCTTCCTTTTTGCTCAGCTCCAGGGCCGGTGCAGTAGAGATTGGAAACCATGGCAGGCAACAGTTTCTTACCTTGAGTTCTGGGGCCCTGGGTGAGGTGCTCACATCTCTGAAGGGAATTATAAGATCTCCTTCCCAGGGTGGTGGCTGAAGGTTTTATATACATGCATGCATGCACACACACATGCATGCCCACACAGAGACACACTCAAAGCACAGTATTTGGCATGTAGTAAGCCCTCAGTAAATGTTTCTATGCTACTGTCATCACTGGTTGGACCACTAATGTTATTTATATAACACTGGGAAGATGCCTGAGCCTTGGAGATGAGACAAGCACTTACTTATCCTCCAGAGTGGGTATGAAAACCAGTGATGACACACGCAGTGTGCTGTGTATGAATGGGGCTGAGTCATCGGCACGGGGAATCACTGGGCTGTGGCTACCTGTGTGCTCTCAGTTCTGAGTGTAGTAATGGTACTGTGAGAACAGTCATGAACTTGAGCTTCAGAGACCCTGAGTTAGAGTGAGTTCTGGCCTTGACTTTTATGATGGAAAGAATCATCTCTTGGGGAAAAAATCATTTGAGGGGCTGGGGACATTTGGGGGTCTCTGTGCTATTACTCAGACAAGATCTTGGGTTCGATTCCCAGAAGCAACAATAAAAATCGTCTTGGTATCATAGCTTCTAGCACAAGCCTGGTCAACTGTAGGCACTTAGTGAATACTAAGGAAAGCAGTCAGTAGCCCTGAATCTTAACTTTTCTAAGACCTAGAATCCTCAACTGTAAGGTGGGGACAACAATGGTAGCCAAAGAGACAGCCCATGAGCACCACATGGAAAACTTGCAACAAGAACTCTATATATTGTCACACGTTCTAAAGACAATGGATATTAGTCTCATGTTACTTAAAGAATATTGTTATAAACACCCAACAGCAAGCACACCATTATCTTTTAGGATCTGGCCTCTGCAAAGTGCTCTGGGGTCTTGGGCCCTAGTGTTACTGCATCCCTAAGGGGCAGACACAAAAGACTCACTGATCTCATTGGACAGGCACTCTGGCTCACTCAATGATCAAAAATCACCACACATGGCCAGTCCTTGTAGTGAGCCCAGACCAATGGACTTATGTTCCAGCTCACTTATATGAAATGTGACCAAACTTTCTTTACTAAATACTGTTGGATTTGAGATGCCTTGTGATATGTAGCCAAGGTTCTATATAGACAAATCCATCTAGCTCTTTCTCCAGCCAAGAGAGTCCTAGCAGGAATTCTAAGTTAATTATTTCACTTCATATTCATGTACACAGCAATGGATGACTATGCCCGTGGCTGTTGATTCCCAGTGCTCAAAGGCTAGAATGGTACAATAAGCGCTGGTGGGACTTAGCTACAAGCAAGACACTGAGGAGTGACTGATGTCCTCCTGTGTGTACTTTCCAGGGTGGCTTTCCCATGCCACTATATTTTAAACTTTAGGTCATCCATCCTTTGGAGAATCAGATATAACTACCAGTCCCTCCCTCAGACATGCACAGGGGGCAAAACCTGGAAGGTGCCAACCAAGGGAGGTCTCCATGAGTTACTGCTCCTCTCTCCCCTTCTTTAAGACCGGCACCCTCTGTTTCCTCATCTCATAAAGGGCTGTCTTCTCTCTCAAATCCAGCTTTCGGTGGTAGTGAGACATTTAATGTCTCCGTCTCAGGGGAGACAGTTCACTCTTCCAGTCTCCCTAGAACTGATTATCTAAGATAGGCATTGCCACAGATTGGAAGACATAGAGGGTCAAGGATGGGAGGCACAAATACACAACTGTTGCTGTCTTGCTAAGCCCCTAGGGGGAGCTGAAATAGTGCACACGAAAGAATACTCTTCCCACCGGATCATCATCCAATTCCTTACTTGTTATTAACCCAGCTTCTCCTGAGGATATGATAGGTCCTCAAGTCACTTGGTGAGCTGACCTCAATCCTCATCCCAGCATGAGAGCACATGACCCATGCCTGGATCTTCTGGGAGTGATTGCCCTATCCTCTACTGGCCCTGCAACAATGACAGGCCTTTCAAAACTACCAGTGACTCTCTCTCAGACCCAATATTTATCAAACCTATTAGGAACATGGCGTGGGAGGACAATGATATCGAGACCAACCTGGGAGTCAATCATAGCAAGACCCTGTCTCAAAAACTGAGAACACACTTATACACCAACCCCAAATCAGACAAACAAGAGTCCCCAGTAAAAGATCCATCTGTTGGGAAAGAAAGGTGGCCTTTCTGTGGAGGCGGAAACCTGGAGGTAGGTAAACGTAGACCTGCTGGATATCCATCTTGCTTTTTTGATGAGGAAAACCTGCTTGAGGATGAAGCCAACACAGAGGGCAGAGAAGACGAAACTAAACTTAAGCTGTACCATCCGAACCCTGGATCTAGCTGAGCCTGACGCCAAAAGTCGCCCTGTTGGGGGAGGAGTGGGTTAGCTGCTGAATTCCATTTTCTTTCATTCCTTTTGTTTCTACTCAATTTCTGATACTATTGCCAGGAGCTGTGCTGCTCAATGGGAATGGGCAGAGCCTCAGGCTGGGCAACATCCTAGCTGGCTCCATGGAGATGCTTCACAGACCGGCAAGTTGGTCTAGAAAGCAATGAATGCCACTAAGTTTAGCCACCACCAAAATGGCCAGTTAGTTCTTTCCCAAAAACGCTGGTGCATCATGTAGAAAGAATACCATGAACTCTAAGCCGAAACATCCAGGGGTCAAATACTAACTGTACCACCTGGGAGAGTCACAGAACATCTCAGGTCAAACTTTTCTCCCCTCTACCAGATAGATAACAAGATAGGAATTCTGTTGTTCCTTCCTTCTTTCCTTTCTTTCTTCCTTCCTTTTTGGTTTTAGGAGACAGGGTTTCTCTGTGTAGCTTTGGAGCCTGTCCTGGAACTCGCTTTGTAGACCAGGTTGGCCTTTAAGTCCATCCATCTCTTCCTTCTGAGTGCTGGAATTAAAAATGTGCACCACCACCACTCTGGCTTTTTATTTTCTTAAGTTGTCACATTTTGTTTGTTTGTTTGTTTATGCAGGTGTGTAGGGTTGCATGCTATGCCACACATGTACAGAGGTCAGAGAATAACTTGCCGGAGTCACTTCTCTCTCCTGCGTGGATCCCTGGGATTGAACTCAGGTTGTTAGGCCCATTAGCAAGCACCTTTACCCAGTAAGCCGTCTCCTCAGCTCTGCTGAAGGTTTTAAAACTGGATAAGCCTGTCAGTGCACAGCTCTTTTCAGTACAATACATAATTTTCCTATGCTTTTCCACAAACGCAGTAGAAACACTGGCTTTATGATGCTATTATTGTAGCGGTGAAACCCAGCTGCTTAGGGGTCCATGCAGCCACAGAACATCCGAACCCCTGGAGCCCGAGCTGCTGAAGCAGGAGGTGCTACGTCAGGATTTTAAGACTGTTTTCATAATTAAGTTCATTTTCATTCACAAGAACATCTGTGCAGCTGGTGAGATGGCTCAGCAGGTAAAGACAATTGCCACTCAGGGATCTGAATTCAATGCCCGGAACCCACCTAAGTATGGAAGGAGTGAAGAGACTCGGACGTGTGCACAGTAACATGTGTTCATCCCTACAATGTCCCCGCACACACATCATACATGCATAATTACAGGAAGTCAGACGGGAGTCTTGGCTCACTGGTAGAATATAAGTGGCTACCGTGGGCAAGGCCCTGATTCATCCCCAGGACTCCAACCTGACCCCCAAAGCTTAAAAAGCCTAAACTACAGATCAGTTCAGGGTCAGCCAGCCTGGATAACATGGGGAAACCTTCTCTAAAAACAAACAAGCAACATATCTAGAGAAACACCTGGAGATGCAGCTGTTGCACTGGCTTGGCGTGTGCAGGGCCCTGGGTTCAACCCCCGTCATAACAACACTAACGATGATCACAAATAACATTTTCTTTGTGAAGTGAGAAATGTCCGTAGTTTCCTTTCACCTGTTGCTGAGCCAAATCAAACCAATTTACTGCTCCTTCAAACCTAACTGATTCCAAGAACATCAGAAAGCATTGGCTGTCGAATCTAAGCCAGGTAAGTAAAAAAATTACTAGGCTCTGAGGTTAAAAAGACCTGGGTTCAAACGTAGTTCAACTAGCACAGGTCCTGGGCCAGTCACTTCCTCTCCAAAACATAGAAAGATGCTGACACCTACCTTGCTAATCTATGCGAAGATTAAGCAGGAGGCATGTCCACAGGGGCCTCACCACGGGAGTTACAAATATGACCTTCCCCAGCTCTGGCCCTGACTTACCTTCTCTTAGCCTCTTCATACCGCAGGCGCAATCTGACCTTCTCAGCCAACTGGTTGTTGCTGCTGGTGCCGAACTAGAGGACAAGATAAGAACAGAGACAGGAATTACGTGGTTACCGCAAGGAGTGCTGAGCGAGGTTACAATAGCTCATGCGAGACTTGACAGCTTACGTGAGCAGAGCCAAGAATAGTTCCCAGTCACTGGGCTGGCTGTGTAGACTGTGGAGGAAGACAGCTAAACAAAAATACTTTCCTTCCTTCGGACCATAGCAATGGTCTCAAACCTAAGTACTTTGGGAAAAGAAACAAAAGCCCCCCTCCCCCATACCATCTTTCAGGAAAAAAAAAATCAGCCGAGGGCCAAAGCTGATAAGAAGCCCAGACTGCAGATGAGAGGGGTAGGAGCAGATAAAATACATTAACCAACCTGGGCACAGCCGAAAACTCAGAGAGGCCACAGTGAAATCAGAAGCCCTGCAGAGTCAGGAAAAGTCCCAGAAAGCAGAAAGCACACCTAGTCTGGCTCTCCCGGGGCCTGTGACTGGGTGAATGGCTGGGACAGGGAAGGGGGAATAGCCTGTTTCTTCACTTGCCTATGGGGGAAAAAAAACTTCAGGCTCAAGGAACCACACTTGGACAGAGTGTCCCCTCATTAGTGGGAGAAGAGCTACAGAAATCAGCCAGGGGCAGCATTTAACCAGCGGAGGCTAGGAGGCGGTCACCCAGTGTTTTGTGCTCCCGGAGAAGAGAGCAAAGGCTCCACGAAGACCACACTCACTGTGGGCTGGTTCGACTTGGCCACTTTCATGACTGGCAGCATTTTCACTACCCACGGCTGGGACCAGGCTGAACCTTGGCACCAAGGGTCAGCAGCTGTCTGAGAGCTGTAAGCATTGTGTGGGGAATAATGAGAGAAATACACTCTGCTTTCTAGATGGAAAAAAACCCAGAATGGAGCTACAAAACAGTATGAAAGAAACGAGAGGAAGGCGCTTCACCCATTAAAAACACATTGCATGCAGGGCCTACAGGCTTATTATGCTCTTGGCCAGGCAGTACTTGGGATGGTGGAAGCCAACACTAGGTTTTTATCATATCATCATGCCGCTTTTGGGGCTCACTGAGCTCCACTGGGCTGAGTTAACAGCCACAGATCAGCTCCTCCGGTGATGAAGGATAAGCAGTTATCCTGCTAGGGCGGCCTCCCAGGTACCACCCGGGGCTACTCACACTCCCAGAGATGTCCGTCTGTGAGCTCACGTCCAGGAACTGCTTTGGCATTGGGAAGCTGGAACTCTCCAGAGAGCTGCTGCTGGACCAGAGGTCAGAGTGAGACCCTCTGTCTGTGCGGAAGCCATCCTTCAGCATGGCAAGGCTCTGCAGTATAGGGAGGGGTGGGGGCGGCAGTGAGTGGTGTGGCTCCTTGGCAGTGCCCTCAGACTCCAGAGAAGGACATCGAATCCCCTGCTACTGGAGATACCGGTGGTTGTGAGCCATCATGTGAGTGCTGGGAATTGAACCCAGGACCCCTGGAGAACAGTCAGTGCTCTTAACAGCTGAGCCATCTCTCCAGGCCCCTACGGTGGAACTCTTGCTGTTTCTTTATCACTGCATGATCTAAGATAGCTGATTACCTCCCTAGGCACCTACCTACTTTTCTGTGAAGTGGGAAAAATCCCAGTTCTTACTGTGTTGGCTAGTTTTTGTGTCAACTTGACACAAGCTAGAGTCATCTGAGAGCAGGGAACCTCAACAGAGACACCGCCTCCAGAAGGCAAGCCTATAGGGCTTTTCTTAATTGGTGATTGATGGGGGAGGGCCTAGCCAGGGTCCAGCCCACTGAGGGTAGTGCCACTCCTGGGCTCTCTAAGAAAGCAGGTGGCCGAGGATGGCATGAGGAACAAGCCAGTAAGCAGCACCCATCCAGGGTCTCTGCATCAGCTCCTGCCTCCAGGTTCCTGCCCCGTTTGAGTTCCTGCCTGACTTCCTTCAGTGGCGGACTAGAGGTGGAAATGCAAGCAGAATAAACCCTTTCCTCCCCAACTTGCTTATGGTAATGCTGTTTCACCATATCGATTGTAACGCTAAGACAATTACTTTACAGGCGTGTCAATTAAGGGTGTAATCCATTAAAAGACAATGCAGTGTGATAGCCAACACTCATCAGCTCAGCATTAATGCAAATTTACTGCATCCAACAGGTTCTCTGAGAAATCTTTCGATCATCTTCACTGAACCAATGAGAAGCTGGAAGTGACAGCGCTTAGTCACTAATCACAAGCAGGACTGCCCTTTGCTATCCACACACGCCCCTGTGCTCACTGGACCACAGCTCTCTTGTTTACCAGCGTTTCCTCCTGAAGCTAGCAATGGCAATTCTCAGTCTTGGCCTCCTGAAGTGTCAGTGAAGCAAGGGGAGGGTGTCTTCAGGGTTAGGTGGTTCTGGGAGGGGATTACATTTAGGAGTGAAGCAATGGGCTTGTGAATCACGTATTCTAGGGTCTGATTGATGGCTCTACCACTTACTGCCTGAGCCAGACTGTCCATATCTGTAGAATGGAGATAACTTGAGCCACGTATGAAGAGCACTTAGCCCCATGACCACGTTGTGGAATTGATCTCCGTGGTTCAGTTCCCAGCACAGAGAACACAGGAGAGTGGCTCAAAGACATTGTGATGTTCAGGGTTAAATGGTGCCATCATTTGATCCATTAAAAAACAAGCTGAGGGGGCTGGAGAGACAGCTCAGGGGTTAAGAGCACTGGCCGCCTTCCAGAGGTCCCGAGTTCAATTCCCAGCAAGCACATGATGGCTCACAACCACCTATAATGAGATCTGGTGCCCTCTTCTATTGCGCAGGCAGAACACTTAATGGATAAGAAACAAATCTTTAAAAAACCAATCAAACAAGCAGAAAAACAAACCAAGATGTGTAGTAGGAGCTAGTGGTAGGGACCTGGCTATGCTAGTACAACCAGGCAAAGCTTCCATTCTAGCTTTGTCACTGGCAGTGACCATATGGCTGTAGGCAAGTGACTCAATGCTTCTGAGCCTCCATTCTCTCCTTTATAGGGGTGTGTGTGGGGGTAATCTCAAGAAGCCTGCTAGAGGGAAAATTTACCTCATTCTAAATGGCTGTGATTCTGTTTTAATTTTGGTCTATTGGCACTACATAATAAATTATGCTAGGGATGGGACCAAAGTCTAAACTCAAAGGTATCTTGACATTTTCGATGCACACATACTGTGTCTGTGCCTGCCACACAAAGTCAGGAATAGAGTTTTCCATGAATTATCATGTGAATGTTCAAAAGATATTTGGACTAGGGAAACTCATCCTGTCACGAGAACTAAGAGGTCTGTGTGGTGTGTGAAAGCAGCAAGTGCGAAGTCCTTATACATACACAGGGTGCCAGGGGCTTGCATCCCTGGGGCCCTCATCACCTTGATCAGGTCTTGCTTCTCTTTTTCTCCACAGGTGATGGCTTTCTTGATTGCTTTGGTTTCCCTCAACACAGCCTGGGCCTCATCCAGTTTGTAGCCACCCTGAGCATCCGACATTTTCTTGTCAATCCTAGGGGTCAGGAAACGAGAGCGATCAGACGGGAGAGGAAGAGGAAAGCACAGGCGCTCTCAAGTCTCCCCTCTCCATCCTGCACAGCCATCTCACGACCCTACTGGGGGTGGGGACGGGGAAAGAAGGACCGTGTCAAATTTCAGATGTGAGGCTGCAGAATGGAGAAGCATTGGGCTCTTCTAAGTATGAACTCTTTTTCTTTTTTTTTTTTTTTAATAATGAATGCGAACTTTCCAGCAGGAGTTCAAGTCTTGGTTCCAGTATTGGTGTCTATCTGAACTACAGCTAAGTAGATAGCCTTTCTTTTTTTTTTTTTTTAATGTGGAGTCCAGGCTGGCCTCGAACTCGTGATCCTCCTGCCTCTGCCCCCTTCAGCAAATCCTACCGGCATGCGTTACCACAACCAGCTTTTTTTTTTTTTTAATATTTCTTATGGTTTATTTAACTTTATTTTATGTGCATTTGTGTGAAGGTGTCAGATCCCCTAGAACTGGGTCTTCAGACAGTTGTGAGCTGCCATGTGGGTGCTGGGAATTGAACCCAGGTCCTCCGGAAGGGCAGTCAGTGCTCCCAACCACTGAGCCACCTCTCCAGCCCCTTCTTTTTTTCTTTTAAGATTTTTATTTATTATGTATACAGGGTTCTTCCTGTATGTATCCTGCAGTCCAGAAAAGGACACCAGATCTCATTACAGATGGTTGTGAGCCACCATGTGGTTGCTGGTAATTGAACTCAGGACCTCTGGAAGAGCAGGCAGTGCTCTTTACCTCTGAGCCATCTCTCCAGCCCTAAGTATGAACTCTTAGTGAAAATCTTCCCCGATTCCCTCCTGAGTCCTCCAGGATGGGGAGGGGGTTCCCTGTAACATGTCTCCAAGAGTTGAGCAACTTCGCTTGTGCTCTGACTGTAACTTAGACTCTAACTGTGGTATCCTGGGGAACAGAGCTGAACATGAATGGCCTTAGAAGCTGGCATAGACTGCAAGAGTCGGGGGCGAAGAGATGGTGTCTCCTGTCCTATATGTCACAGGCTGCTTAGCAGTGTCCCCGACACTGATCCACAAATTGTTAATAATACCCCGGTCTTGAGTTGTGACCACTACCTGCCAGATGTGATGGCCCATGCCTTTAAATTCCATCATTGGGAGGCGGAGGCAGGTAGATCTCTGTGAGTTTCAGGTTGCTAAGGCTACACAGTCTCCAAAAAAAAAAAAAGTTTTCATATATTGTCCAAATAGATGGTACCAAATCACCCTTGGTGGAGAATCACTGTGTCTAACTTTGTGGAGTTCCCCTTTCTTATCTTTCTGTGGGTTCTGGGGGTGAACTCAGGTTGCACCTTGCATGCATAGCAAGCACTTTTACCTGGTGAGCCATCTCACCGCCTGAGAACCCTGTCGGCAATAAACACATGCAGAACTACAGGACTTCGGACATGGCCCACAACCACACACATCCTCGGTGTTCTAACCAAGCTACTGCACAGCCTCGGACATGGCCCACAACCACACACATCCTCGGTGTTCTAATGAAGCCTAGATTGCGGTATTTGCCTGGCCCTGTTCAGGGTTGTTCTCACCGTCAAATGGGATAAAGAACTTATACCCTATGGCGAACTAGGAAGTAGTGTAAATGTAAGGGATTAAACACCACTAGCCTGGAGATTATTGGCTTATCTAGGCCCTATGTATAGGTCTGTTTTGATGAAAAGAAAGGCTGAAGGAAAAAAGCAGAGTGTCTCCCCGCTTGTTTTAGAAGTGTTGACATCACATCAGGGCTGTACCCTTGGGTGGGAAGCGCTCTGCCACTGAGCTATGTATGACTTAAGGACCCAGAGACGGCTGAGGGGTGGGGACCCTTAGAAGATGAGGCTGTGGAGGAGGTTCATGCTTTCATCAAAGGCTGGCCTGAGGCATCCATGGAGGGTGGAAAAAGGGAAATTTAACAGTCAAGGGAACACCACAAACCCATTATTCCAGGACAGAAGCCCTCACAGGCATTCCTCTCTGGCTTCCTGCTACAGCCCAAACTGTCCCGTGCTAAATCACTTGGAAAGGAGGAAAGGGGAAATAGGAGCAGGTTCCCACCCTGCCCTGGCTCCAGAGCAGGGGAAAGGACAGGAGGGAGGGGTCCCCACGCTGCTGACCCCTGCCGTTACTTCAGCTTCTGTGGAGACCCGAAACAAAGCTCCAATTGTCTTACCACTAAAAATAGCCCGTCTATCCTTTTGAGGACTTAGGCCTGGGCAAGCCTGCCAGGTTGGCTATTATCTATCTCAGAGTTAGTCTGAAAACGTTCTCATCGCTCTACATAGTTCTGTGGGTGATATTCCAGAGAAACATCTCCAGAGTTTGGGTAGGATGGGAGGTCCCCCCAGGCCAAACTATCGGGGGGGGGTGCGTGCAGGGGACAGCTGTATGCTTCAACAGGTCTGAAGGCTGGGCAGCACTCTCCTCTGCCAACAGGGCAAGAATAGTTTTACATCCCCAGAAGGGTGGGCAGAGCTATTTGTGTGCTGGGCTGCAAAGAGCTTTTACCTGATTTCTCCAGACCCTTAGTGACCTGGACTCTGGAATTGGGCTGCAGAGAGCAGCTCTGAGCGGAACACTTGGGATAGAGCTGGATGGAGCGAAAGGGGTCGGGGAGAACAAAGGGTCACCATTATATACTAAGTAAAAGAATCTTTTGATATGTGGGGGCGGGGGAGGAAAGAAACGTGTGTCGGGCAGTGGAGAGATGTGTTTTAGGATTTCCAAATTATGCAGCTGTCCTTTCTGGCATGCCTTTGGGGCCTCAGAAGCCAGGCATAGGCTCTGATAGTAGCTGGTTCATCCCATCTTGTCCAGACAATTCTGGCACAGGGGCTCTGTGGAGTGCAGAAAGAGAGCTCCTGCCATGCCCTTCCCCTGCCAAAGCAACAGCCTAAGTCTCAACTCTCTCCGGCTCACAAGGGGTCAAGCCACAGGCCAAAGCCCCACACTTCTGTTTTGATTTTTCTTTTTCCTTGTCCTTGAGAGGTTTCCTTTAGTCTTCATCTACCTTTCTCTTTCCTTTTCTTTCTAATTTAAACAAAACAAAACAGATCAGAAACTCTTGCTGCTGACTACGAATCAAGCTCATGGGTTCTCAGACACAGCTGCTCAACTCTTGGCTGGCATCATGGGGGCAAACACATAAGCTCTTGGGAAGCAGAAGAAACTTTATGTCGGTCTCTAATAGTGAACCTGACATGTCATCGAAGTCCCCAAATTACTCCTGAAGAATGAGGTTCCCAGGCTCTGCAAACATGGGAGGCTGCAGGAATGCTTGAGTCATCTCCCACTGAACAAAAGCAATTCCAAGGGAACTTGAAGGAGCCGTATACTTTTTGGGTCTGGGGAGAAGATTATGATGTGAACTTCAAAATCCAGTAAGTCTCCAAGCATCTCAACAATAATAATTGATAGTAACCCCACAGTTCTAGACTGGAAGTGTAGTGGAACAGACTGTGTGCTTACCATTGGTGGGGTTCAATTCTTGGGTACCCACCCCCCAAAACAAGCAAGCCAGCAAACAAAGAAACAGAAAAACAAGAAACAAGACAAAAGTTAGATGTCTCTCAGTGGCCAGAACACATGTCCAGCATATGGAAGGTTCTTGGGTTTTCATCCCTAGCCCCAAAACAACAAATAAGTAAATAATAGAAATGAACAGTGTTAGGTCCCAGGTAGTGCATCTCTCTAAAAATGAGCTCAAGCTGGACCATAGGAGGATTTCTGATAGATAAAACCAGCCTTCCTCAGGTACTTGTGAAACCAGTTCTCATCTGCCAAAAGGAGTCATTTCCCTTCCCTGTGGCAGCAGGGACATAGGCTACCTGGGGTCTACCAGCATATCGAAGCTCACATCACTGCTGGCCTCCAGGCTCCCTCAGTATCATAATAAGTGCCTGTTACTATCAGGCCCTTTCTTCCCCACAGCAACCCAATGGCCCCTTACAATCCACATGATTTGTCCGCCCACTTTGTCTCTCTCTAGTTATCCTCTCTCACTCTTTCTTGCACCCTGACTGTCTGTCTAGTCTATGTTTCTGGCTATCCTCTTGCTCTTTAACCATCTCTTGCTATCTCAACTATTCTCCCCCAGGGTCTGGCTTCCCTAGCCCTAGCCATGTCCACGCTTTTTTTCTTTTTCCACTACTCTCAACTCTTCCAGGTGCCTCCAGATGTTCTCTCTCTTATTCATAAGAGAAACCTTCCCCTAAGAATGGAGAGGCCATGTCGGCAGTTTCTTTCCTCTGCCCCCTTGCATACAAATAAAGCTCCAGAAGTTCTTGGGTTCCAGTGCCAATTCTGATCCTTGCTGGTTGGTTGGCCTTGGGCTTTTTTTCCCCCTATGTTTTCTTTAGCAACATGGGGCACAACAAAAACTATTCTTGAGGTAAGGAGCATGGCATGAGGCAGCTGATACAACAGGGCTCTCTAGTAAGCAGCAAGCTCGGATTAGATGGAGAGTCTCTCTTCCAAAAATGAAGAAGATAACTAACTGATGGTCCGCCCCCACCCTCTTCATTGAGCGCCTAATCTGTACCAGGCTCTGTTACATCCTAGACAGGGAGGGATTTTTATAGCTCAGTCTTGACAACCATAGACTTTTTAGACGAAGACATCAAAACTTAGAAGGGTTTGGTTATTTTTCCAGGGTCCCAGGTCTGCTGCCTCGTGAAGTTACATTCCTAACCATCTCTGTGTATTAGGGCTGATATCTTTCTCCACCCTGGTGTACTTCTAACTGTGGACTGTGAGAGCCAGGGCTGCAAAGGAATCTCATCTGGGCCAGCCATCAACCTGGGATGAAAGGGGGAGGGAGGGCAGGGTTGTCTTAGGGTTTCATTGTCAGTTTGCCAAAGGACAAGGATTTTCAATGCTGCTACAGGGTGACAAGGTGGTAAAACAGGTTTGTGGAGGCCCTGAGAATAATGGGAAGTGTTTTAAGTCTAGCTCTTGAGGTCCAGGGAATAAGCCTTAAACCATGCTTCAAAGCTTCTGGAGCCACATGCAGAGAATGGGACTTTCACAGGTCAAATTAGGAATGTCTGCGCTCACACTATTGCTCTGAATTGTCTCTGATGTTCACTAAAAATTACCAAGGAGCATAAAGTACAACCCTTGGCTGGAATGAAGTTAGAATCTGGTTTTAAAGATATGTATATATATATATATACACACACATGTAAATTACACACATATAAGACATATAAAAAGATATAAAAGCAACATTTTAAATTAAAAAAGAAAAACATTCCACACAATCTAATACAGGACTGTATTTCTAAATCTCCCCACCCCAGGACTAGGGACTGTATTTAAGGCAGTGGTCCTCAGACTTCTAGTGCTGCGACCCTAAAATACAGTTCTTCATGGTGTGGTGACCCCCAACCATAAAATTATTTTCTCGCAACTTCGTAACTGCAATTTTGCTACTGTTATGAATAGTAATGTAAATATATCCGATATGTAGATGGTCTTGGGGGACACCCAAGGGGTAGAGACCCACAGCATGAGAATGGCTGACATAGGCCTTGTAGATGCTAGGAGGCACTCTCCATTGAGCTACCCTCTCAGGCGTACTTTCTTTTGTTGTTGTTTGATTTTGACACAGGTCTTGCTATGTAGCCCAGCCTGGCTTTGAACTCTTCACCTTTCTGTCTCAGTCTAACAAGTGTTGGAATTACAGGTGTGTGTCACCATCTGCAGCTCACACTTGCTCAGATCATGAGTTGTGCTGGATTCCTGAAGGCTCCCCCTCAGGTGGTGATGGCTTGTGGGATAAAGGCTGGTAGAGGAGAACCAACTTACAGGCATGGTGACACATGGCATTAATCCCAGCACTGGGGAGGCAGAGGTAGGTGGGTCTCTGTGAGTTCCAGGCCAGGCTGGTCTACATAATGAGTTCCAGGACAGTCAGAATTATAATAGAGAAACTCTCAATAAAGAAAGAGAAGAGGAGAAGAAAGGAGGAACAGCAACCATCACCAACTGGCCCTCAACTAGGGGTTACATACATAACGTTTTGACCTATAGTTAGAACAGGACTCGCTGATATATCCCAGGGCAGGATTCGGTACTCAGTGAATGATGAAGATAGACTTGAGGCTTTTGGGTGTGTGTGGGGGGGTGGTGGATAATGAAATGGTATGGGGTGGGGCTGGGGGTGGGGAGAGAAAGCAAATGACTATCAGAACAGCTGTCCATACATGCACAGCCTCCTCAAGACTGGAAGTCTCTTGAAGCTAGGAATCCTAGTAACCTGCCTAGTAAACTGTGCGGGTTGCTAGGTTACCTACTTAATGCTCACCATGGGAGCCACCAGATAAGCTGAACACAGCGTAGTAGTAAACAAGGAGCTGTAGCAACCCATCTAATTCCAGTGCTTGAGTCTCAGGTGGGAGGATGGCTATGAGTCTGAGGCCAAGGTGAGCTAAAGAATGAGACCCATCTCAAAAACAAAACAAACAACCCCCAGCATGACAAAAACCTGTTACATGTCTGTAACAATAGGCTGATAATTACTGAGCATTTAGTCTATGACTCAGTTTCCTCAACTATATAATGGAGTTATATTATAACAAAGCAAAACAAAGCAAACAGACCATTCTTTTGAGATTGCCACAAGGACCAGATGAACATCCTCATGCAGGAACACTTGAAGGCGTCTCCCGGCACACAGCAAAAGCTCTCCAAATCTTCATGGCCATAGTCAACATGACAACCGTAAACACAGTGTAACACAGTGCATAGGAAATAAAGAAGCCGTGTCCCTTACTTAGCTGTAAGCCCACTTCTACACATGGAAATGACATCTCTCTGTTTAATGTGGAAGCTCTTTGTGCCACCCACAGGGAACTCTGCACATAGTCAGGTGCATGACTTTCTGGGAATGTGCTCAGTGCTAGACGAGACTGTTAGCTCTGCAGTGGGGTAGCAGAGAAGTGGCAGCTTACTTTAGGGGCCATAGGGCTAAAGGGTTCACTTGGTCTGTGACTGACAGTCTATCTGTCAATTAGCAGAGCCAAGGTGTGCACAAAAATGCTTGACACTTGCTTCTAGGACTGCGGAGTAAGACTCCACTGACCTTAACGAGCTTACAAGTTCAGAGGCCGACAGCAGCTCCATGGTTTGAAATGACTCTGTTTATCTCCACCCCTGGGTGATGACATCTTCAGTGAGTGACAGTGGGAAAGAAGTTAAGCAGAATTGTGAGATGCATCTTGAAAAGGGAGGAAAAGGACTAATGCAGAGAGGGGCAAAGAGAGCAGAGGGGACCCAGGGTGGAGGCTGCCCCTTGCCCTCCACTGTGGGATACTTACTTCTTCAGGGTCTGAAAGCCATGCTCTTTGAACTGTAGTTCATGCTGCAGGTGGACCATCTCTCTCTTCAACTTGTTGACCTGAATGGCAGAGGACCACACAGAAGACGGGGTGAGAGGCGGGTGTGGAGCTGTAGGCTGGGAAGGGGAGCCCAGAAGCCGCTGACGATACTGTTGATGCATAAAAGGCCACCCGCATCCCTTGGGCATCATACATCACAGCACCCTCCCTTCACCAGTGTGGGTCTGGATGTCAGCCTCCCAGGCAGTGTCCCTGTTGGTCCTGCCAGGCAGTCTCTGCACCGGGGAAACAGGAAGAAATTAGACACTGACTGTCAGGCCTCCCCATTTCTTTGCTATGGGATCCCTCTTGCAGGACCCCGTCTATTCTTGCCTGTTGTGATGAATGGGGGCGATAGCAATTACCCGCCACACACAGCTTAAAGCTGGAGATGGTCTGAGAGCAATCTGCATGGAGGTGGCGGTAAGACACCACCAAAAGCTAGATCCTCGTTTGGCCTGCAGAGTTCTGGCAACCTTTCAGCGAGAGCTTCTGATTAAGTTCTAAGAGACTCCATGCACTAATCCCTGATGTACAGTTCTTTCCAAAAATGCCTGACATCTAGAAACATGGGGCTCACATTCCAGTATGGGCGCAGTGTTCTCAAGCTAAACTTTAGCCACTCAGACAAGGTACACCAGACTATCAGCCCCCAGCAGTTCATGCTGCCTCAGGCC
The DNA here is from genome assembly GCA_028555095.1 of Dicrostonyx torquatus. Lineage (NCBI taxonomy): Eukaryota > Metazoa > Chordata > Mammalia > Rodentia > Cricetidae > Dicrostonyx > Dicrostonyx torquatus. Next base: position 8,356,720 of record JAQHUG010000037.1, read on the forward strand.
ACTTTCCCTATTTATGTTTTCGTATGTGGAAATTATTCAGATCTGCATGAAACCTAAGACCCAGTGTACTGCGAACAAGCCACTTTAACCACTCTGCCTTAGTTTCCAACAGTAAAATGGGGGTAACAACACTGTCCTAAAGTCATCAAGAATGAAGATGATGCAAAGCGGGAGGCAGCTAGGAGGAGAGGACACCAAACTCCAGTGAGGACTCTGGTTTCCTCAGGCAAGGGTCTCTGCTTACTCATCTTTAAAGTGCAGAAGACGGCAGGAGCTACTCTCAAGGGGTGAAGCAATGGCACCAGATGAAGTACCCAATACTACACCAGGCACAAGGTGAATGCCTCTGAATGGCAACTGTGGTACCATTGTTAATACAACAACCACAGCTATTATTATCTCGGGGCCTTGCTAGTCCCAGCTGCCATGGCCTGGAGGGTTGGCCAGTGAGGGACAGAGAGGACGCCGTGAAGATCCTTACCCGGGATTTTGCAGTGGCAATTTCAGCTTTCAGGATCTCCGGGTCATACTTGGAGCTGGATGACGACCCAGAGACCACTGCAGGGAAGAAAGAAGAGAAGCTCAGTCGAGAAAGCACAGTAAAGTTGGCTTATCTAGTAATCTAAATGAACCCAGAGGGAAGGAACTAAAAATATGAACAACCTACAAGTCCAACAAAGAGGGATTTGTTAAATAAATACACTACACAGAAAATGAAGACGCTATTGTTGGGTCTCCAACTACAGAGGGCAGTGCCCGTGAGTAGAAATGACAGTCATGGCTCAGCTCATGAGGATTCTAGTGGATGCTTACAGCTTTCCTCAGGAACCTGTGAAATGGTAAAGCCCACTTCCCTCTCTTCCCTTCCTTTGGCATCTGGCTCCTTCTCCACACATACCTATGGCATATACCAAGCCAACACTAGCCTCCAGACTCCTCCTTCCTATTCTCATGTACTCATGATGTATCTCAAAGTCCTTGCTAGCCTCCTGGTCCTTCTCACTTCCTCCACTGTGCTAGCTCCCAGGCGGTTCCAGATTGCAGATCACTTCCCACTCTCTTTATAACAGCAAGGTTTTCCCCTTGTCCTTGCTATTCTCTCTCTTGCTATTCCCACTTCTGTCCTAGAAAACCCTGGCCGTGTCCAGTCTAGTTCCTTTTTTTTTCCTTCTGGACTCTTTCAGATGCTTCTGGATGTTCTCTCTCTCTCTTATCTACAATAAAAACCTTCCTCCCAACTCACGGAGCGTCCATCTTGCTGGTTTCTTTACCGCACCCTCGCTTACAGATATAATTTGCGTGATTTAAAACCACGACGTAGAAAACCGCAGAGGGAAATGAGAAAATGTGTGACACCTACAGTTTCATGATACCCAGCTGAGAAAACATATAGAAAAGCTAAACGAGGGAAATGTAGCTTGTAAAATGATACACACACATGCCTCTACAGAGACTGGATGCTGGGGACATAGGTCAGACCCTCAGTTAACACTGCTGTCTAGAGGGGTGAATGATAAATGAAACTAATTTTCACCTTTGCATTTTTTGGTCTTTTTCATATTTTCTAACACGAACGTCTACTCTTCTAATAAGGATGCTAAAAAGTTAATTTTTTATACTAATGTGCATTTGAGAAGAAAATAAAGTACTCATAGTTATACCACCCTAGAACAATTATCTTTGTCCTAAGTCATCTCCTACTGCGTAGCTATAGTTCTTTCACGTTAAAATTTCATTGCCTTTTAATAGCATTTATGCCGTTGTGGCTCATAGAAATGAACGCAATACAGTGTGATATATTTCAAGGAAGAAAACGAGACAAAGGGAAACCAACACCAGCCACAGGCTCCCTAGCTCAACCAGAGTCACCACTGACCTGACTCTGAGCATCCAGGCTGGTGAGGTGAAAAGGGAAATGTGTCTAGATATGAGACTCAATCATGTCCCAAGTAAATGCTCTCTCCCACTGTTGGACAGGCTTTCATGATAAGGAAGGTATTTCTCCAGTATCGTGAATCATCCTGGATGGGTCAGCTCATCTTCCCTCCCACTCTCGGTGGCCTGAACACTGCGGTGAGAACCAAAGCTGTGATCAGGCTTTTCCCAGAAGACGTCAATGGTACTGCTGCTAATGTTCAGCATCTGACCATGACATAGGGAGAAGCTGCTTTTGGATTTAGTTAAAATAGTTTAGCAGGCTTTGAATTATGCACGGAGAAGGTTCAAGTTTGGGGAACGAGAAAACTACTCCATATAATGACAGATGAGACACCAGTGGGCAGCAGAGTACTTCAGCAAAGCTCATGGTGATGGACCAGGGTGATGAGGTCTGGGCTTTACCAGAAGAGACAAGCAGGGTCAGAGTGGGACAAGAGGGCTTCACACCCTTTGTCTGGAGCATAGCACAAGGACTCAGGTGCTCAGGGTGTTTCACTGACAGTGTGAGGTTTTCAACTCCAGCCTTCTAATTCTTCTAGTCTTCAGTGGGGTGGGCGCCTCTTGGATAAACCTGGCTGGAAAATGGCTTAAGCATATTCTCCAGAGAGGCACTTCCTAGCATTTTAAAGTGGTTCACACGGTCTATTACCCATGCTGGATGGTAAGAAAAGATGAGAAGCCTAGAGAAGTTGTCAGTGTGGGAAATAAAATGGAGATGTATGCGGAAAGGTCACCAGAGGGAGCTGCCTAATCTAACACCATCTCCTGTCACTCCCTGCCCCCTGCTGCAGATCATAAACCTGTGCTGGGGGGGGGGGGAGAGGACACGAGACAGCAATACACCATAGGGGAGACACTAAGGAGAGTGGTAACAGCCTGAAGACCTGTCTGAAGTAGCGATTCCTAACCCTGGCTGGGCGAAGGTGATTCTGGGGTAAGTCCTTGTGAAATGCATTAGCATCCCTTGGGCATGCTCAGAAATTCTGGAAGCAAAGGAAGCCAGAATAAGAACATATTCCTACAATAGGGCTGTCAGAGACTTGAATTCTTATGAAAAGCACAATTTAATACACAAAGCTGCTGAAATAAAATACAGCTGGGTGCATGTTTTCTAGGTAAGCCTTTTACTGAAGTTTTCTTTTTCTTTTTAAAAGAAACTGCTAGGTGAACTCCAAGGGAGCAGGAGCACATCAAGACAAGGGACATTTGCAGAGGCAGGACTGAGCCAGTGACCTGGGCCAGAACTGGCCTGAGACAGTAAACTCTGCGTGAGTGGGAGCAGGAAATTAGGAAACAACCTTCCTCAGGGCCCAGCAATACTACTTGAGCATATATCCAAAGAATACGCAATCATACCACAAGGATGTGTGCTCAGCTATGTTCATAGCAGCGTTGTTTGTCATAGCCCCTCGATTGAAGAATGGATTAGGAAAATGTGGTACATTTACACAATGGAGTACTACACAGCTGAAAAAAACACAACATTTTGAAATTTGCAGACAAATGGATGGAACTAGAAAACACGATATATTGAGTGAGGTAACCCAGGCCTGGAAAGACAATTATCATATGTACTCACTCATAAGTCGTTTTTAAACATAAAGCAAAGAAAACCAGCCTAGAAATCACAATCCCAGAGAACCCAGGCAGTAATGAGGACCCTAAGAGAGACTTACAGAGATCTAATCTACATGGGAAGTAGAAAAAGACAAGATCTGAGTAATAAAGCATGGGGACCTTGGAAGAAGGTTAAAGGGGAGGGGAGAGGCAGGGAGGGGAGCAGAAAAAATGTAGAGCTCAATAAAATCAATAAAAAAAAGAAAAGAAACTTCTATAAACCAGGTATGGTAAAACAACCTATATAATCTCAGCACTAAGGAGGCTGAGGCAAGAGAACTTGGCGAGTTCAGGGCCGTCCTGAGTTACATTCTGCATTATTCAATCCCTTTGCTCGGAGTACAGGTACTATGCTTTCTGCCAGTAAGCAATTCTGCTTCCTTGGGACCTGGGAGGGGGTGTGCACAGTCAGCACCCTCTTCATGCTACTCCAGCCCTCCTCACCTCATTCCTCTCTCCCTCATTTCAGGTCTTTCTGCGCCACCCCCATTATGTTGCCAGAACGTCACTTCTAGTCGCTTCCTGGGAAAGGAGATAGGAAGGAAGCAAAAGTTTTGAAACCCCACTTGTCTCAGAATGTCTTTATTCTACGCTATACTTAAAGATGGCTTCACAGTGATGGAGTTTTAGGTCAGAACTGACTTTTCGGGGAAAGGAAAAGGCATTGCACTGGTCTAGTTCTGTGACGACAAGTCTGGAGTACCCGGAGTCCTGATCATTTCCATGTCACCTGGTCTTGTTCTCTGAATGCCTGTAGGATGTTGCCTTGGTCCCGGAGTTTGAAACTTCCCAATGGTGGATACATGTATGTTGACTTTTATCTGCTGTGTTGAGCACTTGGTGAAGCTTTCTAGTGTAAACTCCCCGCCCTCCGGTTCTGGGAAATGCTGCTGAGTCTTTTCATGGAGCCTTCTTCCTCTGTTTCCTCAGTTTCCTTGCTCTGTTTTGATCTGGAAGAGGCTGTCTGCACCATTGCTCTGTTTTCCCCTCTCGTTGCCAATCTCACTGTATTTTGGCTCTGCTTCCCCGTAAGATTTCCTTGGTTATATCTTCCAATCTTCCAATTTCACATGTTTTGATTTCTGAAACATCACGTGGTGGCTTGGAAGACTCCCTGGTTTGGCATCTAGCTCACTAGGTTTGTCTCGTGGCTGTGTAGCCTCTGCCGAGATTTTCTTCTCATGAGTACTTTCTACCCCTCAAGCCTCTCCATGTGGGGTCAGTCTCTCTTACAGGATATCTGGAGTCTCAGCGGCTGCATGTGCAAAGAACAGAAGCCAATTCACTTGCTTGTGACCTGCGTGGTCTGTGACTTTGTTGGCTATCTCACTCAAGAGTCCTCAATGTCTGAGTCTTTTAATTTTTTTTTCCTCTTTACTTCTGCCTTCTGCCCAGGTCTTCCAGACCTGGTGGGTGATGGCCTGCCACCAAATGAAACATGAGGGTTGAGTTCTCCAAAGCCTGTTCCCATGTTCAATTAATAATTATGTTTTAGCAGGGCATGTCCTGGCTTTGAACTTGCCTGGTATCTCTAATCTTCCAGTCCTGAGACTCCAGCACAGACCTTTAGTCTTTTGCCAGGTTAGAGATGGGTAATCACTTGGCTGGACCAATATGGGATGTGGTATGGTCTGCCTGGGATAATCCTCTGAGATACTCTTCTCTTCATTTTCAGAGAGAGCTGCTGCTGTGCCAAGCTATAACCAACGTAAATGTAGAGCTACCAGCTCTTTCTGTCCATTTTCTCTTTTCTGAGGCTGTCCAAGTAGGTGTCCATTTGCCGTGTAGCCTCCAGATCTTATTGTGGCAGTTACAAAACGAAACAAGCAAAGGTTTTGAAATCCCACATGTCTCAGAATGTCTTTATTCTACGCTATACTTAAAGATGGCTTCACAGTGATGGAGTTTTAGGTCAGAACTGACTTTTCGGGGAAAGGAAAAGGCATTGCACTGGTCTAGTTCTGTGTGACCGGCGACAAGTCTGGAGTACCCGGAGTCCTGATCATTTCCATGTCACCTGGTCTTGTTCTCTGAATGCCTGTAGGATGTTGCCTTGGTCCCGGAGTTTTTTTAAAACCACAGGGTGCCAATGATTTATTTTTCAGTTGGGACATCAAAGTCTGGAGAGGGGATGGAGCATAGCAAGGCTCCAAGGGACCCAGATCTTCACCTGTTTCCAGGGGGGAGGGACACGTGACTTGTCACCTTGGATTCAATGAAGGGAATAAAAGTTTCGAGATCAGACCTGCCTGGGTATCAAGGCACCTGCTATTTTTCAGTGGTGGGATTCTGGAGGAGGCCTCTTGCCATCCTGGGGACTTAGATTCCTTGCCTGTACAACAGTAACAACACCATCTTATGAGACGGTGTGGGTAAGTGGGAGGGGCCAGCTTACTGCTCTCTAGGCATACAGTAGGCGCACATTTAAATGTTGGTTTCTTTCTCCTTCCCCTTGGGATGAGAGACTATACCAGAGAGCTGACGTTAAAGTCTATCCCAGGGTACAGCTCCACCTGTGACCGGCTCTCACTCATGACAGTCAAGGCCAAATGATGAAATCCTCACAAGCCCCAGCAGGCCATCTGAGCTAGAGGACAGGCATGTGGCCTCGCCACTCTGTCACCCAAGAAAAGTTGATTTGGAAAGCACACTTGGCTCCTCACAGGGAAAAGAAGATCAAGAGGAGGCCTGGCTACACCCCTTTAACTGGGATTCTGAATCTCAAATCTGACCCCATGGAGGTGGCCTGAGGCTGGTGCAGTTTGTAAGGATTGGTGGAAGCTACATTAATGGGCTGAAGAGCTGCACCGCTTATTTCCCGTCTTTTGCCGAGTATTTACAGACAGAGCATCTCTATTTGAAATGTGTGGGGCTGGATCGGTTTCAGGTTTTGGAATTTTTGAATTTTGAAATGCTTGCATATACATAATGAGGTATCTTGGGGATAGGGCTCAAGGCAAAAAATAGAAAATTTATTCATGTTTGATATGAACTGAAAGTAACTTCGTTTATTTGCTTATTTTGAGGGAGAGTCTCACTATGTAACCCAGGCTGACCTGGAGTTCACTTTGTAGACCAGCTGGCCTTAAACCCACAGAGATGCACCTGCCTCTGCCTACGTGCTAGGACTGAAGACATGTGCCATCACACCATGCTTGAAAGTAACGTAGACAGTATTTTAACTACCTGTGTGCATGACACAAAGTTCATGATACGGTATCTCTCACTTGTGGTGTCGTGGTGCCACTTAAATAATTCTAGATTTTGGAACATTTTAGATTCTGGTTGTATAGATTAGGGACGCTCAGCTTATATTCTTGGTGCCAGGGATCTGTTAAAATTCTCTCAAAATACCAATAAAGAATAATAATTTTACTGATAGATGAACAATGTGATATGTACCATTCCATGCCCTCATTGACCAGTTTAAATCTCATAAAGTCCCACAAAAGGCAGATTTAATACTATTATTAGATCAATTCTGTACACACAAAAAAATAAGACCAATAAGTTACAAGGTTACATAGCTAGCAGACCTGGCCTCTGCACACACAGGCATACCCCTTCTCCCATTCACACACATGCATATACTTTCATGGGGACATACACACAAATTAACTGGCTTTTTTTAAAAAAAAAATGCTAGCTATCTGGGCAGATAAAATGTCCTGGCAAGTAATGACACTTGCTGTCAAGTCTGTTGAGCTGTTCTTTGGTCCTCAAGGTGCACCACGGCACATGGATATCCACACTTCACACATACATAAACAAGTAAATCCTCTCAAACGAGTTTGAGACTTCGTGTGAAGTCTCATTTTAACTATGGAGTTCTATGTCAACGAGGATATTTACTTATCCATTTAACATGTTTCTAATGAAATTGTGCTAGGTGCTTTCCCTAGATAGACCAGTGGCTTTTGACTGGAGCCAATTTTGCCTTCTATGGCAGCCTGAAATGTCTGGAAACATTTTTGTTTGTTACAGCTTGCAGGGAAGGGACACTGCTGGTACCAGCTGAATGGAGACCAGAAGGATGCGGAACATCCTTCCATATGCAGGACATCCTCAGTGTTTCTCCGAATGTCAATGGCCCTGCGACTAAAGGTCTTGACGTAGATCATCAGAAAAATGCACGGTCAACTTCTCCACGGTGAGACATAAGAATCTGAGTCTGGTAGGTACGGTGTCCCGTGGTCAGGGTGTGGCAACAGACGTGCACCCAGGCCTTCTGAGAACAGCTTCCCCTGGCTGCCATCACCACGTGGTTTTTCTCATGAGACCCTTTAGTCTTACTTCATTTAACTCTTTTTCCCATGACCTTTAATTTTATCAAGATTCTATCCACAAATTCAAGAATGACGCAACAGATATTGATACGTCCTTTACCTATATCACCCAGGGTTTTGTCTATTTTGTGGTATTGGGGATGGAGTCCAGGACTCACACATGTTAGACAAGCACTCTTTCTTTTTTCTTTTTTAAAATATTTTTTATGGATTATTTAACTTTATTTTTATGTGCAGTGGTGTGAAGGTGTCAGATCTCCTGCAACTGGATCTTCAGACAGTTGTGAGCTGCCATGTGGGTGCTGGGAATTGAACCCGGGTCCTGTGGAAGAGCAGTCAGTGCTCTTAACCACTGAGCCATCCCTCCAGCCCACACAAGTACTCTTTCAATGACTTCTTTGTATCCCTACTCCTCCTTTAAAAATTAGTTCTGGGGCTGGAGATATGGCTCAGTGGATAAGAGCTGTTACTGGCTGTTCTACCAGAGGTCCTGAGTTCAATTCCCAGCACCCACATGGTGACTCATAATCATCTATAATAGGATCTGAGGCCCTCTCCTGGCCTGCAGGTGTACATGCAGAGCACAGATAGGAAGAATGAATCATTATATAGCCCAGACTGGCTTTGCCTTTGGAGTAGCTAGGGTCATGGACATGCTCCGTCATCTGTGACTAGATCCTCTGGCTCCTAGCACTTCCTCACTCATTTATTACTCCTTCTGCCTGCTTATGAATGTCCTTGCTTTACAGGAACTCTTCAACATTGCTAGGGATGCAGAATGTGTCTAGAGTACACATGGACCAAGGTTTGATCCCCAGCATCCCTCAGTTCCACTCCCACTCCCCTAAAAGACAACAAAAAATAATTCAACGAATGCTGTCTAGAAACACCAGCAAAAGCTGAAACACACACACACACACACACACACACACACACACACACACACACACACCCCAATGTCATCAATAGCTATTGACAGTCCACTTGACACCATAGTTTTTTCCTTCTTGCCCACTCCAAGCAGCTTCTTTGGTCTTTTAAAATCTGGACCAATTACCTTGCAGACGAGTCTACATTATGGATCTATCTGACTGTGTTCATGATTAGTGAGATTTGGATGAAATATTATTGTGCAGGAACCTCTATGAAGCATCCACCTCATAGGGCTTTTGAGGCAAACTGGCTATTTACTGGAGATGTTAATTCCATCCCATACAGAAAGGCCACAAATATCTCCAATAAAAAGGATCATTTGACAGTCTAAAATTACCAAGTGATTTGTGGGTTATTATTCTGGTAACACATAAGCATCCTACCCACTGTCCCACCAAGAGAAAAGTATATTTGCCATCTTTCAAACAATGGAGCTTTAGAGGGAGGAAAAACATCAGCTTCACCTTTTCTAGCCCGAGTTTCACCAGCAACATTTCAGGACTGTGGCAATGATGATACTAAACCCCCAAATTCCTATATAAGGCCTTTGGAAGGTAAGCAGGTTTAAGTGAGGTCCTGAGAACTGGGCTGCTGGGCTGGAATTAGTAACGCCAGAGACAAGACACCAGCCTTTCTGCCGTATGTAAGTCAAGCACACTCACACTTCATCTCCGATGTCCAGCCTCCACAACTGTGGGAGAACACTGTGGAGGAAGCCGTCTAGTTTGTGGTACTATGTTGGCTCCCACTGACTCAGGGCTAGAAGTCCCTTTAAAAGATTCTAGCAAGTCATTGGGCCCCTAGATAGTAGAGATCCTGGGGGAGCTCCCGAGTGGCTAGGGAGGATAGGACTGGGACACAAGGTGGTCCAGCAGGGCTGACTCCAGCCTTCTAGATGAATGAACCTCAAAATCAAGGGCATCACAACCAAGCCACAGATGTCCAGACACCATGGTCACATGTTTATTCCCACTGCCTAGCCCGTGATCAAAAGTGGCAGAGACGACAGACGGGTTTGCATGTTACAATTGTCTCTCACTGTAAGACAATTGTAAGAAAGCTGTAAGAATGTGGACACATTATTAACCCTGAAACTTGGTTTCCTTATCTGTTAAGATGGCAACTAACAGTTGAGTTGAACAGAAGTGCCATGGGGATTGTTGGAAATACCATATACAGATTGTAGGAACGTTTAATAAACGCAGGGAAGATTTGGTGAGTATAAAGGAGTGGCATACCAGATGTGACGTCACAGGTCTATAGTCCCAGGAATTAGGTAGGAGGTAGAAGCAGGAGGACTCCAGTTCAAGACTAGCTTGGACTTTATCCCTCAACAACAACAACAGCTTGGTTTGCCCCTGTGACACCTGGGTAAACAAGGAAGGTAGGAGCCCCGCCTGTATGAGTCTATAGACACCACTAAGCTATAGGGTAACCAGATGGGTTGTGAAATGTGCAATGACAATCATCTACAGAGCGAAGGCTGGGGTCAAAGCTGGGGAAGGGGCTTCTGACAGTGCTGTGGAGCAGACGCTCGGTGGCGACAGACCAAGAGATAAGGCTCACATACCAGGAAGTGTGACTGCAAAGGTCCTGTGGTAGGAAATTGAGGGGAGAGCTGGAGAACGGGGTGGGAGAGACAGTCTAATAGAAACACGAGATGAGGCAAGGGTGGCCTGCAGGGACTGGTCACACAGAGCTCTGAAGGCCTCACGAAGAATGATAGGAAGCCTTTGAAGGTTGCTGACTTGTTTCAAAGCTGTAGTAAGATGTGTATAACAGCGCTGGAGATAGCTCACTTGGTAGAATGTTTTCTCAGTACACACGAAGCCCTGGTTTTATCCTTAGCACCATATTGGGCAGGCATAGAAATGGCACACACAGCCCATGGTGGTGGCACACACTCATAATCTCTATATTCTTGGAAGGTAGAAGCAGAAGGATGAGGAGTTCAAGGCAAGTCTTGGCTATGGAGCCAGTTAGAGGCCACTCACTCTGTCTCATAATGGTGAAGGCCACAAGCAAGATTGTTCAGTAGGTGAAGATGCCTGCCACCAAGCCTGATAGCCTGATTTTGATCCTTGAGACTCACTTGGTGGAAAGAGAGAGCCATATTTTATAAGTTGTCCTCTGACTTCCCCACACAAATCATAGCATGTGTTTACATACACACACACACACACACACACACACACACACACATACATACACAAAATAAGATGTAATTTTAAAATGTACACATGCTGAGCGTGGTGGTGTATACCTTTAATACCAGGCGCAGTGGCAGGGGCAGTGGCAGTGCCCTGTGAGTTGAAGGGCAGCCTGGTCTATATAGCAAGTTCCAGGCCAGCCTGGCTTACATAATGAGACCCTGTTCCAAAGAGATGAGTGACAGAGCAAGATACCCAGCATCCTCCTCTGGCTTCCACATCTACACATGGGCACAAGCATCAGTGCACACATGTGCACACAATGCACACATGTGCACACACGCAGAGAACAAAAGGAAGAAAAAAGTAACAGGAGGAACAACAGGGAGTATGGTGGTTTGTATAAGGAATGGAGAGGGAAAGAGGACAGATTTAAGCACTGAAGTTACTGGAGCACTCAGTGGACAGTCCCTGCTGTACCAGCGGGGGAGACTGGCAGCAGCCCCAGCAGTGGGAGGTACTCACAGCTGACCTGGGAGCCCAGCTTATGCTCCCAGACGGCGTGTAACTGCTGATACTCCTGCTGTGCCAGCTCCAGGCGCTGCTGCTTCACCTGGTAGATCTCCTTTTGTGCACTGAGAGCCTCCTGGGCCACCACCAGGTAATCCTTCAGCATGTGCTCTTGCTCTCGCCGCCATTGCACCCTCGGATCCTCGATCTGAGTGGTTTCTGAAACAGATTCCCAAGGTAGTAAGTATGTCAGCACTGTACATGTACTTACTGGGTTGCTTGGTGGACTACAGGCTCCACCACTGGAAATCAAAAGCATGATGTGCAGAACTCCTAATAAATGTAAATGGGTTAAACTTACTACATGGCAATGCAGTTCCATCTGGATTAGTCACACAACCAAAAAATAAATCAAGAGCAGGTTTTAACTGAACCTCAAGTTCTGCCTGATAACAACTAAAAGAAGGAATAGGTTATGGACATAATAAAGGTTACACTGAGTCTGCTATGACTCAATGTAAAAGAAGAGAACTAATCAGTTTTAAAGAATATGAATAGGCACCCCGTACTGTTAGCAACATAGTCTACAACAGTATAATATTATAAATTAGAAAGAGACTTAAAATATTAATACCCATGACCAATAATTCCTCCTATAGTAATTTATCATGAAAATAATATTTAAAATTCAGGGGGAGATAAATTATACAAGAACACTATAAATAGCAGGCAAATATTAAGTGTTTATTCTGAGCCAATAGCTGCTCTAGGTACTTTATACGTACTCAATCATTCAGCGTTTGCATTAACTTTACACAATAGACTCTGATCCTACTTCCACTGTGCATAATACAGAATTAAGACACAGAAAGGTTAAACAACTGCTTCAAGGTCACAAAGGAAATTTTTTTTGCCTGAAAACATATGCTTTTAAATCCATATTCTCATCTGCTGGGCTTTTAAAGATTTATTTTTAGTGACACATATGTGTGTATATCTATGCATGGGTCCATGTACATTAATGTGAAAATCTGCACAGATCAGAGGTGTAAGATCCCCTGCAGCTGGAGTTTTAAGCAATCATGAGTCACCAGGTTCATACTGAGTGCTGGAAACCAAGCTTAAGTTCTCTGCAAGAGCAGAACATGCTCTTAGCGGCTCAGCCACCTCTCTGGCTATAGCTGGGCTTCTTGGGTAAGAGTCCTTGATACATTCTGAATGTGGGTGCTGTGCAAGTATTTTCTCCTTTTCTCTGGTGTGTGTGTTTCAAAATCTTTCAGATTTTCTCCCACTTCATTTTTCCTCCCTTTCTCCCCAACCCTGCGATTGGTCTTGAGTTCCTGATCTCAAGCGATTCCCTGTCTAGTCTCTCTAGTGTGAAACTCACTGTAGCTAAGATCAAGTAGACTATCTAGTGCTGAGACCAGACGTCTGCTATCATGCCAGGCTCGGGTTTTTGCCTGTGTTTTCTTTTAGGGTGTTTTCTAATTTTAGCTTTTAAGTTTAGGGCTGTGGCCCATTTAGAATTTGCTTCCCCATATCGGGTGAAGTGAGGAGAGAGGTAAAGAGTGCTCTCTCCTACCCATTTCCATATGGAAAGCAATTGTACCAGCAACTCTTGAGGTCTATTCTTGGTGGCACCAGGTACTCAGAAGATTCCTTGATGGAATCATGTTAATGTCGTTGGCTCTGAACTGGTCACTGTACAGTGGCTTTCCCACAGCCCAGGCTTCCTGCTGCCATGTCTGTGTCTCACAATACTGTCCTCCTGGGGCAGGCTCTGCAAGATCATCTTGGCTGACTAATTTTCTCAGTTCTTGTTTTCACTAAAGTTAGACATGTTGATGACATGTATAAAGTTATGACACAGTTGGACGACAGTTAAGCATGTTACAGTGTGTATAATTGAAAAACATCAACCTCTGTCCTCTCTTCCACACATATCTCCCCACAGCAAGGTAGCCACCTCAACGATCATTCAGTGTATTGCAGTCATCTTGAGGACCCTTCACTCCCACTGTGTCACGTTCCAGATCTCTGTCTATAAACACTTTCGCCATGCAAGGGTATACAACTACTGCACTCAGGAACTCTGCATAGCCTCCTCTCCCCTCGCCTCCCCACTTTTAATTGTAGGCAGATTTACAGTATGTGCCCACCACTGACCTTGAGCTCACTATGCAAATCAGGCTAGCCTGGAATGTAGAGATTCTGTCCCACCTCTGCCTCCAGAGTGGTTGGACCTAAGGTGTGCACTGCCACACTCATTCTCTCCTGCTTCTTATATACACACCACACACCCGCTTTCCACACACAGCAAACATATCCGCAAGGTTAACAACATGGTATTTTCTTATTGTGTAACAACATAAAGAGCACTAAGAACAGTTGAGCATCTGGGAAATATGCAACAGTTGTGATACAAAGAACTACAAGTTAAAACCAGCCAAGTAATAGTCCAGACCTTTGTAAGCAGCAGACTGTGCTTTCATTCTCGGGTGCCCAGACCCGAACAATCACACAGAAACTATATTAATTACAACACTGTTTGGCCAATAGCTTAGGCGTATTTCTAGTTAGCTCTTACATCTTAGATTAGCCCATTTTTATTAACCTGTGTATCACCATGAAGCTGTGGCCTACTGATAAGATCCCGGTGTCTTTCTCCTTTGGCAGCTACATAGCATCTGCCTGACTCTGCCTTCTTTCTCCCTGCATTCAGTTTAGTTTTCCCACCTGGCTTTACTCTGCTAACCCATTGGCCAAAACAGCTTTATTCATTAGCCAATAAAAGCAACACATATACAGAAGGACATCCCACATCAAACCTATGAAAAATGAATTTTAAAAAAGTGAGTTGGATTTGACCTGAATGTGCTCTCCCTGAGGACTAGCTTTAATGGTACCAGAAGGCACATGAAAGCTTCCAGAAGGGAGGCGACCAACAGTCCTACCCAGCTATGACGCCTATGAAGCACATCAATGGCCAGCGTAGCATGATAACCCTGAGGGTGCAGCAGTGGCATACACCTGTGGTAACCAACAGCTCTCTAAATGGCTTTAGGACCTGATCAACAAGAGGGAAACCACAGCCAACTACCTAATGTTAATGAAATCATGGTTATTAGAAGAGAATCTACAACATGAATTCACTAAACCAGCACAATCTTTCACAACAATACATAAGCATTTGTCCTTATATCCAAAGAAAAGTGTAGTCTTCACTCCTCATCAAGGAAATTTCTCTTTGCAACACATAGAAACCACTACACAAGACCACAACTGTTGGGAAATATTATTTTAAGATGTGCTGCTTATGTTTATGCTGCAGTTATTTAAACTCTGTGAAGCTGTGATTCTTTGCCTGTCTAAAACACCTGATGGTCTAAAAAGCTGAACAGCCAATAGCAAGGCAGGAACAAGAATAGGTGGGGCTGGAAGGCAGAGAGTATAAATAGAAGGAGAAACAAGGAGAGAAAGACGTCAGGGGCCACCCACCCAGCTACACAGTAAGCCATGGAGAGAGAAGTAAAGAAAGGTATACAGAGATAGAGAGAGATAAAAGCCCAGAGGCCAAAGGTAGTTGGGATAATTTAAGATAGAAAAGCTGACAAGAGACAAGCCAAGCTAAGACTGGGCATTCCAAACTAAGAATAAGCCTGCATGTGTGATTTATTTGGAAGTTGGGTGGTGAGCCCCCCAAAAAGAGTAAAAGAGTAAAACATTGCACAACACACAACCAATCAAAATATAGAGTGGTGGAGCCCAACCCCAATGAATCTACAAAACACTCCTGCACTGAAGGCTCAGGGAACAGTGGGGAAGTGGGGGTGGAGAGATTGTAAGAGGCAGATGATCAGGGAGTAGTCTGCTATGAGATTGTGTCTCCTAGTACGAGAAGCCACATCCGTAAAGTCTTGCCAACACGACTGGCCAAATGTGTGCTGTACAAAGATGGTACTAATGAACATGCAAATAGGAAGAAGAGAAGGCCTCAACCCTATACAAAGAACTATAGGCAACAAGGAATGCTGGGCATGGAAAAGATGGTCTTCTCCAGGGAAGAGCACACTAACTGGATGTCCAGTACCAAATGGCCAACCTTGAGAACATACAAGTAACAGGATATGGGCTGAACAGGTTATATTTAGGTGTATGTATACATGCAAACACACACACACACACACACACACACACACGCACACACACACACATGCAATTAACAATTAGTCAAAAAGAGGCCATGAAATTGAAAGAGAATGGGGAGGGATATATAAGAGGGCTTGAAGGTAGGAAAGAAAAGGGGAAAATGTTATATGTATCCATGAGAACTGTTCCTCAAATGACCCATAAATTCAAAATCTACTGATGTTCAAGTCCCTTATATGACATAACATTTATGATTCACCTACACAAATTTCTCAGGTGCCCAAAATCATCTCTAGATGGCTCCATAACACCTAACAAGCACCCATCCTCTGCCAAGAATTGTTATCAAGTGTTGTGTAGGGAACGGCAAAGGGAAAGCCATGCCATTGGCTATGGATACACTTTCTCCGAATATTTTCAACTAGAGGTTGGTTGAATCCATGGATGTAGGATTCATAGGTACAGTGCTGATGCCAATAAGACACAGATACCTTTAGAAAATTATCACAGAGAAAAACAAATAACGACTCTCCCTCTATATACAATACAAATAAGTAGGGGGAAAGCCTAAAGGGTTAGTTAGCAACAGGGGCATTGTGATACCTTTGTCTTATGTGTTAAGATGTATTATATATCTTCATAGAATATACTGATTTAAAATGGTCACTGTGAGCATCCTTCAAATACTCAGGAGAGACTGAAGAGGAAAGATCAAACTTGATCCCAGATTCAAATGGTCTAAGCAGGATGTACACAGTCAGAGGGAAACCCAGTGCTGACACAGAACAATGTGGGTCGTGTTTTGGAGTTCTTTGCTCTTTATGTTCAATTTCTCCATCTTCTTTCAGACTAAATCTAGTCAGGCTTTTGTCCCCAGTTCTTATCCAAAGCCAAGGTCACCTGTATCACCTGAATAGCCAAATCCATCAGCCGATTCCCAGTTCTCTGTGTGTAACACCACTGGGGTCTTTTTTCCACAAGCTGTCTCCCCAGACTTCTGTTGGTTTTCCCTCCCATTTTGTGGCCACTCCCTAGTCAATCCTGATTGTTCTTTCCCTTTAGCAGCCTGCAGCCCCCGTGTCATTCTGTGGTCCTTTCCTTTCACAATCTCATCCGTCTTCATGCCTTTGCCCACTATTTATATGCCGACATCTCCCAAATGTTCATCTTTATCTTCGGCCCATATCCTTTTCCTAGAGTGCATGTTGCTACACTAAACTGCCGAGCCACCTACTCCAGGCGTGCGAAGGTACCTGAGGCTAAGCCTTTTCTTCCTTTCTAACTGACTCCACCTTGCTGTCGTCCCTGCAGTCAGTGGATGACAACTGTATCCCTTCCTGGCTCAGATCCGAGGAGGGTCCTTCCTACCTTTTTCTTTCCTACTTTATATGTAAACAATCAGGAAGTCCTGTTTCCTATTATCTCTGCCCTGGTTTGGAGCTCTGGCTCGTTCCAAGCACTTCCGTGGGGCTCTCCACTTTGATGCTTGCTTCAGGAAGGTCTGTTCTCTTAGAGCAGTCAGATTGGCCTTTGATGGCATACTCACCTCAAGCAGTTCCCATGTTTATAGCTTTTCAGTCACACCTGCCTCCTGCTGCTCCCCAGGCTCCTTCCCTTCCTCATTCTTTGTGCTCTGGGCATACCCAGTGCTTTGTCACCCCCTCCCCCACCCTGAACAAACGGAACGAATGTGAGCAGGCCTCAAAGCTTTTGTTCTCTCTGCCCTCTGAAACAGCTCCTTCCCATCCTAGATCAAATCTTGTGTTGCCCACAAGATCACCTTCCCTGAAGACCGGCGGCTTTATGATGGTCATCATCGCTGTCTTTCCTGCACTCCCTGAGATCTGTCCCAGCATGCCTCAGTTCCCAAAGTCTGTTCTCCCCACATGGGAGAGAACATTTTCTCACATACAACATCATCTACCAATGAAGTTTATTTTCTGTCTCTCCTGCCTGAATGAAATTTTCGTAAGGGCAAAGAGCTCAGTCAGTTTGCACTCCTGTGTTTCCTTAGCTCCCAGAACAGGCAGGCAAGAAATGTTTCTGAAGGAATGCAAGCTGGATTGTGACTGGTGAACAAACTGCTCAGCCTTACTGAGTCTATAATTCTTGGCTGTTGTCTTTTGCTTGTTTGAGACAGGGTCTTTCTATGTGTTGCGGGCTGGCTTCAGCCCCGAGACCCTCCTGCCCCAGCCTCCTTTGTCTGGGCTTACAGGCATGCAGCATTATGGCAGTCTCATGACCATGTGCTAGTTTGGTTTATGACAACTTAACACAGACTGTAGTCATCTGGGAAGAGGGAACCTCACTTGAGGAACTGCTTCCAGAGATTAACGCATGGGAACGTCTACGGGGGTATTTTCTTGATAAATGATTGATGTATAAGGGTCCAAGTGACTGGGAGTGGTACCATCCCTGGGCAGGTGGTCCTAGGTTATATAAGCAATTCCTGGAATGCGTCATGGGAAACAAGCCAGTAAACAGGATTGCTTCATGGTGTCTGCCGCAGGTCCTGCCTTGAGTTTCTTTTCTGGCTTCATGAGGGACTTGTAGGCTATAAGCTGAAATACCCTCTGCCCTGCAAGCTGCTTTCAGTAGTGGTATTTGTTACAACAGAAAGCAAACTAAGACAGACTTGGAGAAGAACTTTGCCTAAGAATGACATACACAAGCAAATTTACTCCCATCCCACGGCTCTGAATGGTTAAGCCTCAATAGTCACCCGCATCCTCATATCTGTCTCAATTTTGCCCTCTACAGACAGGGTATCTTCCATTCAACAAGATAACTTTTAAACCAAAGGGAAACCTGTAGTCTGTCAGCTGGTTGAATGCTCAGGTAACATTCTTCCTGCTTGGTCCCCTTTTATTACCCGTGTGTGTGTGTGTGTGTGTGTGTGTGTGTGTGTGTGTGTGTGTGTGTGCGCGCACACACACACACACACACACACACACACACACACCACACAGCACTTCTTCCATCATCCCCTGGAGAATTAAGTCTGCCATAGCCTGCTAGTCCCTCCTCCCTTCTGTTCTTCTAGCAGCTCCCAGAAGAAGCACCTTAAAAACCCCACTCCTGCCATGAGATTTTAATGAGGGGGACGCTCTCAGCAATTAGAAACAGGAAAGGACTGATTAGGGCTCCAGACATCACCGTTTAACCCAGCATCTGATACAGCCCTTCAAGCATTAACCTCGTTCCCCATACACACTCAATTAGGCATATTTACTTCTCATTATCCAGTGTGCAATCATGAGTGCTAATAAAAACCTTTGCTATCCCCAACAAGGCCATTAATGCCATTAGCTGTCTCTCGGATACTCTCCTACACTTTGTTGCCAACAACAGTCTGTTCATTCATCCAGTTATTTGTGCATTCATGCACAAACACACCCTTCTCTACTTAGCAAGGGTTAAGTACACACCTACTGAGTACCTTGGTGGGCAAAGGCTTGGAACTAGATAGAATTAGACACAGTAACTTCCCTAGAAGACATAGCGATAACAGGCAAAGAACATTTAGAAGAGGAAGTGGATGGACAGAAGTACGACTCCATTCTTCGGTATCAGTTCAAATCCCAGCTCAACCATGTTGACTCTTCTCCCCTTGCTTGAGATGGATACAAGGCTGTCCTGGAAAAAAATCACTGTGTAGTCCACTTGGCCTCAAATCCACAATCTTCTTGCTCAACCTCCCTAGTGCTGGGATTAGAGGTATGCACCATCATGCTCACCTTTGGCCCTGTTTCATCTCTAAGTACTGAGCCTCTAATTGCTATCTCTACATCTCCATGAGATGAAGATAGTCACTGTAATACCCCACAGGGTCCCAGGGGCACTGAGTATAGGACACGGCCTATTGAGCATCTGCCACAGTACATGGAACAGAATGCATAACCAAAACGCAGGGGCAGTTAGGAGTTGGTGCCCTATTCTCAGCCTCCAGAGGTTGCCAGGCATATCCCAATCCCTGTCATCTTTCTCTGATCTGAAAGGATAAAGAGGATCTTACAATTCTAAAGACTACTAAAAGGAAAGCCCTGTCCCTCTGCACATCATTTCAGAGGACAGAGATAGTCTTGGCTAAGAGAGTGCACACACCACTGTGCTCTGTGCATCTCTTGTCTTCCTCCACTTGATAGACAACATGATTTTTCCCAAATAGTTCCTCTATCACAGTCCCAGAAGGAGAGGGCGACAGTATTTATATTCATCTTGGATAAGAATACTGTGGTCACAGGAAACGAGAGTGGGCTAATCTACTAAGGACGTATGTGCATCTACATTGCTAGAGGCTCGGTAGGGCTTCAGATACTTGAATATGACAATGTGCATTTATTTTTTAATGGGAAGACAGCCATCCATGAACATACACATATGAAAAAAAGTGCATATAGACACATATGCAAACACACGATTGGAAATATTTGAAATGACACAGAAGAAATCGTCAGCAATATTGCCTCTAAAATCAGGGAGCTGGATGGAGCTGGATCATGATGGAAGTTTCAGATTCTATTAAAAACCCTTCCAAACTGTTGTTTTCACATGAGCATACATTATCTATCTATAACCACACTGACATCTCTAAGTCTACATTAAACAAAACACAATCTGCCTTCAAGACTCTTCTGGGGCTTCTTCCAGATTGTGGGGGTGGGTATGAGAAGGGGAAGGGATAGGCACAGGGGTGGGGTCTGGAGACGGGAAGAGCAACAAAGAACTTACTGGTATTGTGGTCTATGAAGTAATCGCCAACCTGTGGGTCATATGCTTCTTCCCATCCTAGCGGCAACTCATCGCTAATGCAGTCAGCAAAGGTAAGTGGTTTGGTGTACCTGGCAAGGAAGACAAGAAACACATTCCATCAGACTACGGTCCCCAACACTCCTGCAATGTGCCGTTTCTTCCGGACTCCCTGCTTTTCCTGATTGTTCAACAGGTCCGGACATTTTACACTATGGCATTACATCTGCTGGGCCCTGAGCCCCTGGAAAGGTGGTGGCATCTATGTAAGGCTACCCCAGGAGGGAGGCAGAGAACGTATTCTGGTCCTAACACTTTGCGTTTAGCTTGTTACTGACTTCAGAAAGTCATCTCTCTGTCTGGACCTCGGGTTTCTGCATCTCCAATTGATAGATGCCACAACAGCTCTAAGGCCAAGTCTTGGCTTCATGACTTGGATTCCAGCCCCCTCTGGCTTTTCCACCTGCGGTTGGCTGGCCCACTCCTCTCTGGTCTTTGTCCTGGCTCTGTCTTGTATTTGTCATGCCCATTTGCCCTTCGAAAAGCTGGCCTCCTGCAGGCTCTAGAGGAACAGACGCCCCAACCCCAGGAGTCTGGCCAGCGAGCCATATTTATTGGCTGATTGAGTTGGTTCCCAAACGCCTGCACCCACTGCTGGCTCTTCCTAGCCGGTCCTGGCCAAACTGATTATTTGGCAATAATAACCCCCTAAGGCCCCCATCTCGCAGGGTGTAAACTGGCAGTAATCACTGAGTCTTAGTGGCTAAATCTGACAGATAAACAAATCATGCAAGTGAAGCAGCAAAGGCTTGTTAAGGCTGGAAAACTGCACATACACCATTTGTCCAGGGTTTCAATCAGAGAAGAAGAAGCCAGGAAACTAACATGTGGGACCAGTGTTTTCCCCCAAGACAGCCACTTCCAAGAATTCTCATTGCTGTCTTTGTCTAGGATAACCACATGCTATCGTCCCCATGTGGAGGTTGGAGGACAACTTTTAGTTGTCGGTTCTAGTCTAAGACAGGGTCTTTCTTGTTTTCTGCTACTGTGCGATCCTCCTGTCTCTGCCTCCCAACGTGCAGGAGGGGATTGCAGATTTGTGCCACTCCTGGACTCCAGAGAAAGAACTCAGGCCATTGGTGTACAGCTAGCACTTTCATCCATGGAGCCGTCTTTCTGACCCTTAGACACTCATTCTAATATTCCTTCATTGGGGAATATTATTTTAAGGCGTTTGTGCTGCATTTGGTTATTTCTGTGAAGCTGTGATTCTTTGCCTGTCTAAAACACCTGATGGTCTAATAAAGAGCTGAATGGTCAATAGCGAGGCAGGTATATTAGGCAGGCCCGGCAGAGAGTCTAAATAGAAGGAGAAACGAGGGGAAAAAAGGAACAACGAGAACAAGGGGAGGACGACGTTCCGGGCCAGCCACCCAGCCCACCACAGAGTAAGAAGGCAGTCAGGATAATTTAAGCAAACCTGGCAAGAAACAAACCAAGCTAAGGCTGGACACTTATAACTAAGAAAAAGCCTCCGTGTGCGATCTATCTGGGAGCTGGGTGGCAGGCCCCAAAGAGTATATTAAAAAAAAAAAAGCCAAAAGATTAAAGATAAAAAACAAACAATGGCATTCCTTTGTTCTGTCTTTTTTCCTCATTCCAGTTCTGGAGGTCCAGGAGACTCTGCTCAACACCCTTCCAACAGATTGGCAGACTGGGCACAGTGGAACTGGAAGGGTGACAACTGACTATCTCTTCCTTAACCTGACAATTACTCGCTTCTTAAACCCTGGATGTAGGGCTGTGTCAGAGGCTTCGCCCTTGGCCAAGTGCTATGGGAATCGATGGAGCCCTTAAGAGTTGAGACTTAATGAGAAGTCATTCATTACTAGAAATGCGTCCCTGAAAGGGAGAGAGTGAGACCCCAGCCCTTTCTTCCCATCTCTTGCTTTCTGGCCATGAGGTGAGCAGTTTTGCTCTGTCTTATGCTTCTTTCAAGATCTGTTGCTCAAGGCAAGAAAGTCACAGATATAGATGGAAGTCCCTAAAATGGTGATCTATAACAAACCCTTTCTCTTTGTAAGCTCATCACTGCAGGCAGAGCAATGGAAAGCTGACTAACAGCCCAATCTAAACCAGACTTAAAATGATAAGGGGACAAAGAGACACTGTGATACTGAAAAAGCTCCTGGCTGTCAAGACAGTGATGTGCTCACCTGCCCGCTTCCTAGTCAAGGCTTCAGAGGCTGTGAACTGTATCTACATTGACTTTGGTTAATAATTCACTGCTGCATTGTGGGAGACTGTGGTTCCAAGAGACTGGGGCCAGGAGTATGTTTTTATATGCAACAAACTAAGAACTAGCAAATAAGGATCCAATAGGC
>JAQHUG010000037.1:8381309-8425956 GCA_028555095.1 Dicrostonyx torquatus
GAGGGCCTTGGGCTCCCCATAGGACAGGGTAACCTGCACCATCTTAAGGAAGCAGGGGGAGGGCGGTGGGGTAGTGGGGGAGCGGGAGGGCTGGGAACAAGGGGAGTAAATGTAAATTTGGCTTTTAACAAAAATAAATAAATAAATAAATAAAAAAAAACAAAATAAAACAAATAAAAACTAGCTATACAAACTTTAATATATTGTCAGTTTTCTTTTTGTTTCATTTTAAACTAAGCTTGCTGTAACAGTTCTATAGTAAGCATAATTAAATATTGAACAATGATCCTATCTAGGCCTACGACGTGTGCTATGAAAATCATGTTCCCTCTCTGGGTAGTAGGTGTTCTCGTTCGATTTTACAAATGAAAGCACATTCTTAACAATGCATAGTTAATACACCAGAGGCTCAGTCTCCTGAGGCTCCCAGTGCTAGATCCCAGAGCTGAAGCTTTGGCAATGAAAATTAACAAGACCCAGCGGGTCCCAGAACAATCTGGAGCTGAGCTAGGAGTATGGGAGAGGAGACTGAATGCGGAGGTGCAGTGAAGAGAAGAGGCACTGGGATTTTACGGGATGGTTGCTTTCGGTCATTGGGGTCTTGGTACCAAGCTGCTCATTAACTCTAGAAAGTCTGCAGCTCCTACATACAAGATGGTTAAATGTTTCCAAGCCACCAGCACAAATTCAGGCTCTCAAGGTACCGGGGATGGGAATGTGGATAGGAGAACAGAACCCAAACTTCATGAAGTTTTCAGAAACTCATGAACTCCACAAACTACTCCAGCCTTGCATTAAGAAGGTGAAGCTCTCTGGCCATTGGCTGTAGCATCAATGATGTGATGGACAAGAGAGATAAGATACTGATTCCTATGGGCAGTGACTGCAGACATTTTAGCCACCAGGAAGGAATGCACAGCAAGAGGGCTCATCTGAAAGAGCGGCTAGAAGAGAGAAGGGCTTTGGGTTTTGTATTTGGGTTCCTTCTGTATGCAGCCATGGGGGAGCAGTCAGCTGATGCTCAGTGCGCTTCTATGGGAAACAGGGAAGTTGCTATGGGGAGGAACTATACGACTTACAGAAATCTGGACAGAAAGTTCTCTTTGGCACAAATGCCAAGAGGGAGATGAATTATTCAGTGTGCAGAGAGGTGTCATTCAGAGAATCAGTATGAAGAGAAGTGTTTTAGCCTTGCAGAAACACACACACACACACACACACACACACACACACACACACACACACACACACACACCCCTAGTGAGAGGCAGCACTGTCTGTGGGCCCTATTCATCCTTAGGAGCAGTGGTGCTCCCCTGGACTTCCATATTCACCTTGGGAAGGGGTGCCTGCTTTCGGATGTGGCCACAACCCCTCCAGCCCCCAGTCACACAGTCAAATGACCCAGCTGCTGGAGGAGCAGGAGGGAAGCAGGGCGAGGTGCCAGGCAAGAGCTAGTTCTGCCCCTTTTTAATTACAAATTGCTGAATGAGAGCAGACATTCCTGAATGTTTCACAACTGGCCTTCCTGGAAAAGCAACCCGGATGTGTTGCCGTGGAGACAGGTAAGGTGCTGCCAGGTGCACTCTACCAGGGGGGACATGGGCACACCTGTCAAGAAACATGGCAAGCAGCTTGAGAGCACCAACAGGTCCCTCACTTTCCTCACACAGCAAGCTGTAGTTTTCCTAGAGGATAAGGTCCCGGGGGCACGTGGCCAAAGCTACACTGGGTATTCCGTGTCTTTTCTAGGGAGGCAGGAAGGAGGGGGAGCATTCAACTTTTTGCCAAGTGTAACACTGGGTTGTGATTCTCTGGGGACGAAATTCAGAATAGGTAAGTCATCTTCCATGTTCCCTGTGACGTCTGAGCAAGAACAAACTTTCCTCCATGACCATCCAGGAGAACACTGCCCTCTCCACCCTATCCCTGCCCCAATCCAAGAACAATCTAGCCTCAGCAGCAGCTCTCCTCTCCACCCTGGCACAATGGCCAGGCTGGTTTTTCCTGCCCTGGGCCATTTCACACACATAGTTTTTGTAGTTTAGATGGCTAGGCTCCGACAACACTCTCCCCTCCAGCCAATTTCTCAGCAGGCTCTGCCCTCAAATTTGAAAGTCTTTCTCCTCCCTTCCCTTAATTTGGTTCAGTGCTGACACCTTTACTGATTCCTCTAAGAAACACAGGATGATAAAAATAGCCATTTCACAAAACCTGCTAAGAGGGCTAAGTATGGCTCTTGGGAGGACACTGTTCTTCTAGAGTACGGTGGAAGACACCCCAATCGTAAGCAAATGTTTCAGAGATGAACGACATTCAGAAAAAAAAAAATCAAGGTGCTGGTCTGGAGAATAAAGAGCAGCTGGTGGTCACAGGAAGCCTCTGAGAAGGTGACCTTCTCAGGAGCTCAGGGGGTAGGAAGCAGCAGAAGTAGCCAAAGTCTGAGGGAAAGGCATAGGGATAGCAAACTCCGAGACTGTGGGTCAAGATAGTGCTGGCGCATTGAGGAACACCAGAGCCCATTGGGGGGCTCTGGGCTCCTGGTGGGGACATCGGCTCACACCCCTCTGCTCTCTCTGCCCATGCTCTAAGCTTTCCCTCTCAATTCACAAAATCCCGCAAGCAAGAGGAGACCCCAACAGTCCAGTGCCGGTGAGGCAGAATGAAGGTTTGTTTCTGTTCTCTAGAGTGTCATGTGGCCATGGAGACAGACAAGGTTTACACTTCAAATGGGGAATGATCCCTGTGACGTTCCAACAGGCGATGTGGCTGCAACGCTCCCTGAAGCAGTGACAGGTAATTAAAGGATGTGGGGGATACAGGACAAGGTAAGCCAGAAAGATGTGGAGAAGCCAAACAGGTGGGGGACAGACAGTAATAGGGTGTGAATGGGAGTGGGGATGGGGGCAGAGAACCAAGTAGAGAAAGGGAAAGGACAAAGGTGCGCAACCTCACGGTCTAGGAGGATTCAAGGTAGGTGTCACCCACAAAAGGCAGAGAATAAAACCGCTGGGCTGAACCCAGGTTCCACCTCGCTAAAGTTGAAGCAGTGTTAGGTATCCTTGTGAAAAGGTATTTCCTTTATGCAACACATGACAAGCTCTTGGACGCGTGGTGTGGCCGTACAATAAGACAACCCATAGAAAGTGCTGAGCACAGGCTTTGCAGGTAATAGGGCCTAGATTGTGTGCATTGCTGATGTGATCCCTGGAGACCTGTGCAGTGTGGGAATTATGTCACCCTGCAGCTTACATCCTTAACGCGAGCCTCCACCATCACTGCCCCACCGACATTCTCCGTTCTTTCTTTCCCTGGGTGACTTGCTGCAACACTTACAACTCTGACAACAGCCGCCTGGGTTCTACACATGTCTGCACAGGCGTCAACTGTCACCTCCTGACTTTGCTTCCTTCTGCACGAGAGGAGGCTGCTGAGAGCGGTGATCTCTTTCGAGAAGGCTGTGTCTTGCACATGAACACTATTAGCTGCTGTGTGTTGGCTTATGTACCCCGAGTTCCACATTATGGTGTGGAAACTAAGGCAAAGCCTCATAGCGCACCCCAGTGCCCTCCTTCCTGAGGACTGGGGACTGAAAAGTCTCCTCTATCCCCTTAATTAAAAGGGCTAGTGAAACAGTACAGCGGGCACAAGCACTTGCACACAGTTCTGATGACCCGAGATTGATTCCTGGATCCCACAAGGTGGCAGGAGAGAACCGACTCCTGGGAATTACACCCTGACCTCTGCACACTGTGGAATCCACACGTGCCACCCACCCCCACTTCATCCTCCCCACCAATAGAAATTAAAGCAGACGAGCTGGGAGTTGGCAGGTGTTTGGACTTGGCGCTCTGTATTTGCTCTCTGAAGGTGATGACATTTGCTCTGGGAAGCCTGGGGTCCCTGTTTCTCCTAAACACCTCTCTCCCTTTCTTCTGCTCTCTGCTCTTCAAGCACCTGTGTCTACATTCGTCTTCCAAGACCCCAGAGTCTCTCAGGGGCTCTGCTTTGGTTTGGCTGGTTTATCCAGGCACCTCTTGGTTCCATCACTCCCACACCTGAAGTTCTTTGCAAGGATAGCAAGAGGAAAAAGAGTTCCGGATTCCAGACTGTTCCTTCCACCATTCTCCCTCTGACTTCAGACTGGGCCCCACAAACCAATGGCGCACCTCCTGCCAAATCAACACCACTCTGCCCAGCCTAGTTCCCTGAATCCCACGGCTATTCCCTTCTTTCTCCGCCATGTCCACGTTAATACAGCTGCACTCCTTCCTGGATGACCTACAAAGTGACAGGTGAATCTGGGCATGGGTCCTTTCTGTGTATCCCCTACTGGAACTCCAGACTACAGTTGTGGCAATCAGGAGTGACAACAGGCATGGACCACCTGGCAGCCCAATTCCACCTGCAGGTATGACTTCACTATGGTACTGTGTCTTAAATGTGGGAGCAGCGTGCCTTGGGGGGCAGGTACCTCTGTAGTCTTTGGTCACCCCCCCCCACTGTCTTTAACGCATTGCTCAAGCATCTTAACATAACAAGAGACACGGCAGAACGTCAGCAGAGAACACAGGGTTTGAATCCCCAGGCTGTCATTTTCTAGCTCTCTGACCGTGGACAAGACACATAAAAGCATATCTGCAGTATAAGAGAGAAAATGCATTTACTGAGCCCTCACTGTGTACCAGCAGCTGCTAAGCACTTCATAGGCACTTCCTCATTTCCATAACGACCCTTGTAGGTAAGTGCCATTCAGAACTACACAGGGGGTCTTCATGGGCCAAACAGAGAGCGAATGCAACAGCATTTGAGTGCGCAGTGAGTGGTCAATAAATGTGAGTTATTTGCTATTTATTTACCCCACTGATGCCTAAGTTATGTCACTGAAGTAGCCTCATTAGAGAAAGTTAGAACTGAAATGGATTTGACAGATGAATGGCCCAGCTTTTACTAAAAACCAGGGCGAGGGAGAGAGAGAGAGAGAGAGAGAGAGAGAGAGAGAGAGAGAGAGAGAGAGAAATTTCCCCAGAGCTAGAGCTGAGATTAAAACCCAAGAACCAGGGCCATACCACACTCATCACACCCATGACACGAAGAGACCAAGTCAGCTTGGTGCTGGGTTCGGCTTCAGCACAGTTTCCAGGAAATGGTGCTAGCAGGATTTTCCCAGTCACTCTGACACATACGCAGAGGGAAGACCTGTGGCTGGCTGGGAACCAAAAGGAAATTTTAGCGGAATCTCTTTGGGGAATCGCCTCCTGAAGGCCCCACGGATACCAAAGCAGACTGCGATCCTGATATCCCTGCCCTGTTGGCCCTCACAGCTGGATCCTCATCCTCAGATGGGGAGTTAGGTTACAGAAGTTCTGTATAGGCACAGAACTGCCTTGGCTCATCCTTCCCTGCTGTGTAATCTCAGCCCATTCCATCTCCAACCTGGAGCCTCAGTATCCCCAAAGATATATAGATCGATCTAGAAAACTTGCTTTCTCATAATAATTTTGTTCCCAGATATGACTCACCGGAGCACCTGATGTTACAGCCCCCGGCACGACCTGCCATCGCTTTCTTTTCTGAACAAAAAAAAATTCAAGGCCACTCGGCTCCCAGCTTTGATGATTTGGGTGTCATGAACCTATCCAGATGCCCCCCCCTCCTAGTGGTAAGAGCAGCGCCCTAGCCCTCCATTATTCCCTGAAATAGAGCCATTCCAGAATCTTATCAGATTGCTAACTCACTCTAGCATCACCACCTGGGAAACAGATGCTCTAAGAAGCATCTGTTCCCTCCCTGGTTCCCTCCCTGGGACCCATCTGCCCAGGGCCTCTCTCATACTGGCGTGATTCAGATGGAGCCCTGGGAGAGGAGTGACATGAATCTGAATCCTCTGTCTTTAGTCAAACAACCACTTTTCTGGGCAGTGAGGAAGCTGAAATGTGACATCTCTACGGCCCTCTTTGTGGGCATTGGCTCTAACGCTAGTAACTGACTCTCCCTCCCAAAGGTCGGGGGCATTGTGAGGCCGAAATGGAGTAAACTATAACTAAAACATTTTAAAGCCTAGTGTAGTGGTGCATTCCTGTAGTTCCGGTATTTGGGAGGTTGAGGCAGGAGGACTGACACAAATTCTAGGCCAACATGTGCTGCACAGTAAAACCCTACTTCCAAACTGAGAACAAGGGCTGGAGAGACGGTTGCATGGGTCAGCATGAGAACCTGGTGTGTATCCCCATGGCTCACATAGCTGCACAGGCCTGTAACTCAGTGTTGAGGGAGAGGGCAAACAGGAGGGGCTATTGCTGGGACTTGGGGCTGAGTGGCTGTCAGCCTAGCTGTGAAATGGTTAGTTCCAAGTGAGGCGAGAGATGCTAGCTCAAGAGAAAAAGACAGCGAGTAATAGAGGAGGGGCTCTTTTATCCTTCTTCCATCAGGAGCTCACACCTGCTCACGCACATGTGCACACATTGCTCCCACCACAAACACACAGAAGACCACAAAAGTATTCTCAAGGCCAATTAAGTCCAAACATTGAACTGTATACAGTACAGGAAACAAATCATGTCCTTTATCTTCACAGTGATTTGGTGAGCCAGACCCCTGCCCCCTGCATATTAGCCAATGGGAAAACAGTGAAAGGACGAGTTGAATGTCATAAAGTTCATAAAGGACCAGGCCTTGCCCATGGTCCATCCACAGCCTTCCATGTCATCCACTCCGAGACGTCCATGTTAAAACACGCTCAGCATCTCTGGAACCACGTATGACTAACGCTGGCACCACGCCATCACTGTCATCCAGGCTGCATCCTCAAAGAAACACCCGCCCGTGTGAGCACAGGTACCATGACACCAGCAAAGCCCCTGGTGGAATGGATGTCACAGGCTTGCGATAATATGCCACAGGTAAGAGTGGAGCTCTTTCAACTCCCAGGAGCCGCGTGCTGAGGAGAGGGTGGAGGAGGCAGTGAGCAGACCTGTCAAGCGACATTCCTAACGCCTGGACCTGAAAGTAGGTTAACACTCCACAAGTGCCAAGCAGCCACTGGAACCCAGCAGCCAGAGCTCAAGTTCCTGTAAGGGGCCAGATAACAAGGCTGTGCCAGTACCACAAAGAACAAGGTCAAAAGCACAGGTTTCAGCAACTCAGTGAAAAGATCAGTGAAAGGAACATGTCTTAGGAACACGGGAGCTTGATTTCACACATGTCTTCTTTTGTGTTTCTCTACATACTGGCGTGTTAATTAAAACAAACACCTGAGTTTAACTCCACACAGTGGCACATACCTGTAACCCCAGTACTTCGGAGGCTGTCCTCAGCTACACAGTGAGTTTGAGGCTAGTCTGGAGTACATGAGACCCTACACTCCCCTCAAATAATGAATATCCAAGTTGGGAAGGTTTCGTTCTTCTCCTTCTTTTAACAAGCATGATACAAACAGGGTGATTAATTAAAAAACAGTGATTCATAGCTTTACGGTTGCAATGTAAGTACTGCCTTATGTATTCTATACTGTACTGTGTAGTGTAAATACCGAGTTCCCAATAGGACTCATAAGCATCTGTTCTTTGTCTTTTCCTGTTGTTATGTTAAAATATCCCAACAGAAGCAACTTAAAGGAGAAAGGGCTTATGTAGTTCATAACTCCAGGTTCCTAGGCATCATGGTAGCAAAATCACAGTGGCAGAAGCTTGAGAGAACTGATCACGTGACACCCTCAGAGCCGACATGCTTGCTGGTACTCAGCTGGCCCACCTTTTCATGCAGTCCAGCCACCAGCCCAGGAAATGGTGCTGCCCATATTCAGGGTGTGTCTTTTCACTTCATGAAGAGAATTAAGAAAACGGCAGCTGGGGCTGGAGAGATGGCTCAGAGGTTAAGAGCACTGACTGCTCTTCCAGAGGATCTGAGTTCAACTCCCAGCAACCACATGGTGGCTCACAGCCATCTATCATGAGATCTGGTGCCCTCTTCTGGCATGCAAGCATACATGGAAGGAATGTTGTATACATAATAAATAAAAAAAATCTTTAAAAAAAAAACAAAAAAACGGCAGCTGGAGAATAGTTCAGAGGTGAAGAGCACATATCACTCTTCCAGAGGACCCAAGTTTTATACCTGGCACCCAAATTCGATAGCTCAAAACCACCTGTAACTCCAGCTCCATGGAGATCAATACCTCTGTCCTCTCAGGGTACCTGTACTCGTGTGCATATACCCACCCTATACCCCATAAACTCACATAATTACAAATAATAAAAATATTTGATAAAAAGAAATTCCTCATAAAAGCACCCATACAGGACAACCTAATCTAAACAACTCCTCACTGAGACACTCTTCTCAGGAGTGTCAATACATAGTGTCGAGTTGGCAATTAAAACTATCACACCCGGTGGTGGTGGTGACATGTTTCCGCTCTTGATGCCACTAGGACGATTGAAGAGGTGTTGGAAAGAGGGAGGAGAGAGATAATTTTTTTGTTTAGTTTTTAATTAATTTTTGCAGGGGCATGCTGCTGGGATGAGGGGAGGACATGGAGGGACTGAGAAGTAAGCAGGATTGGGGTGCAAGATATGAAATTCCCCCCAAAAAATCAATAAAGAACTATGTAAAAAAGAAAGAAAAACCAAAACCAAACAAAAACCAGCCATCACAACTCCATCTTTTGCCAACTTGACACTCAAACCCATCAATTTAAAACCATATCCTTTTGTCCATTGTCCCCAAAGTCTCATGTTTATTTCATAACATAAACTGTGATCCAACTTTAAAAGTCCCCAAATCCGTTCTGACTTTAAAAGGGCAAAGTCTCTTAACTGTAAACTATAAAACCTATAAAATCAAAACCAAGTAACGCACTTCTAACATACAGCGACACAGAGTAAGCATTCCTATTCCAAAAGGGAAGGATCGGGGAATACAATAACCACACAGTTCTATTTGCTTCTTTGTTGCTATGATAAAACACTGACCAAAAGCAACTTGAGGGATGGGTTTATTTGGCTTACACTTCCAGGTCACAAGTCATCAACGATGAAAATGAGAACAGGAACTCAATGTAGAAACCTAGTAGCAGGAGCCATTGGAGGAATCCTGCTTACTGATTTGCTCACTGATGTATATTCAGCCTGCTTTCTTATATATCCCAAACCCATCTGCCTAAGGATGGTGACACCCACAGTGGGCTGGGACAACCCACATCAATCAAGCTAATCTTTCACAGATATGGTCACAGGCCAATCTGATCTGGGCAATTCTTCAATTGAGGTTCCCTCTTCTCATGCGACTCTAGATTGTGTGAAACTGACAATAAAACCTAACCAGCACATACTAAAGCAAAACCAAAGTCCATCAGGGCAACATCAAACCCTGCAGTACCATGTCTGGCATCTGGAGCTTGTAATGCAATCTACTGGGCTCCCAAAGGCTTAGATAGCCCCACTCTCCTAGCTCTGCCACTTACAGCACACACGGCTCCTCTCATGGGCTTGAGCCAGCTCCAGCGAAAAAAAACTAGTAGTCTGCAGATTCCCAAGTGTTTGCTGACGACACCATAGAGCATAGGTTGATGGGGGGCAGGAAATCTAGATCACCTACCCATCCAATTTCTTCTTTTTTAATTTTTTAGGACCATAGAGGTCAATGGGAATTGGTTAAAGGGGAGAGCAACAGAATTGAGAAGAAAATAGTTTTCCCTTCTAGAAAGTATGATTTTCTTTAATTCCCCTATCATTTCTTTCTAGGGAAGAAAATGAATAGGAGGTTACTTCTGAAGGGAAGCCTGACCGACCGTTAAGTCAACATGAAACACCAAAGTGTTCTGAGCTGAAGGCAACTGCATTAAAGTCAGCAGCGCAACACATGAACAATTAAAATGGCTATTTTGGGAAGCCCTGGAAAGAGGTAGATACAGTATGAATTATTCATTCTCACTGCAAGGATGACTTTAGGGCATTGTCCTCTCTGTGGGTCCTTGCTCTTTCTTGTTCATTCAGCCACTCAAGCGCAGACAGGGAACACAATACCCTGGCCTGTGCACTCTTGAGTGCACGTACACACATACACGCGTGCATACTACCACAAGGAAGGCAGGATGCCACTCCAGATGGTAAGCCCCACGGAAAAAAAAAACCTGCACATGGTTGGCAGACTCGTACAGCTCCAGTGCCAGGAGAGTATGTCTGCATTTCCAATTGGCCTAGGAAGAGAATGGGAAAGAAAGAGGGAGGCTACACAATGGCTGTGGAGATCTTGAATACACAGGAGAGACCACGTGGTATTTCTGATATTCCATGAGCTTCCAGCTGGGATTCATTTGGGTAGGACACAGACCAGCTGATCCCAATGTCCCCTCTGAGATCTCCTGAGCATGGCAGATGGCACCATGGAGCCATTTGTGAGCCTACTTAGGGTCTGGGCATGATAGGGTATATCTGGCAGCCTTGATGCAGGCATGCCATCCCAAGTCTCAAACACTGCCCTTTACTAACTAATGATGGAAGTGGCATTGTGCCATGATGGCTTATCTTCACCTAGGAGACCTTGGTCTAGTCCTTCCCCCAGGTGTCCTTTTGTCATATGCAATCACGGAGAGTTGGCTTCCATGTTTCTTTCTCCTTGGGGACACGGACACAGCAATAACAGTTGCTCAGGACTTTATATGTGCTGTGCTGTGAAGTTCTTGTGGCAGTCTTGTCATACGGTTCCTTTTACAGTCGCCTGGTAC
Organism: Dicrostonyx torquatus; assembly: GCA_028555095.1. Classification (NCBI taxonomy): domain Eukaryota; kingdom Metazoa; phylum Chordata; class Mammalia; order Rodentia; family Cricetidae; genus Dicrostonyx; species Dicrostonyx torquatus. Next base: position 8,392,036 of record JAQHUG010000037.1, read on the forward strand.
AGATGGTGCCTTCCTGAAGCCATGTTAGGCTGATTAAGGTCACTTGGCTATTTAGAGGCAGACCGCAGATTTGAATTTGGATCTTCATGGCTGCTCAGAAAATGAATGGAACAGCTGACTTGATAGAACTGGGTGACCAGAAGGAGGGGGGTTGTAAAATACCATGCAATTAGGAATAATTCCTAGAAGGGGCCTCCCTTTATAATGTCTGGAAAGAAGCAAAAATTAATGGGTGATTTTTGCAGAGAAGGTAGTGGGCTGAGGGGGACTAGAAAGCAGGAATAGTATTAGCTAAGTAGGAGATGCTCAGTCTTAAAAGTCAACCTCGGAGTAGCATTCACTACTGATGACCAATAGAAGAAAAGTCAGAGAAGGATCTAGAAAGGATGGGTTCTAAAGAACTTCACTTGCATGGAACACGGATGACTTGTTATTGAGATGTGGCTCAGGGATAGAACCCTTGCCTAGAAAGAATGAGGGTCTGGGCTCAATTCTCAGTTATACATTCTCCCCTCTCCCTATCTACTTACCTTCCTACCTACTTAGGTGGAAAGATTTATACACAAAAAAAGTTCAACACAGCATTACTTATCATAGGAACAGGGTCTGGGGATACCGCTCAGACCCTGTTCCAGCTGCAAACCTGCCCCTGCCCTCAAGCCTTACATTTTTATCATGGGGAGATAATGAAAGCAGCTTCAATATTTAGAGAACGTAGGGCTGATAATGGCTATATCAGACATTTGACTGTTTGGAATAAGGTATTCTGAGTGGCACGGGAAACCCTTACAATATAGGATTTTACAAGAGACTTAAGAAACAGGAGACAAGTGATCAGACCTTCCTGCCAGAAAAATGCTCCAAATGCTGACTGTTTAGAAGCAAAAACATCAAAATGCTGATTAGATTTGCTTTTCAATAAGTGGGAATAAGATTTAGGGGTTTTGTTTGTTTGATTTTGTGTATGTGTGTTTATAACCAGAATTATGAAAAATAAATAAACTTAAAAAGGTTGAAAATATTTTTCTACTCAATTTTAGTCCTTCTATTCAGAATCTCTTACTGTACTCTCTTCATGAAAAAAAAAAATCATTCCAGGGGCTGAAGAGATGGCTGCTCTAGCAAAGACCTGAGCTCGGTTCCCAGCACCCACACCAGGCAGCTCAACCACTTGAAAATCTAATTCAAGGGTATAAGATATCCTTTATTGTTCCCTACAATTCCTTCAGACACGTGGTACACGTGAACAAACACACACACACACAATTTTAAAATTCATTCCAAAAAAAATTTTTTTCACAAAAATCCACCCATAATTGAGGGGGTTGGAAAGAAACCAAAATCTGCAGCTAATTTTTTTTCTTCTTTCCACCAAAACAGGGGCTTGCTATCCTAGCCCAGGCTATCCTTGGAAGTCTCTATTGTCTTGCCTCAGTCTCCCCAGTGCTGGGATCACAGGTGTGTGCCACGGCACCTGACTGAAACTTGTTGACCCAACATGACACCAAACATTGAAAAATCTACTCCTGACCTTACGTGGCAGGTTGGGGTCTAAACCAAGCAAGGTTATGCTAAAAATACCAAGCAAGGTTATGCTCTACTCAGACATGTAAAGTCCATGAGAAACAAACAAATTGTATATTTAGGCTTGTTCTAACTGGAAAATCCCCATTCCTCAGGCTGCTCATTAACGTATACACAAATATTTACAAATCTACAAAAATCTAAAATTTGAAACACTTCTGGTATCAAATATTTTAGAGAAACACTACTCAACATAAGTAGGAAACCAGAAACAGCAGAACTACTGTGGCGGTTTGAAATATTCCCTATAGGCTCAGGAACTTGGTTCCCAGCTGGCGGTACTGTTGATGTGCCTTGCTGGAGGAAGCACATCACTGAGGGGTGGCCTTGGGGGGTTTATAGCCTCACCCCACTTCCGGTTTGGCTCTCTGCTTCCTGTTTGCGGCCGAGATGTGATTGCTCAGCTTCCTGCTCCAAGTGCCTGTTCTTATACGGCCCCTGCCATTATGGATTCTCCCTCTGGAACCATAAACCAAAATAAACCCTATCCTCCATATGTTGCTTTCAGTCGTGGTGTTTTATTACAGAAAAAAAAAGTAACTAATTCAACCATGGAGAAAATAAACTTTACTTCAGAGAAAGAAATACATCATGAACAATAGTTACTTGGCCCTGCTGAGAAGGGGTCACCAGGCAGCGGGAACCCTGGTGTAGCTTCTGCTCTCCTACCCTTCCACATGCCAGGCTGGAAAATCTGCCTAGGGGCTGATGGGAGAGGAAACCTGGGAATCATTTTTACATACTTTTCTTTGGACACCTGCCTGTGAAGAACATAGAAAATAGACAAAGAAACCAATAGCAATGTCCCCAGCTCACAAACAGTTTGGCTCTGCTGGGAGAGTGCTGGGGGAGGGAAACAGCGGGAGCAGCCTGTATGACTCTGTGTGTCAAATAGCTGACAAAGATCTGGTCGGCCTATGACAATAATAATTGGGGAGGCCATGGCTAGAAATATGTGGTATTAGGAACATTTGTACCCACTCTCATGAACCACTCAGCCCTTCGAATCATGGCGACTCTGGGGGCTGCTCAAACATCCTGCTTTATCTTTGATGTTCTTTTGCCCAGATAACTGTTCTTTCCCTGCCTGGACACCTGTTTACCTGGGTTTGGAAAGTCTTTTTCTTTTCTTTTTTACTATTTCTTTTCTTTTTTTTTTTTTTTTTTTGAGGGGGCAGTTTCGAGACAGGGTTTTCCTGGCTGTCCTGGAACTCACTCTGTAGACCAGGCTGACCTCTAACTCACAGAGATCCACCTGCCTCTGCCTTCTGAGTGCTAGGATTAAAGGCGTGCCTCAACCCAGCCCAGCTGAATATTTATTTTCTTGATGTTTAGATTTTTCTTCTTCTTTGTTCTTTTCTCCTACATTACATCCCGAAGTCTCCCCTCCCTCCACTCTCTCCACTCTTTCTGGTCCTCTCCACACCTCCCCTCTCCCCGGATCCATTCTTCTTCTGTTTCTCTTAAAAAAAGAAAGAAAGAAGGAAAGAGAGAGAGAGAGAGAGAGAGAGAGAGAGAGAGAGAGAGAGAGAAAGGAAGAAAGAAAGAAAGAAAGGAGCAAGCCTCTCAGAAATATAAAGCGATCACAGTATAATAAGTTATAAGACTAGGCAAAACCCATCATATCAAGGCTGGATAAAACAACCCAGTAGGAGGAAAAGGGTCCTAAGAACAGGCAAATGAGTCAGAGACCACCCCAACTCCTGCTGTTAGGAGTCCCACAAGATCATACACCTACAACCATAACATATATACAGAGAACCTAAGTCAGACCCATACAAGGTCTGTGGTCGTTGTTTTATCAGAGAGGTGTCCTTCAGCAACTGATGGTCTCTGCATCTGCCAAATACCAGGGGGAGCCAGGGGAGCCATGCAGAAGAGGGGTGGGGAAGAATGGCAGGAACCAGAGGATCAAGGACACCATGAGAACACTGCTCACAGAATCAACTCAGCAGGACTCAGTGGGTCTCAGAGACTAAATAAAAGTGATTTCTTTACAACACATTTGCTTTGCTCTTACTGTCTGCCCATATGTTGTCAACACCGGAAGATTCTCACTGACACAACCTAAGTATCTGAGTGTCCACTGAGAGAATAAATAAATTCTTAAAGAAAGTAAGAGACATACCATTGGAACTCCCAGCAATGTTCTCAGGTCCAAACAATGGCAAGTCTGTGGCTAACCACAATGGCAGCCACATTGTGACCCTCATTATAACCCCTCCATCTTATAGACAGCCAAGGGACATCCAGAGACCCTCCTACAGGACAAGGGTCCTGGCTGCCTGTTTTGTGCCAGGGTTGGATGTGGGTCACTTGAACTCTGGCCCAACTGCTCAGTCCCCTCCCCCATGAATTATCCCCAAGGCCTCTCCCTCTTTCCCAGCTGGTAACTAGATAAGTGCCCCCCTCCCCTTCACCCCTAGGGAGCTTACAGAGCTTCTGTTTGTCCTCCTGTTTCATTAGCATCAGTGGGATCATCCTCAGGCAGAAGTAACAAACCCATATTGGCACCTGCTTCTCTAGCCCTTGGATGGGCTGCTCAAGCGTCTTGAGGGAAGGGGGGATGTGGAAAGTGGAAAGGATCCTGGAGATTGAATGTAGGTGTCAATTACATTGGAGTCAAGGCTGATTCTATCCCAACATGCGATCCTTGGAGATCCTTGGAGTAGGGTGTGGGGCAGGGAGCTCATGCAGTCTGGCTGACTTGGGTGACCCTCGCCTGACACTGATGTCCCTGGTTCCTCTCCTGGACACCCACGACACACAGGAGCCCAGAGACCAGGGTAACAGCGTGGCCTCCTCCTCCTCCTCCTGGAACCACAGGGCCCTACTTCCCCAGCTTGGGTCAGGCCCGTTGCCTACACAGCATTTCCCTGCAAAGAACAGCCCTGGCTCAAGCAATGTGCACGACTTTCTGTCCAGGAAGCCTCTGATAAAGATGCTCTCAGCTATGTAACAGGCCTAAAGTAGAGCACACATGCAAGATTTCATGGTGGAAAAGAAGAAATCTGATAGAGTGCCAGTGTATATGTCCACTGTCTTCCTCTGCTCCTGCTCCTTCTGCCCTGCTCCCCTCCCTTTACCCCTTCATCCTACAGGAGTGCAGGACCAATCCCTGTGGTCCCTTTTCTAGACTTCACCTGGACTGTCACCTAGTCAACTCTCAAAAGCATCCTAGATTGTCTTCACAGGTCCCCCAAGAGCACCTTTGACACCTGTCTCCCAGCTCACTCTCCCCCCAGCCCCTAGCTGTTGATATTTTCCAGATCTTCCACTCCCTCCATCCTGTTCGCTCCCTTTGACCTCTCCACGATAAAGAAAACCAGGTAACTACTCTATCGTGGCATCATCTCGCTCTCGACCCTCCAATGTCTTCCCGCCCAGACTAGATGAGACTCAGATTCCTTGCTTGGGTCTGTGTGGTCTCCCTGCCTAAGCCTTTGCTCCCCTCCTAGGATGCGCCCCTCAGTTCTCAGTGAGAACACTCCTAACTCTTGGCTTTCACTCACATGGGTCTCCACGCATTGGGTGCTGCAGTGCATGTATTCATTCACCTTTTACAAGAGCCTCTCCTTCTGCCCCGTAGCTCACAGCTGAAAGGCCTCTTCCTACAAGGCCTTTCCTAGGCAGCCCTAGGTGGGCCTCCCCTTTCCTTTGGCTGTCTGTCTGTCATTGTGTTTATTGCCATGTTGACTGTCTTTCCATCAGAGCCTCACCTATATTTCACCACAGCCTTAGTGTGGTCCAGCCTAAGTCCTGGCATGGAGCTTGCCCACTGATAGGCATGAGCAGAGAAACAGCAGAAGACATGTGTGCACCCCTCTCCAAGAGGGAAATCTTAGGCTTCAGGGGCTTTGCCTTCTCTTATTTTCTTCTCAAGTATCTGATTCTCACACTTGTAGGATCATTTCTACAGAGAGTTTCAGAGACACGAAAGGCACATCTTCACTCCTGGGCCTGCTACAGGCCACAGAATCGTTCACTCTGGAAGCTCATTGCTCTCCATGTCCCCCAGCAAACTGGAAAACACCCGCCCTCTGCAAAGAATGCCAGGCTTTCGTGCTTGGGGGGAAGGGTGGCAGCCAATGGAGTAAGGCTAGAGTCTAGGGGCATAGTCCTGCAGCAGTCTGACCCAGGGGCAGGGCTGTGGGCTGTTGCTGTTTGCTCAAAGGAGCGTCTTGTTTCTTTACTTAGGAATCTTCACTTGAAAAGGACAAGAATTACCTCAGGGTCACGGAGTCTTTCAGAAAACATGTAAGTGTGCGTGTATGTGTCCGCGTGTGTGGTCTGGAAGGTCAAGGATGAGACGGAGACGCATGAGAAGTCCTGGACCCCTGGACGGTGGGGTCTCAGATCCATGGAGGCGAGGCTGCCAATGGAAAGAACACGGGCTTCCGGACACAGAGGTCTGGCTTCAAGTTTCAGTTCACTCAATTGCTTGTGAGATGGTGCCTTCACTTGACCCGTCAGATGGTGACAGCAAAGCTTCCTCCTGTACGGCATTACCATGTGCTACTATACATTCTGACTCATGTGGTTCACCAGCATCCCTGTGAGAAGACACCAGTCTGCATGACTAAACATCATCCACATGGTAGGTACCCAGGGCACTCCAGCTGGAATGGGCATCCGTCAGGTAGCTTCTGAAACACTATGTGTGGGTCACACAATGAAACAGGAATCAACGCACACACATTCCAAGACCCCAAGGGATCCCTAAAACCACCAACAGGAAAGAGCCCCACATATGTTGCTACATGTGCATGCACATGCGCGCGCGCACACACACACACACACACACACACACACACAAAATGTAGTCTAGGATGACTTAAAACTCCCGATCCTCCTGTCTCAGCTCCTGAGAAAAGAGTCTCTGAAATCTGCCTGACTCCAGAACTCCAGTTCCTTCTTCCACAGTCGCCCCTCTGGACGGCCACTCACTGCACAGAGTGTGGGAGCTCAGCAGGGTGTCTCAAGGGCCAGGCCAGGTCACTGCACACACAGATTTTATAGCTGGGCACACTTACCAAACAGCAGTAGTAAGATTCAGGTATACATAGGATAGGCAGAAACAATGCAGATGCCTTGCATGATGGGGTGTAGAAAGACAGAACACTGCTAAAAGGTTGCGAAAAGAGACCTCTTTTGGCACTTCCCTTGAATCCCAGAAGACTACACAGACAAAGTGGACCAGTACAGCAGCAGGCAGAGAGAAGAGAGAGAGACATCTCCTAGACTTGTCCAGGGTGTGAGCCAATGTGCTCCTCTAGCATTTACTATCCACCTTGGCTGTGGCTCCTGTATGAGATTTCAGAGGAGGGACCTGGACTTGGGTGGTGAATCAGGTGGAGGAAAGCTGGCATCCGGGGGGTATGTCTGTCTGGATCACCATCCTGTCTTCCAGACAAAAGACTACTTTGGGGAAACCAAGGGCTACCAAGGAGGCTGCTGACGGCCACAGACTCGGGACTGATGGTCCAGGCTAACCCTTGCAAAAATAAAAAGCAGCAGTGAAGTTCGCCTCCAGCCTTGCTCTTCCTCCTTCCTGAAGACACAGCCAAATGGAATAAAATGGGCCGATGAGACGGCTTAGCGGAAATGCCTGCCTCACGCACATGACGACCTGAGTTCGGCTTCCCAGTGCAAACAAAGCTGGGCCTCGGCATGAGAATCCCTGAAGCTGGCAAATGAGCTGGCCTGATATCAGCAACCAGAAACTGTTAGTGATCTGGTCTCAAACAAGGGAGAAGGTGGGTACCGAAACCTGAGCTTGCCCACCGACATGCGCATGTGTGCAATGGTAGGCTCACATTCACAGTCTAACCTGCACGTACACACCAAACACACAAACACACACACACACACACACACACACACACACACGGCAGAGGGGAGGTGGGATTGAGACAAAGAGACTGAGATTCAAATAAAAAGAGCTGAGTCAGGGTCCTGAAAAGGAAGACAGTGGTGGTCCTACTATGTGTTAAAAAGCAGACTGGGTAGAAGTCTCAGCCTGGTACCCTCTCTCACAGTGTGTCCTTGGGCAATCCTTGCCAGGTGGTAAGAACTATAAGCATCACTAAGGCGCTTGGGCAGGGCTGAGTTCAAGGAGAGGCCAAGGCTGTGTGGCCAGCTGCTGGCACACAGTTGTGAGAACCCAGTACTGGCAAGGCTTTTAGAAATAAGTGTCAACCATCCCACTGTGGACAGCCCCAGCATGAACAACTCTAGAGCCTTGGGCATATCAGTAAACCTCGCTTTGCTTCATTTTCTCCTAGGTAGAATGGGAATACTAACAGAGTGACAGAGAGGTATAGGACGGCATGCAGTACCAGCTGGGACAACTGACACATGCAACACTCCAGGTAGATTAGCAGGGCAATTTCACATCTCCAGAGAGAAAACCCCTGCTTCACATTTTCCCCAAGCCAAGAAATCCAGACCACACAGTTTTGGGGGCTTGATACCTTAAGCCCCACCCCAACTGAATTCCTGCTAGGCCACATTCAGGAAGTGCTTTCCTGGGTTGATCATTTTCTCCTTTGTGTTTCTCCAGCGGACCCTGACCAGACAACTACACTTCGATCCTCCTCATCCCCAGCCCTCCGGATGGAGCCTTTGTATTTCCTCCTTGGAGAAGCCCTTGTTTGTGATGGCCATCACCCCCAGCTGGCAAGATGTGTAGGTCTCGCCTGGCCTGTTGAAGTGGCATAATGGCAGGCCTGTGTTTGCAGCCAAGCTCCCGCCCCACCCCGGAACTTCTTGAGAGGTGTGCTTCAGTGAAAGGGACAATGATGTGTGGCCCTTCTCTCTGCCAGCAGCAGTCCCCATCCGGCTGTGGATTAAAGAAGCCTGGGTAACTGCCCAGGCGGAATAAAGCCAGCAAACATCCTGGGGATGTGCCCCTCACTGGGAGGAGACAGGAGAGGGGGCTAGGGTGATGGCCTTGGTCTATGAGCTTTTGCTACCCAATCTTATATCCATATGCACACACATTCACATGCATACACGCACGCTCGCGCGCATACACACACACACACACACACACACACACACACTCGTCATGTCCCAAACACAGATGCCAGGGCTGCCACTTGTCAGCTGTGTGTCCTGTGTACAGCACTGTGCTGTGGCTAAGAGTGACCTCAGGGATGGGGCGAATATGATAGTTCAAGACTCTTTGGGGATTTGCGTAGCATTTGCATGAAGTGGTATTCAGCACTCCGTTACATGGTAGATATATATGTTGAACAATTAAATGGCTGTCACCTGAGCAAGACACCTCTGCCCACCCAGATCCAGTTAGGGCTCACCTCGGTATGCCCATAGCCCCTCTGTCTGTGTTCCTATTGTCTCACAATGCATTACAGTCTTTCCCTGGGGATGATGACCTCTGTGAAGGCAGAAATTAAAAGACAGAGGTTAAGACCGGACCACTGCCGTTTCCGCCACTGGCCAGAGGCCAGAATTATTTTGATCTATAATAAGGATAACAAGTACATACGGTGTGGTGGGACATGCCTGTTATCCCAGCACTAAGAGAATGACATTGGAAATAGCAAATTCCAGGTCAATCTGATCTACAGGGTGAGACTCTGTTCCAGAGAATGAAAAACATTTAGAACAAATTTCACCAGACATCCCCAGGCTGGTAATGAAACAGCCCTGACACCAAAGGCTGCAGAGGGAAAAGAGAATGCGCACGGGGCATGAGCTGCCTGAATGGTAAAGGAGGGATGTGGCGCAACTTCAGTGGGAGACCCAAAGACAGGTCCCAAGGGAAGGGCAAACTTCACTCTCGATGGCACACTGGAGGAGATGCAAGAAGATGCTGGCCCGGACTGCCAAGCTTCATCTTCCAGAGTGGTTGAGTGGGGCATGGGGAACATTGGGGTATGGGACCTCTCCTAGTCTGTTGGGTAAACTGAGGAGCAGCCCCAGAGGAGCTCTGTATTACTTTCCATATTTCCACAACAAAATACTCCGACAAAAGCAACAAGGGAGGAAGGGTTTACTTTGCTTTACATCTGGAGAGTCCATCATGGTCAGGGAGGCCTGGCAGCAGGAGCAGAAGGTTAGCTAGTGGCATTGCATTGTGGGCAGGAAGCTAGTAGTGTTCAACTTGCTTTCACCTTTTATTTAGTCCAGGGCCCCAGTTAAGGAGGGTCTCCCACCTCAATGAACCCAGTCTCAATAAGTCTGCGCAGGTACAGCCAGAGTCTTGTATCCTAGGCGGTCCTAAATTCTGTCAAGCTGATATTAACTATCACAAAAGCTCTCCCTTCTGGGGTTGGCCCAGGAGGGCCAGTGACCTTACTCCATTAAGTCAAGAGCTCCAGCTGTCTACAACGGCACAGCTGCAGCACACCAACTCAGTGCAGTTGACCTGGACAGACCCTGACCTTGGCCTCCAGAGAGTATCTGGTACTCAGTGGGTAGAGTTTGGCCAATGCCTGGAGATGGTTTCCAAGGACCGCACCCCGAACCCCCCCCCATTCCAGCAGAAGGAGGTAGAGTCCAGACTGTTTGCAAATCCAGGGTCAAAGACTTAGGATAATTTTCTGGGGACAAGGGAAACCACGACTGTCAAAGGAGAACCTATACCCTTCTGCTTTACTCTGCTCTTCCTACCTGCCTGGTCCCTGAGACTGAAATTATCTCTAGAATGTCTGCCTGGTCCTCTCGTGTCCAAGAGGAAGAATCTTGGGAGATTAGATGAAACACAGGGCCTGGCACAAACCAAGTGGCACACCTCAAATACATAGAACCAAATGTCTGTGTCACCTAACAAAGGCACAGCCGACAATCACGTCTAAGCTGCCACCCATTTATGAAATCATCTCACAGGGACAGCATACCAAACTTGAGCCCTGGGAGGTCACTAGTTTTTACTTTTTAACTAATGCTAATTCTTTGGACAGGTTTCTCCACAGTGGCTTGTTGGAATTCCTCAGCTCAGAGCCAAACAGGATATTCAGACACAACAGGCATCTAGGTAAGCATTTCAGGGGAGCCTACTAAGTGCAGGGTGTGTGCAAGTATCCTGTTACCATGCTTTTCTACCTGCAAAATTCAGATTCGTAGCCCAGCACATCTGAAGGAGCCTGCCCCTCCCACATCCTTCTCCTTTGTCCTTTTTATATCAGACACAGGGTCCTAATACAGGAGCAGTGGCTGCAGGTGGCAAGATAGTCAGGAGCATGGCATTCCCAACATACCTGCAGGCTAGCTCATCATCCATCTGGTTGCCATGAGACAGGGCTATTATTCTTCCCTGCACACCGGATCCTGGAGAGACAGGGCCTCTCAACACACAGTACTCTAGTCATGGCTGTAGTATGGTCTTCGATCCCTTCTACCTGCTGTACAAATCTTGGTCTGCAAAGGACTACAGAATTCATGAACTGCAGCATCACAGAAAACCTGGGCCACGCACAAGTTTTTATTGTATTTTTTTTAATTAGGAATGACCATATTTAGTCTTTGTGGGAAGTGTCTATGAAGACCAGGTGACATTCGTTACAACTACTTCATAGACCCTTCATGGAAACTCCCTGCATTAGGGAACAACGCTTCCCTTTATTCAGGTAGGTAATTGAAGCTATCTTATCAAGACTACTGATATTATGTAAATAGAGGCTTAGGTTCAAATCTAGACTGTTCTCATCATGAGAAATTTGGAAACTGGTTATTTGGGTCTTTGTTATTGTTGTTGTTTGGTTGTTTGTTTGTTTCACCCCCATACTTAGAAGATTACCTGGTAAAGCAATAGTCATCAAAATATGAAAGTATGACCCATAAAATGTGAGCTTATGAAGCCAGTGCCTGCTTAAGCATCGGTCCCCATCTGACAACAGTGTCTGGACCATCAGCGGTGCCAGCCGAAGCCTTACAGGCTAGTCAGATGTCTAAGCAGTGTAAATACCGTGTACATCACTGGTACTGGAAGAGCCGTGGTTTCACAAAGTTGCTGAAAGTGACTTTGAAGAGCTACTCAAATCACATCCAAGGAGAGAGGTGGTTAACAGTTAAGGAGATGAAGCCACTATGATGAGATAACAGGTCCATGTGAATGGAAGGATATCAGTGACACTAAAGGGTTAAAAGAGGCTACCAGCAAAACGGAGTGGTCCCTTCATATCTCACAAAAGAAAACAGTCTTCCCTATGAGCTTTGAAAAGTCAAATGAGAAGAGCTGTCAGGTTTTGCTCCTGTGTCAAAATACTTATGAAGTAAATAAACACTGCCGTGGCCCATAATAGTCAGGTCATAGCTGCAACTGCCACTTCAGTTCTGTTCAACATAGTCATGTGTCGTGTGGCAACGCTACAACCAGCGAAGGGCTGGACCCATTTCTACACAGACGGCCTTGCAGCCATCCCACACAGCAGTGGTGTCTGTGGGCTACAATATATGGTCGTGCCAACAAGCAGCTCTGGCTGGTTTACGAGCTGACCACACTGCAGCACTGTATTATAGAGCTTACGCATTCTATCTTTTGAATAAGAAAGTTTACTGTAAAACAGTAGACCACGTCACAAAGGCGGCAGTCCCATCTCACTGTTTACTGTGTCTCTTGGACACAAGAGGCCATGTCAAGTGACTGCCTTGGACGATCTACGCAGAAGAGCAGACTGTGACATTCACACAATGGTGACATTGACTTACAGTGCATTTTTTGTAATGTAGCCCACCGTGAGGGAAACACCTGCTATGTCACTCTGCCATAGGCCAATTGTGAAGGACATAAGCCACCCTCATAATTTACAGATGAGATAAACAAATTTCAGATGATGTAGCCCAGCAAGGCTTCTTAACCCACCACTGAATATTTTAGGGATAGGACCTACAATTTTTCCCCTACCTACAGTTTCCTTCCTTTGGATTTTACTTGACATATAATAATTGTACAAACTCATTGGGTATCATGTGAAATCAATGCATGCATAGGATATAGTGTAACGTAAATAATGTAATAAGACCAGAGTGATTGGCATGCCTCTTGCTTTATGTATGGTCCCTTTGTTGAACCCAGACTTTGTTGTTTGTTAAGAAACAAGGTCTTGGTATGAAGCCAGGTTGGCCTTGAACTTGAGACCTTCCCACCCCAGCATCTGGAATGCAGGCATTATAGACACAATCCCGTTTTAAGCAACGATTCTTCCCCTTGGGATACCCACCTCTCTCAAGATTGGGGAGGACAACTCAAAAAGTTTTGCAGACAGTAGTGTATTTTCAGACCGATGCATTCTTTTTAAAAAAAGTTAGATGCAAAGCTACCTTCGGATATTCAACACATCTCCTTTGCTGACACAGAAAGCCCAAGAGAGAGACAATGAGTACATTGTCACCACTGCTCTATTGCGGCCACTCTAGGTGGAAAGCAAGTCTAGGAAGAGCTCTGTTTAAACAATCAGAAGGACAGGCCTCACGAGCTGCCCTTTGCTATGTTGTGTAAGAGCCAGGAGTTAGTTACAGGGGGTGGGGGGGACCAGACCGAGCAGGGTTCTTTAATGCCTAGCTGGGCAAGGAAGCAGAGCATGAACTATTAAGAAATTCCATCCATGAATGACTGGGTGGGGGGAGAGCTTCTAAGAGACTAAGTCCCTGAGAACCAGGAAGTAATGCCCGTGGAAGCAAGCATTCAACCCTTGAAGTGTAAGTCAGCGACTCCTTTGCCCTGTATACTGCCGCTGGCAAGCAGGGGAGGGTGGTGGAGGAAGAGATATTCTAGAGTCAGGTGGGCCTGCGCTCTGTGACCCAGCAAAGTTACCCCCTCTCAGTGAGGCTCAGTATTCCTAATCTTTCAAATGGGTGATGACCATGCTTGTTACGAAAGTATATAGGGAAATGGGGGCACAGCACAAAGCCTGTTTCATGGTTAACACTCAAATCAGCAGGGGTGTCACGAATCTTCATGTGCAGACATGTGTTAACATCCAATCAAGATGAGGTCCCTTCATTCTGCCCCTGAAACAAGGGACCTCATGACTTTCAAAACAATGACTATCGTTCACGTCAGTGGAAAGGGGAGAAAAGAAGGGTAAATTCTGGGAAGGGGGCTCAATCTGTACTACGGAAATAAATGCTGAACCCTGGGGTCTTAGGGCTGGGGTGGTAGTCCCAGGGTTGAACCCCAACCTTTCAGGAGCCTAAGGGTTCTGGGAAGGCAATTGCAGAAAGAACGCCCCTTGCTCGCTGCTGGTACTGACATTGGCACTGGCGGTGGATGTGTGGTCAAGCCCTACTGGCCCGAGGGTGGAAACGCCTAGAGGCTTTACCCAGGGCCCTCAGTCACGTCCAGTATGAGCCTCCAGTACTTTCCTAGGCTCGACTTTTACTCAGGAATCTGTGAAGAGGGACTGGAGAGATGGCTCAGTGGTTTAGAGGGCTTGTTATCTTGCAGAAGACCCAGGTTTGATTCCCAGTAGACACATGATGGCTCATAATCACCTGTAACTCCAGTTTTGGGGGCTGGTGGCCTCTTCTGACTCCCTAGGGTACCAGGAACACATGTAATGCACATACATTCGTGTAGGCTGACATTTATACACATAAAATAAAAATAAATAAACCCTTTAAAAGAAAGAATGAGTCCAGGATGGTCTCCTTCTCTGAACCTCTCGGGCTCTTCCTCGTTTACTCTTTGGGAACTCTCTCTCCCCATGAACCCATCTGTCATGTAATGTGTCCTGTCTACTCACTGTGTCCCTCTCCACCTTGGTATGTCTATGCATGTCTTCTGAAAGCAATTAACCAGCTCCGAATTGGTCCATTTTGCCTTTCTTGGCCCTAGGATTCGCTCTGTTTGACCTTGGCTGGTGTGCATTCAATCCAATGTCACTCCTTACAGTCCCTGAGTGAACTCCTAGATGGGGCTCATGTCCCATAATTCCTTTATTCACCCACAGCATGCAATACATAACCTGGATCTTCTACTGGCCCTCCTCTGTTTGGCTCCATCAGCTTCTAAAATTTCCATTGACCCGGAACTGTGTGTCTCTCCTCTGCCTTCCTGTCTGCACACAACTCAGCTGCTCAAGAGCTGGGGAGAATCGTCCCCACACCTGGAAACTGGTCCAGAAGTCCCAGCACCTCTCCGCATCCATCCACACTGGGGTTCCCGACCACGGAACATCTCAGTGTTTGCTGAAGCACTCTACCCCAGTATCCTACACCATCACACCCCACATGATGGCCCTGGAGCTGACGGGGAGCAAGAGCAGCATGAGCCTAAGAGTCTAAGGGGACAAGTGATCCCAGTAGCTCTGTGCCTAATGCAGACCTACTCCAGGGATGAGGATGGCTTTTATGGCTGGTAGCAGGGGCTTCCTTCTACTGACCTTCAATGAGCCACCAAGTCCTCTGCATGGCTCAGAAGGGGATAAGGAAGGGCCGTTTGCCAAAACAACAGGCAGTTTTGCATCTGGTGACTGAAACCTTTACTTTTTCCCCAAATTCATTTTTTTTAAACCAGCAAAAGACACCCACAATCCCTCTGAAGTGCAGCGGATCTTCCTCACCATTTGAAAGGCCAAGTGCCCAGAGGGTAGGAGATGAAAAGCACCAGCCCAGTTCTGGTCTGAAGCATGCCAGGCTTTTGATGTTAAAGATGAGAAGAAGGATCAAACCCCGTATTTTTCTGACAGAAAGCGGCAATGCCCGACAGTCAAATATGTTTCTGCCTGGAGCCTGAACTGGAGACTTTTCTCAGACAGCCTGTGCCCAAGATGGGGACTAAGGAAGTGCTTGACTTCTCAGAGGACAGAGGCCATCCTGCCCTTCTCCCAAGAGCTTGAGCCCCACCGAGGGGGCTGTTTTCCTTTGCTTCATCTCTGCCTGGGTAACAGGACTCCTACAGATCTCCTCCCCTGGAAGCCTCCACAGCCCCTGTCCTCCCGGTCTTATCTGATGATGACAAGCTCCAGACCCCACCTGTTGAATCTTGGAACTCTCCACCATCTTCGCCCTTCATACAGTTGTCTCTGATCACTGCATATTGTCATCCTAGAAGCTTAGCCAGGCAGGGGCATGTCTGTCTGGCCCCCGGGATGATAACTGCTGGGTAGAAAGTGCTCAGGAGGGCACACAGAAGAAGGACGTGTGCGGAGCAGTGTGTTCCTATAACCCCAGTGATGTGAGACAGAATATGGAAGGATCTTGGGCTCTGTCTGGCCCGACAGTCTAACCAATCAGTGATCTCTAGGTCAGTAGGAGACCCTGTCTTAAAATGTAAGGTCAGCTGGACCTGGAGCTCACTTGCTGCTCTTGCAAAGGGACCTGGGTTCAGTTCCCAGCACCTACACTATGACTCACATTGACTGATAACTCCAGGTCTAGGGGACTCTAACGTATTCTTCTGACATTCACAGGCGCCAGGCATCCATCCATGCAGGCAAAAACACTCGTACCCATAGAATAAGTGAATAGTTTTTACAAGGCCGTCGAGATAGCTCAGAATGCAAAGGTGCTTGCTGCATAATCCTGATTGTCTAAATTCAATCCCCAGAAGCTACACAGGGAGAGAAATGACTCCTAAAATTTGTCCTTTGACTTCTACATGTGTGCCACGGAATGTACATGCATACACACACAGAGAGAGAGAGAGAGAGAGAGAGAGAGAGAGAGAGAGAGAGAGAGATCTAAAAAAGTTAAATTGGCTTTACTTCTATAAATGTCAATCACTATTCATATTTACCAAACTTATTAAGACAAATGGAATTATGTTGGAAATAAATTGTGATGCTAATTTTTTGCAATTGAAAAAAAAAAGTTAAATTGGAAAGAATTAGGGGAAGACCCTCTAGCCTCTTCGTGTACACACAAACACACATATGCACACACACATGCAAACACAAACATACACCTATACCATACTCCAAAACAAGAAATAAAAACAGAAACACATATGAATGAGCTTTTAAAAAGGAAGAAGAAAAGAATAGAATATGTCTAGTAGCAGACAATGGGTTATCAATTGCCCACGGCTAGGCAGAAGAACCTGGAGATGAAAACTAAGAAATGCAGGCTTCAATGGGTAAGTGTCAAGACAGTTGTAGAACTCTGTGAACATACTAAAAGTCACTGGACTATGAGTTTGAAATGGATGAATTAACAATACCGATGACTAAAAACAGAAAGACTCCAGGGTGGGGATATAGCCCTATGACACACACTGAATGTTTAGTTTGGTTATCTATTGCAGTGGCGAGACACCATGACCACCGCAACTCTTAATAAAAGAAAACATTTAATTGGGGTGGTTTATAGTTTCAGAGGCTTAGTCCATTATCATAATGGTAGGAAACAAGGTGGCATGCAAGCAGACATGGTGCTGGAGAAGGAGCTGAGAGTTCTACATTTTGATCTGTAGACAGCAGAAGGACTCTGTGTGTCACACTGGCTGTAGCTTGAATATAGGAGACCTCAAAGCCTGCCGCCACAGTGAGACACTTCCTTCAACAAGGCCACACCTACACCAACCACCATACCTCCTGACAGCGCCACTCACTATGGATCAAACATTCAAACACGCTATGGGTCAAACATTCAAACACGTGAGTCTATAGGGGCCATACCTATTTAAACTACCACACTGTCCTAGTATGGGCAAGGCCTCAGTTCCATGTCCAGCATAGGAAAAAAAGAAAGTCCTTCATAGAGCTGTTTAAGAACTCAGTTAAATGTACTACCATCTGTTACCTAGGCTAACTACACCATGATGTATGCCCCATGTTCCTGATGGGTAACTCTAAATAGCATCTCCAACACAAAATGGGATTCTATTTTTCCCACGCTATAGATGAAGAAGCTAAGGTGACATACATTCCCTAAGGTGACATAGCTAATAAGCAGCAGAGCCAGGAAAGTCACTAGCTGCCCTGAGCCTTCACAGCCACAGAACAAGGTCTCCAACACAGAGGACCCCGGACTTGAAGCAGGAACGATTTAGCAAAACCACAAACCAAATAACAGTCTCTTGAACCTCAAATGACCTCCTCACCCAGGTCCTCCAAACTGTCTGCCTGCTCTCTCTCTTCCGGCAGTGGGGCAGCTCCCTCCTTCCCGGTGTCTCAGGACGCCCCCACAGACAGAGGTTGTAACTGGTTTTCATGAAGAGCACAGTTGACACGTTCTAGTAATACCATTCCAGCTGTCCTTACACCTTCTAAGGAGCCAGTGGCTTCCCTGGTGCCTCTAATGTCTAGGCCTGGTTTCCTAACACCTCCTAGCATGCCCTCCTTCCCTTTCTGGTTATTGTTTGAGACAGAAACTCACTATATAACCTTTAGTGTTCTGGAACTTGCTATGTAGACCAGGCTGGCCTCAAACTCACAGAAATCTGCTTGCCTCTGCTTCCTAATGTCTGACTTTATGCTAGCTCCTCGCCACCACCAAAACAGGGTTTCTCTGTGTAACACAGCCCTAGCTGTCCTTGAACTCACTCTGTAGGCCAGGCTGGCTTCGAACTCACAGAGATCCACCTGCCTCTGGAGTGCTGGGATTAAAGGTGTGTGCCAACACAGTCTGGTTATCCTAGTATTTTTAATATTGTAAAATCCCTTCCAATTCATAATATCCCTGTCTCTGCTTCCCCAGTCCGTGTGTGTGTGTGTGTGTGTGTGTGTGTGTGTGTGTGGTGTGTGTGTGTGTGTGTGTGTGCGTGTGCTCTCTGTTTTTCTTTGAAATTGGGCTACTGTGTAGCCCATGCTGTTTTCAAACTCAGCACTATCCTGCCTGTCTCAGAAGTGCTGCAATTAGAGGCAAGCACCACCACACACCCTCCTCCCTCTTTCTCTCTTGCCTGGTTAACTCCAGAGCTCTGGGATCCCAGGTTAAGGGTCACGTTCTTATCTGAATGAGCCATCTTAATTGGTCCCTAGTTCCTTCCTACTATGACATCATTTACTTCCTTCATGAACTTGTGACAATTGGCAATTGTTATTTGTTTCCCTTAACGTGTAATTCACTTACATCTTCATCACACCCCCTAGACTTCACAAGATCCACACAAGCCAAGTCTATCCTGTTCATCACTGCATCTGTCTGCACAGAGGGTGCTCGGCAAGTATCTCAGGGCTTTTTGAACTTGGTCTTCACCCTGAAACGTTATTGACCATAGACTTGGATCTATTTGTTGTGGAGGGCTGACTTATGCACAGTAGGGTGTTTATCCTCACTCCTTGCCTTTAATCAAGGGTAACCACCAGGTTATGACAACAAAAAATGTTTCCAGACAATGCCACACGTGCCGGATGGAGGAGGGGCAAGAGGGAGAAAATGTCAGTTTCCTTAGATAAAAGACACCGAGGATTGTTCAAAGGTTGAGTCCTCAGGCCCCTCACAGCCTAGTAGGGAAGCACAGAGACATTTCTTCCTTCCCTGTGGGGCCAGGCTCAGGAAACCAGGACAGCGTGGGAAGTGCAGTCCATCAGTAGTGGATGTAGATGGCTGAGCGGCCAGAGGGAGGAATATGAGGCCACCTTCCTACCTTAGGAGGCCACTCTAATTGCTCTGTGTAACCCAGGGCTGGTCAACTCAGTGTCCTTTTCTAGCTGTGGCCGTATGTGAGAAACCACAGGTTCTCCACAATCAAGATTAATACAAGGATTTTTATATTCTGAAATTCTTGAGACCAAAGGTGTTTCAGATTTCACAGTGATCTTAGGGAATGAACAGGTCTAAGCTTAAAATGAATCTTATGTTTCACAGAAAAAAAAAATCCTCTACTGGGTCAGTGATGCGGCTCAGCAGGTAAAGAAAGGTGTTTGTGGTATAAACCTGGTGACCCCAGTTTGATCTCCAGAATTAAACAAAGATAGAAAGAGAAAACTAACTCTGCAGGGTTTTATATTCTGACCTTCATATGTGTGCCCCTACATTATGCACGCACATACACCAATAAATAAATAATTCTCTTTCATGTATACCTTCTATATGTAGCTTACAGATAATTTTATATAATATTTCTAGTGCCTGTGTCTCAACTATTACCCTCTTTGTCACATGAGGTCATCTGTAGAATTTTTAACTTGTGGTCATGTATTGATGTTCAAAAAATTTTGGATTTTGTATCATTCTGGATTTCAGATGCTATTGATAGCTGTAGCAGGTTTTTCTTTTTCCTTCTCTGCACAGCTCTCATTATATAGCCCCGGATGACCCCAGAGTTGGTATTCTTCTGGCTCAGCCTCCTACATACTGAGATGACTGACAGGTGCCTTAGTGAGGCTGGTGGAAAGAGAAGACTATCTAGTATTGGGGGCTGGAGAATTGCTCCCAGTTAACAAGTACTGTTCTTGCAGAGGACCCGGATTTCAGTTCCCCGCACCCTTGTCAGGCAGCTCAGAAATGCCTGTAACTCCAGCTCCAGGGGATCAACACCCTCTTTCTGGTTTCCTTGGGGGTTGCACTCACATGTGAACGTAAGTGTACACATGTACTCAGATAAATACCTATACATATAAGTAAATAATGAAACAACTCTTTTTTTTGTAATAGCTAGTCTCTTTCTTGTTGAAAACTGAGGTCTGGGGCTGGAGAAATGGCTCAGTGGTTAAGAGCACTGGCTGCTCTTCCAGAGGACCTGGGTTCAATTCCCAGCAACCAGTTCTGTCTGTAACTCCAGTTCCAGGGGATCTGACACCCTCACACAGACATACATGCAAGCAAAACAGACAATGCAAATAAAACAAGAACAAAGAAGTCATTAAAGAAAAGTTCTTTGAAAAAAAAAGAAAGAAAGAAAGCTCGGGTCTGAGGTAGTCATCACTACTCTTCCCACATGGGAGAAACAAAGGCACAGCCAGGCTGGGTATCCCGGCCAGGTATAGGCTACAGAGCCAAGGTGCAGAGATGGGAACAATGCGGCTTAGCAGTAGCTCTGCTCCACCAACTACTAACTCATAGAGCTATCCCGTACATCAGAACACCAGCGTGTGTTCTGCACGCGTGAAATGATGAGTCCCTTCTGGGTTCAGGCAGTGTCCACACACAAGAAGCTTGGATCCTTCTGTCAGGGTCCTGAGGAGGCCAGAGTTCACCAGATACTGTGCTTTGCTTTTGTTGATGTTTTGTGGGGGTCATGATTTTGTTGAAATAACGCCCTCCCTTTAGCCCTGGCTGGCCTGTAATTTACTATGACACCTAGGCTAGCCTTAACTTCCCAGTGATCCTACTGCCCCGGCCTCAGGTATCACGGGATTATAGACATGCATGACCATACGTGGGATTACAGATGTATGTGACCATACGCGGGATTACAGATGTGCGTGACCACACAAGACTAGTGCTGTGTTTAAAAGTGACAACACACACACACTCCTTGGCTCCTTCACTGGACCGAGAAATCACAGAAACAGAGAGAGCCACTTCGGGTGGCCAATCTTCCTCAGCAGTTTGACTGACTGTAGAATTACTGTGGAAACACACCTCTTCCCAAGGCT
Organism: Dicrostonyx torquatus; assembly: GCA_028555095.1. Taxonomy (NCBI): domain Eukaryota; kingdom Metazoa; phylum Chordata; class Mammalia; order Rodentia; family Cricetidae; genus Dicrostonyx; species Dicrostonyx torquatus. The sequence goes on from JAQHUG010000037.1 coordinate 8,413,071, forward strand.
TTGGTGGGATTTTCTGAAAGACTTAATTTAGGTGGTCAGACTCAGCCTGGGTGTGAGTGGTGTCACTCCCTGGGCTGGGGTCTTAGACTGAATAAAAAGAACAGGACAAAGAACACTCATGTCTGTCTGTCTGTCTGTCTGCTTCTTGAATGCAGATACAGTGTGGCCAGCCACCATATGCTCCTGCCCCCATGCCTTCCTTACCTGCTAGGAGTTTCCCTGTGAGCCAAACACACCCTTCCTTCCTTAAGTTGTTTTTACTGGGTATTTTGTCAGACAAGCCACCAATAGAGCTGCTCACACTGGGCAGGCTTTCGGAAGTCACAGACAGCTGAGATGCACAAATGGGATCCACCCACTTCCCCAGGTGGGCTGAGGCAGCGGGGACCAGGAATCAGGAGCATGGCTGGCATGCCGCGTTCAGTGCGGATCCCACCTGAAGACACAACTCTGAACCCATCCGCGTGTCAGCGCCTTCATTCAACAGACAAGGAAACAGAAGGGCAGAGAGGAAAGCAATCTGTCCTGTACAACATAGACTTCCCTTTTCCCAGAGGCAGGAAAGCTGATGCCTGCAGGTGGATGGAGCTGTGGCTGAACCCAGTCCTGCTGTTAGATGAGTTGCTCTAAACATCAGTCGTGCATCAGCAAGAACCAGACTAACCCTATCTTCCTCCACGAGCTTTAGACATAAAAGTGGGTCAATGAGCATGAAGTCCAGAAAGACAAAAGTAACTGTGCTGCTTGGCCAGGTAGGTGGTAAAGATGGGGGAAGGTGGTCCAGTGGTTAGAGCTGAGGCTTGGGTGTTGTGTGAGGGATCCATGTTCAAACACCAGCACTTTCACCCCGAGCCATGGGACAGCAATTCTTTGAGCTCTAATTCCCCCTTTGTCTAACAGCATAATAATTCCTTATATTCAAGGGTGCTGGGAGGTCATACTGTCTGCAACTAGTGAAGGGGGCAGTTAAAACTTGCTGCCATCTTCTAATCATCTCATTACAGGACCTGTCTGGGAACACTCCTGTAAGAGCTTCGGAAGCACCCACCAGGCACCTCAGTATCTCCTTGGATGTCAGAAATAAAGTGTCTTGAGGCTGCTGCCCTGCACCAGCAAGAGGAGGACCTTGATGACAGTGGAGTGTGACTGGGACCCAGCTTCTAGGCACCCCCTCAAAGAATGTGTTGCTTGATTGTACCCTTTATCTTGTTTTTTTTTTTCTTTTCAAGCGGGGGTGGAGAATAAAGGCGAGAACTTCAAGGTCAGGTTTACTTCCCTTCAGTCTCCTTCAAGGCTGCAGGGAAATTTCAAGAATGCAGCCTCTCGGCCCAGTTTACATTCCCACCCTCTCGGTAACCAGGATACCAGAGGGACCTGCAGCATTCCATCTTGCCAATCAGCCTCCTTGCTGGTCTGGTGGTCTGGGTCTCAGAAGCTTTCAACGCCATCCTAAGCTGCCCTCCTACAGAGCAGGGTCTGCCCCTGGTTTGTGGGAAAAGTATCAGTGCTTGCCAGGAGGGTCATTCATTCATTCACCGGCACAGCACACATGCTCCGGGCGCCCTGACGCAAAGCATTCTGGTAACCAACTGGAACCCCCAGTACACTGGGGGAAACGGACACAGCAGTAAGCAGAGTGATGCTGTGAAGTGGCAGCGCGCAGTGGCATGGTGTGGAGGTGATTATGGTCAAGATCAAGGACGGCTTCCCTTGAAGAGAGACTGTTAAACTCTGACTTGAAAGATTGTGTAGGCAGACACAGGTGGAGGGGAGAGGGAAGAAGACTCTAGATGGAGGGACCAGCATTTATTAATAATATTGCTCTATATTGCAAAGGTTGCCACGCTGGTGCCTTGGCAGACCCCTGGACAGCCTGGAGTAGAGACTGGAGACAGGAGCAGAGATAGACTTCCATGAGACTCCTGTGTGCCACGGGCATGACGGTCATTATACTAGGAGCCACAGAAGAAGGATTATTTCTATAAGAATTTCCTAATAATGGAGAGAAGGATCAGTGGTTAAGTGTGCTTGCTTCTCTCACGGGGGATGCAAATTCTGTTCCCAGCACCCACATCAGGTAGCTCACAACTGACTGTCACTTCAGCTCCAGGGCGTCGGATGCTATCTTCTGGCCTCTCCAAACACGTGCACGCTTGTGGGGTGCATACAACACACACACACACACACACACACACACACCAAATATACATTATACACTCACTAAGAAAGCACCACATACACACATTATATGTACAACTAAGAAAGGAAACATTGCAGCATTCTATAAACTCATGATTTAAAACACACACACGCCATGTTGTTACATATTTATTTATATTTAATGTGTGTGTATATTAGGGTATATGTGTGGAATTTATAGAACGACTTGCAGAACCCACCATGTGGGTTCCAGGCATCAAACTCAGGTCAGGCAGGACAGTGAGAGCTTTACCCACTGAGCCATCTTGTCACCCCTGCCATACTTTCTTCAGGATACTGTATTTTTATGGACTCAAAAGATAAAGACACAAAACAAGCAAGCGTCATGGAAGTAAAGTGCCACGCTAGCACCTGCAAAGCCCTGGGTCCATCCTCAACACTAGACAAAGTCTCCAGCCACCAGCAATTGTGCAGTTCAGCGTTAGTCTCTGTACCACTGAATGCTGAGGCACTTCCTTCTCTTTTTGTCTCTCTTAGGTATTTTGTTTGTTTGTTTGTGGAGACAGGATCTCTAAGGCCAGAGAGATGGTCTAGCGGTTGAGAGCATGTGATGTTCTTGCAGAGGACCTGAGTTCAATTCCCAGCACCCCCACATCAGGCAGCCTGTCTGTAACTCCAGTTACGGTTCTTGCAGTGGCCCCAGACAACTACATTGCAGCCCTTCGTTTGTACCCTGTCACTTTCCCTCTCTGCCTCCCCAGCACCTTCCAGGTGAACAGAAGAAAGAGAAAAGTCAAAGAGACTTCTGTGAACATGGGGGGCCAGAAGACAGGCTTAGTGTTTATCCCAGGGTCACTTCCTAGGCTCTCATCCTCTGGCATGTCCCATGCCGCATGTGTGCCATAGGGTGGGACCAACAAGACTGACCTCATAAACAATCGCCGAACACTGTGCTGAGTGAACACAAGAAATAAATAATACTAATTTCTGAAGGTGCTGGTGTTCACTCCGGTTTATTAATGAGAAACCTGAGCCTTGGAGAAGGTCAAGGGTACAGCTTGTCAATGGCCTCCCTCCAAAGAATGTCTGACTTGGATTCTTTCCAAGAATGGTGTTTTTCAGGCCCTCTTCTGAAGTTCACCGTATTTCCTTCTGCAAGCCTGGGCCCTGAGCTGTGCCCGGGGTCCTCTACTCCCTGGCCGCCCAGGGCCATTCTGAGAGTGCTGAGGGGCCTGGAACCTTTCTTTCACTCCTCCTTCAGAAAATGGGCATTTTCTGTGGAGCCCGGAGCCGGTTGCATCATTTCACTTTCCCTTTGTTTACCTTTCCACCCTTTTAATGACTGGCGGGTTCTGATCCTCCCACTTTCCATGGACTGACTTCCCTGCCACTGAGAGAGGAAGCAAAGGGGGCTTCCTAAGCTTGCTTCTCCAGGGGCCCAAGAAGCCGTGGAGCATGATGGGAAGATCCAACTCCAGGTGCATTGGCTGAGTTATAAACATGGTGCGCTCCTCCTCCCGGCCCTCTCCCCAAACACCCCAAACAGCAGATTAAGTTTTAACTCTGGCTGACAGAACACCTGCTTTTGAACTCTCTCCTCCCCACCCCTTCCCTCGGAGGGTTTACAACACGCAGGTAAACATTGACACTGGTTAAGAGTTACTGAAGGGAACCAGGGCCTGGAATGCTGGCTCTGAAGTCCCTATCCAAAGAGGTGAGAGTCCTCTCCAAACACCCAAACCAAGAAAACAAGGGCTGCAGAGAGCACTAGCAGGGGACCGGGACCAGGCAGGTGGTTCTGGTTCATAAGTACCTGAAACTCCAGCTCCAGGGGATCTAGAGCCTTCTTCTGGCCTTAACAGTCACACAAACACATGTGGACACACACACACACACACACACACACACACACATAAATATTAAAATAAAATAAAGAAAAGAAAAAAGCTCAGGGTGGAAGAGGTGACTTCTTAGTCTTCTTGGTGATGCTCAGCCAGGTTCATCATAATCAAGGCTTTTAGGCCAGTGGACAGGAAACCGAAGGTCTCTGCCGCAGGTAAATAGGGTTATCAGTCAACAGTGCTTTCAAAGGACCCCCTGGAAACTCTTACAGAAGAACATTTTTTTCTTGGTTGAGATCCTCCTGAGGGAGGGAGGCAGAAGCATGCTACAAATGGGACCCAAAGCATCAGACCAACTCACTTGTGGGGAAAAAAAAAAAAAAAAAAGCCCGGTATCTGTCCTTCTGCTCGCACCAGACAAAGTTGGGCCTCTCACCAACAAAGCATGGGTGTTTGAGTAGTAGTGACGTGGTGGGGGCACAACCGGCCCATGGTGTACATTGGCTGACACAACAGAGTGACAGACGTCATGCAGATGGAGTCACCATCTGAGACTGTGCAAGTGCTTTACTGTGAGAAGATGAAAGGTGACTATCAGCAAGCGCTCTACTGAGAGCCTTGTTCAGGTGGGCTGAGTGGAGGATGGGCTTAGAGCTATAAGGACTCCCAGGAAACAGTGTCACTCATAGCCAACCTCGTTCTAGGTCCCTGCTGACTGCTGCATGGATAGTTGTTACACCTGCTGCTGGAGGAGCTGGGTGGGGGAGACAAACCTGGCCAAGGCTGCGAGGCTGCCAAAGCCTAGGCTCTTTCCACCATCCCTTCCAGATGGAAGATGCTCATCAGAGCAGCCAGCATGTCTGTGGCTCCAAGCGCTGGACCTGAGCTCTCTTATTGTGAGATCCAGCTCAGTCTTGAGACACCGAGTCACACTGAGCAAATCATTTCACCCTCTGCAGGGGCTCTGATCCTACTTCTGTCTTCAGCAGCTGTCCACTGTGGGAAGTCGTCTGAGTCCACCCATTTGCTCTGACTTCAAGGGTAGTCGAACATCCTGAGCCCATCAGCCTGACCGCAGCGTGTTTTGATTGGACCTTCCCTGTTTGCTGGGTTCTTTAGAAAGTGACAGGCATCTTCTTCATAACCTGGCAGAATCATATACTCTGGAGCCGGAAAAGCAGCCAACTTAAGGCTATCCCGGCATCATTTTTACACTTATGGCCAGGCCCTGTTTTCTTTATGCAAATAGCTAAAGCTCTGGCTGTTCATTCTTCAGCCAATTCCAGGCTCCTAAGCCATCCCTCTCATTGATAAAAAGAAGCAGCAGATGCCCTGAACATTGATCCCTGCCCCCTCCAACTCCGAGATCTCAGAGAAACTGCTTCAGACTTCAACAGAAGGACAAAATCACAAACCCATTTCTCTGAAGTTCTGATGCGCAGTTCTCTAACTTGTCAGCCAGGGATAGGAGGATTCACCCTGCTAGGTTTTGAGAAGCAATGAGGAGAGCCTAGATGGAGGACTCGGGAGGAGCCTTCCTTATGCTCTGAGCCCTGTAGTACAGAGCCGGTATGAAACATGCATGTCAGAGTAGATTCAAACACATGGGACCAGGGGAAGCAAATGATCCAACTACAGAGTGAAGGCACGGACTGAAGGGACAGGGAGGAATCTGGAAGGCCAATGATCACTCTGAGTTATGTGACCATCTACTAGAGTTTTCTATGGATACTGGAGAATAAGGTTTTTCTGGGAATGGTAGCAACTTGCTCTTGAATTTCTGGAAGAAAATTCCAAAAGTAGGGGCTGGGGATGTATAACCCAGTTGGTAGAGCGTTTGCCTAGCATGTTCAAAGCTCCGGGTTCGATTCCCAGCACTTCATAAATCAGGTGTGGTGGGACACACCTGCAATCCCAGCACTCAGAGGATGGAAGCAGGAGGCTATCCTTGGCTAAACAGTAAGTAAGCTCAGGTCATCCTTGGCTACATAGTAAACTCGACACCAGGCTTGGATTAGGTAGTGAGACCATCTCAAGGAAGAAAATTCCAGAAGCAGTCTGCTCACCGTGCCGGCTAATGATCACCGCAGCTGAAACAGCAAATGACAGCTCAGCCAGTGACCATGGCCAGAAAGTGAATCGGGTCAAAAGACCGCAACCATTCCATGTCTGTCAGTCTGTATCCTTAGAACTGCAGACACACAAGGGCAAACTTGACCAGTAAGCTGCTATTGCACCAACAAAGGTGACATAAAATCATCTCTACAACTGTTACACCTCAGCAACCTAAACACTAATTCCCATCTCACTGAAAGGACGAAAGAAAGAAAACTATCTGCCCACATCATGATCATAGTATTATACCAGCATCGTTTGCAATAGCCAAAAGAGGGAAGTAACCCAAGTGTCCATCAATGGATGAATGGAAAACCACAATGGGCTCCGACTGTACCCTGGAACTACAGTCAGCCTTAAAATGGAAGGAAATTCTGGCACAGGTTGAACCCTAAAGACACTGTGTGAAGTGAAGTAAGCCAGTCACAGAAGAGATGGATGTGGTGCAGTTCCACCCTGTACCTGGAGCCATTGGGTGTGCGGAGCTGGAAAGCAGAGTGATTGTGGTTACAAACGGGGAGGGGATGAAGAACAGGGAGTTGACGATCTGGCAGGTACTGCATTTCAGTGTCCCCAGATGACTAGAGACAGATGGCAGGGTGGTGACAATAGGTGCACATTGTGATGGTACTTGATGCCACTGGAATAACTAAAAATGGTCAAAGTTAATAAACCCTATTATTATATGTAATTAAATAAAAATACTTAAAATGCAAATAGTTAAAATGGAAAGCTACACCTCCAGTTCCATTGCTGTGACAAAGCACTTTGACCAAAAGCAGCTAAGGGAGGGAAAGGGTTTACTTGGCTTCTTATACTTTCCCAGTCCAACTCAGAGGGGAGTCAGGGCAGGAACCTAAGCAGGAACTTGAAGCTCACACTTGGCTTGCTTTCTTACACAGCCAAAAGGAATGGTGCCACCCAGGGTGAGCTGGACCCTCCTCCACCAAAGACATCCTAGAGGCCAAGCTGATCCCAGCACTTCCTCAATGAAGACTCACTTCTCGGCCAACTCTGGCTATGTCAAGCTGACAGTTAAAGCTAACTAGCGCATATGCTATGCAGAGCTGCTGTTAGTTTGCTTTAAGGAAGGAAAGGAGGGAATAAAGAGAGGGAGGACAGGAAGGAAGAAGAAGTAAAAAGGAGAGAGGGAGGGGAAGAAGGGAAGGTAGGTGGGCGGACACACAGACTTGGCCAGCATGGCTCCCACGTCATGTGGCACACAGGGTTATCTGAAGCCCAGTGCTCTCTGCCAGGCACACTCTCTCCCTGGGAAGCTCCTCTTCCTCTTCCAGCAGTTCTTCATTATTACTGAAAAATCCCCCTCACCTGCTCTTGCTCTACCTAGGCTCCCTTCAACATCTTAAATATGGAAAGCCAGGGTGGCCGTCACTTCCCTCTCCAATGTTGTAGGTCCTCCGCCCTGAGTCCCTGATGGCCATGATGCCATCTGCCACTCCAGCACCCCACCTAGCTTTCTCCAACACCAGCAAATATGGTCCCAGGTCCCGGCTGGCATCCCATGTGAGCGTGGGAGTTTCCAGAAAACTGTTCATGGCAAGAAAGGCTAGGGGTAGAATATCCTTTGGTTGTTATTTAAGGCAGGCCTCCTATTGGGGCCTATTTGTTACAAAACAGCTGGTCTTAATGCTGAGTACAGAATGAAGCCTCTGAGTTCAGCTCTTCTACCCACTTCTGTTCTTTTCATGGCTCACAGAAGTCCATGACTGGAATGAGGAAGTGGATCCATGGGTCCATCTTCTGCTCAGAGCCACCAAACTTGCTCTACCGGATCTCTCTTCGTGCATTTGAACTTCAGCTATCAGGTATTTGAACAAGTGGCCCTGCCTTGTCTTCTTGATGGGTCTGTCTGTAATTAGCAAAACTCCATTTGGAGCCCGCTGATGGCCGTTCTCGCTCTTGTCTCATAACTGTGATATAGCATTTCCATCCTCTTACTTTTAACCTGCCACCGACCTGAGTTACAGTGAATCTCCCTTAGGCAGCCTATATAGTTGAGTCCTACTTTTCTTCCCAACCTGATAGTTATTTCCTTTTGACTTCTTTCATTTTTATTATGGTGCTGGAGATCGAAGCAGGGCATTTACGCATCTTAGGCAAGTCCTCTAACACTGAGCTACAGCCCCAGCCCAAGAGCCACTTTTAAATTGAAATGATCTATCTATAAATTGATTGATTGAGACAAGGTCTTACTATGTAGACCACAGGTTGGCCTTCAACTCAGAGATGAACCTGTCTCTGCCTCAGCGTGCCAGGGTTAAAGGTGTGCGCCAGTATGCTTATCCAGCCCATTTTTAAATTTTTACTTATTTTTATTTGTTTGTTTTGTTTTTTGCGATAGGGTTTTCTCTGCATAGCCCACAGACTGTCCTGGAACTCACTTTGTAGACTAGGCTGGCCTCAGACTCAGAAATCTGTCTGCCTCTGCCTCCGGAAGCTGGGATTAAAGGCGTGAGTTACCACCTCCTGGGCAAGATCATCTATTTTTAATGAATTACTGACATGGTTAGCTTTAAGTCAACCTTCTTCCCCTTTGTTTTGTATTTTTCTCATCTCTTCCTTGATTTTTCGTAACTGCTTTTTAGCTTTTAAGGATTTTGTCCACAATGCATCATTATGATGTCTGCTTTAGCTTAAATAGTTACATCTCTTAAAGAAATAAAGAAAAAAATTTAAGTCTTTTAAAGCTGGGCAGGCTGGTGCCAACGGGAGAAACTGAGGCAGGATGCGGGAAGACTGCAAGTTCAAGGCCAGCCTAGACTGCAGTGTGAGATTCTAACTTAAAACCAAATCCAAACAAGCCTCCTTGTGCTTCTGGTGCCCTTAATCTCTTGTACAGAGTCAAGCTTGTCTGCTAAGAATTTAAATTTAACATCTTTTGTTACATAGCTCTACTGGCGGAAGAGCTTATGCTCAACCGCTCAACCTTATATTTTCTTTGGAAATGTCTTCATTTTTGGCTCAATTCTAAAAGGACATCGTTCCATAGATCACAGAAGTATAGGCTGGCATTCCTTTCCTGAATCAGGGCCTTCAGAACTTAACTCCATCATCCTCTGACTAGCATTGCCCCCATCCAAAGTCATCAGTATTTCCTACTGTTCTCCACTGGCCAACCCTTCTTGTTTTCCTGCACGTTATTCTCCAGAATCTATCAGGTTCTCACCGGCTTCCCAGTCTTCATCAGTTCAAATTGATGTATCTAGATGTGTTTCTGCCCATGTGTTTAGATGTGACTGCCCATGCTGCCTGGACTCTGTTGTGTTTTTTGGATCTTTGGATTGGTATTTTTATCAGTTTTGGAAGCTTTTGGTCTTTATGCCCAACAAACATTCTTCTGCATTTCCTTTATGAATCCTAATACACATTTCTTTTTAAGATTTATTTCTTTTTAAATGTGTGTATACGTATGTGCATGTGTGTATTGTGCTTGGGTAGGGATGGGGGTACCCTCTGAGGCCAGAAAAGGTGTTAGTTCCCCAGGAGCTAGATAGAGTTACAAAAGTAGTTGTGAGCTGCCTGGCCTAGATGCTGGGAACCAAACTCTAGTCCACTGCCAAAGAGTGAGGGTTCTTAACCACGGAACCATCCCTCCAGCCCCTAGAAACACACTCTCTTTATTTTCTTTAAGTTTTTTGAGACAGGGTCTATGTAGCTTTGCCTGGTCATGTCCAGCAAATACACATTTCTTGAACTGCTTGAAAATGTCCCATATACCACTAAGGTTCTAACCTCGCCATACACTCCAGCTTTCTTCTTATTCTATTCTAGTCTGACACTTTCCTAGTCCTCATTCATGCTCCCTAGTCTTTTCCCTACAATATCCAGCTTAGCAGAGTTAAATTCATCGAGCACATTTCCTGTTGTGGAATATTCATTAAAATGTGTTACATTCGTTTATGCTGTCGAACATTTGTTTTATTGATGCAAAGATGTGCATTTGTTTAACTCTGTGAAACTGTGTCACTTTGCCTGTCTAAATTACCTAACTGATTTAATAAAGAGCTGAACAGCCAATAGCTAGGCAGGAGAAAAGGGTAGGTGGGGTGGGAGGACAGAGAATAAATAAGAGGAGAAATCTGAAAGGAGAGGATCTAGGAGTGAGAGGAGGAGGACTTCGGGAGCCAGCCACCCAAGTACCCAGCAAGCCATAGAGTAAGGAGTAAAGAAAGGTGTGCAGACACAGGGTAAAGACAAAAGCCCAGAGGCAAAAGGTAGACAGGATAATTTAAGAAAAGCTGGCAAGAAACAAGCCAAGCTAAGGCCAGGCATTCGTAAGAAAGAATAGGACTACATGGGATTTATTTGGGAGCTGGGTATCAGGCCCTCAAAGAGTAAATGAGCGAAGACTGAAAAAACAACCAACAATTTCCCATTTCAGATATAGTAGTTTCCTTCCGGACCTTTCACGGACTTCATCTATCTTGACTTTCTGTTCTCTAAATCGTCAAACCTACCTAATAACAATTATTTTTAAAGTCATTTCCAGCTAAATTCGGCCATGTCTGGCATCTCTGTTTCTATTGCCATCCTTGCAAACCAATTGCTTTCCGATTATACATTGCATATGAGGAATGCCCAGTTGGACTTTACAGAGTGTTGCTTTGTTCTAGTGCGTGGTTAATTGACTAACTAGTCAGTAAGGCTTGTTATCAAACTAAGGGGTAAGTTTAAGGATTTAAAAGAATGACAATATACAATAGAATGGCGTAGGCAGCTTGGGTCTCTGACGACAACACAGGGCCAGTATTCCAGCCCTAATTGGCTGAGGGTAATGGGAAGGGGGGAAGATTACAAAAGGGTGTCATTATGTAGCTCTGGCTGCCCTTGATCTTCTGATCCCCCTCTGCAATGTGCTACAATTACAGGTATATGCTATCATCTTCATCTTTTTAAAAATATAACAAGAAGGAAGGCAACATCTATTTTGACAGTGAGACACTATTTGACCTATACCATGAGCAACTAAACCACTGTTTCTACTGAAATTATTGGCATTCACTAAGTGAATGACACACAGGGCTCTCTTGAGGCTTCAGAAAATGGTGGCAAAGCATCGCCTGCAGGCCAAATCTGCCACTCCCCACTCCCCAAAAGCTATCGCTGAGACACAACCCTGCCTCCTTATTCACATCCTGCCTTTAGCTGCTCTGATGCTTCCCGACGGAATACCTAAGACAGAGATGGCGTTGTACACAAAGCCTGACAGCCTGACAGCTTGGGCTCTGATTGAAAGACTCCGCCCAGCCCTCGTCAAATACAGCAGCTCTTGAACCTTCTGGTCTCAGGACTCCTTCACATTCTTCACTGAAGGCCCCAGGAACTGTTACTCACGAAGATTTTTACTGATAATAGTTATCATATCAGAAATGAAGACTGAAGGCTAGAGAGGTTGCTCCACAGTTAAGGGCACTCCCTCTCTTCCAGAGGACAGGAGTTCGGTTCCCAGCACCCACCATGGGTGGCTTACAACCCACCTGTAACTCCAGGTCCAGAGGATCTGGCATCCTCTTCTGGTATCTACACACGTTTTGCATACACTCACTCACACATATGCATACAAAATAAATAAATCTTGAAACAAACAAATAAAAATCCCCCAAACTAGAACCATTTAAATATATCCCCTGGCCTGCAAGTCGGCATAGTGGGAAAAAAGACACATGCAGCTAAAGCTAACCACCTGAGTTCAATCCCTGGGACCCATATACTGGAAGAGAACAGTCTGCTGAAGGCATGACTACATGCCTGCTCATGAGAGCACATATGCATATGTACACACACACACACACAAAAAAAATGTCATTAAACAAAACAAAACAAAAAAACAAAAACAGAGTAGGGTGGTGGTGACACATGCCTTTAATCCCAGCACTCGGGAGGCAGAGGCAGGTGGATCTCTGTGAGTTCGAGGCCAGCCTGGTCTACAAAGTGAGTCCAGCCAAGGCTACACAAAGAAACCCTGTCTCAAAAAAAAAAAAAAAAAAGACAAGGAAGCAACATGAGCTACCAACAAGTCTCAAGTAAATACCTGATCTGGGAGGAAAGTACTGTCACTGAGAGGTGTCTCTCTGACCGTGGCTCAATTCGGGCGCTCCCGCACAAGTGACTTTTAAACTGGGCCATGAGAAGGAAAGGCAAAGGTGGGCAGGGCAGAAGCTCTCCCCTTACTACATCTATCTGTCCGCTGGGCCTTGCTAAGGGTGTTGAGTTCGGCATTAAAGCGGAGGTGGGGATCGCTGTCTCCCATGTCATCTTCTCCAGTGGGGAGAGATCAGGTTAGACAGCTGCCCCATGACATAGAAGAAGCTGTAACCAGGGTCTCTCTGAAGCTCTGAGATGCAACACCACCCTGCCCCACCCTGTGCTGGGATATCAGATGGGCACTTTGAGGAAAGACTCAGGAGGCGTGGCATGTGGACAGAGTCACAGTGCCCTATGAAAACATGTTGCTTTTCATATCCATGAGCATCAGCTCCCTAGTTGGCCATTTGTTGTAGTGTTACTGTCTGAAATGACATGGCAGCTAGTGTCCCACCTCATTCTAAGACATTCCCAGCAGCTGCCAGCTCTACACACACTCATTCACCCTACCAGGTTCTAGCTATCATCTCACTTACATCTTCCAAGCGAGGTTTTTCCCGCCCTTGAAAAGGTGGGGAAGAAAGCATGCCCAGGTGGTGGAAGGCAGCAATTGACGCTCTGTTCAGGCCCAGCACTCAGACAACACACGCACGGCTGTGCGGCAG
>JAQHUG010000037.1:8427249-8467006 GCA_028555095.1 Dicrostonyx torquatus
GAGTCTACCACCTGAGCATCTCTTTCATCATTATAGACAAATCCAAGTCAAAACTACAAGGAGATACCACTTTACACTCATCAGCATGGCTGCTAAAACCGCAGGGAGTAAGTGCTGGCAAGGTCCTGAAGAAACAGCAGGTCACTGCCGGCAGGAGCACGAAAAACAAGCAAACATAAAAAGAACATGGGGGTCCCTGCTTCTACTTCCGAGTCTATACCCACAGCAACCAACAGCACAGCCCAGGCAGGTATTTGAACACATGTGAGCAGCAGCATTAGTCATAATCACTAGAAGGTGAAAGCAACCCGAGGCCACAAATGAGCGCACAAACACAATGTGGATGGTGTACAGGTGAAAGGGAATTCGACACAGCCCACTAGCTGGGCGTATTTTGAGGGCAGTATGCTACACGAAACAGCCAGGCCCAGAGACAAATGTTGTGTGTCCACTTATATGACATCTATCGAGAAAGTTCACAGAGGCAAAAGGTGGAATGGTGGCTGCCACGGATGGCGGGGAGGGCAGGACAGGGACTGCCATTTAATGGGTGAACAGTTTAGGAGTTAGGGTGGTCAATCCTAGAACCTCCCTAGGGCTAAGTGGACACTGCCTCGGATCGTATCTCCCCCTTCCAACCTCAGAGTGGCAGCTTCGCAGGATGAAGACTGTCCTGGAGTTGTGCAATCGTGAGGATGTCCTCATGCTACTCGGTTGTGTAACTAAATGGTTAAAATAGGGGCTGGAGGGATGGCACAGTGCTTGCCAGCACACGCTGCTCTTGTAGAGGACAGAGGTTCAGTTCTCAGTGCCCACATCAGGTGGCTTACAAAGGCCTCTGCTTCAAGGGACCCAATGCCTTCTGCTGGCCTTCAAGGGCATCTGTGTGTGTGCTCCTGAGTGCTGGGATTAAAAGTGTGCACCACCACTGCCCAGCCTATCTATCTTTAAAGTAAAAGATAATTTAGTTTGAGGACTGTGGATGTATGTAGCTCAGTTGGTAGGAGTGTTTGCCTAGAATGCAGGAGACACCACATACATCAGGCAAGGAAGTACAGACCTGAAATCCCATCACTCAACCCTGGTAGAGGCAGGAGGACCAGAAATTCAAGGTCATTCTTGGCTCTGCGGTAAATCTGAGGTCAGCTAGTGAACCATAAGATGTGGCTTTGTTTTCAATATGATAATAACCAAGTTTCCCTTAATGTAAACTATAAAAGCTTCTATATAATAAGGCTGAGGACCTTTATCCGTAATTATGGTCAGGATCATCCTGAGTAACAATCTAATAAAAAATATAATGGGCTGATTCCTCTTCTGAACTTTGGGGACTGAGAAAACACTGTGAATAGATCAAGTACTGTGGACTTCTTGGGGTCTACATGAAAATCCGAAGCAGTGAAGAACAGCCCCAGTCTACTGACTCATTGACTCGTCTGTCCGTCCGTCCATCTGTCCGTCCATCCGTCCATCCACCCATCCCTTTGAGACAGGATTCTTAAGGCTGGCCTCAAACTTGCAGTAATCCTGCCTCTGCTTCCGAAATGCTGGAATTAGAATGTTAGTCAACAGGTCCACCTTAACTACAGATTTTTAATCGGATTCTAAACACCATCTTTTTACAAAGGGAACAGGAACAAGGCTGGTTGGCCCAGAGCACAGGCTTCCACAGAGCACAGGGCCGATAGAGGTGTTTTCACGAGTGGGGAATTTCCTCACGTCACCTGGTCACCGCCTGCAGAATGGACTGAATGAAGACAGGGGACATCTGAGAGGACCTTTTCCCTGAGCTGCTAGCAATGCCATGGGAGCTGTCAGCAGCACTGGCTCTCCCTCCCCAAGCATCCTGTCTCTCTAGGGAGCTGAAGCAGCAGAAAGCCAGGACAGGGGACTCTGCACACTTACTCATTCCTACACAGCTGGAGTCTGAGCAGATAGGAAGCAAAAAGGGACTTGTGGCAAGTGGCCTGAACAGAGGATGCCCAAGGTCCATCTCTGCCATCTGCTACACTGCCCACCTCCGGGCCCCTCTTGTCCTCAGAGCAGGGTCTGTGGACTCCAGAAATGAGGCAAGAACTTCCTCCCGGACCCAAACTCCAGCCATTGCGCCCCTGGAGGGTGTGAAAGCTGAACTAGTTCTCTGGTTAGAACACGCGGAGGAAGCTTCTGTGAAATGGCGGCAAACTCACGCGCCAACAACCTTGAAGAGGTGTGGGCAGGGACAGAAACCCCAGCACTCTTGCCAACTTGCTGTGTGACTGCAGAAAGTTTCTATACCTCTCTGGACCTCAGCTGCTCTGAAAGATGCGGACAAGAGAAAAGTAAAGGTATATATGATCCCAATAAATGGCACTTCTGCCAGCAGACAGTCAGGAAGATTTATTTTTCCTTTACTATTTGTCTGAGTTTTTAAAGTAACTTATTTTTATGTACATTTGTATTTTGCCTGCATGTCTGTGTGAGGGTGTCAGATTTCCTGGAACAGGTGGTCCAGACAGTTGTGAACTGCCATGTGGGTGCTGGGAATTGAACCCAGGTCCTCTGGAAGAACAGCCAGGGCTCTTAACTGCTAAGCCATCTCTCCAGCCCCCTAGTATGATTGATATATATTTTTAATATGAAATATTAAAGCATATATTAAAACATATGTTAAATATACATATATATTAATATGAAATCTTGACTCACCAGCTCCATTCTTGAAGCATTCACTCCTAGGGCCTTCAGTAACCCTGAGGCCCTTCAGCCAATTTTCTCTTCCTTTTCAAGGCAGTTCTAAGCCTTCTACAGAGAGGGGCCCCTTCCCCCAACCTCGGGGCTGTAGTCAGCATGCTAGCCTACTTAGGTCAGGCCTGCCCTTTCCAAGTCTCACTGTCTACCATGAGCCAGCTCAGAGGAGGCAGGCACCAGGACTGGTAAGGCAGGTTTGAGGGAGGGTGGTCAAGCATCAGAGAACAAGGAGAGAATTTTGTTTCTCAGGACTAGGTGACAGACACCAGTCTTGGATCCCAGGAACCTGGCTCTCCCAACAACCAACAACAGAGACAGCCTGTCTAGGGCACTGGCAGCTTAGTTTGGTGCCTGTGGATTGGGTTAACAGTTATTGGATTGGACCAATAGTAAGGAACCTCTCAGGCCGACTGTGCCAGTGAACTCTAAGGAAGCTGTGGGAAACCCTCTGAGCTTCATGAGTTTTCACTCCTCCCACCTAAAATAAAGGAGAGCAGGGTGGCCTGAGCACCGCAGCCAGACAAGGTGTAGACTCTGACCTGGTGCTAGAAACTGACAAGACCCCCCACCCCCAGCAGAAGGACAACAGCATCTTCCCCAGATACAGACAGAAGAGTTAGGAGCAGTGGTATACTCCTATAATATCAGCGTTTTGGAGACAGAAACAGGAAGATCAGGAGTTCAAGACCAGCCTCACTACATAAAGCAGTCTTAAAACACACACACACACACACACACACACACACACACACAGGGGCTAGTCATGAAGCTCATTTATTAAAGCACTTACTAGCATGCATGAAGCCTTGCAGAGAGGGGGGTGGGGGGATCCCCAGCAAGGCATAAACCCAGCATGGTGTGTATGCCTGTAATCCCCGCGCCCAGAGGGAGAGGTAGAAGGATCAGGGGTTTAAGGTCATCTTCAGTTACTCACTTCAAAGCAAGTTTGAGGTTCTACTGGACTACATGAGACCCTGTCTCAAATACACACACACACACACACACACAAACACACATGCATGTATACATGCATATGCGTACCCACACACAACCCCCACACGTATGCATGCATGCATGCATGTGCACACAATGCTGTGCTTCCCCAAGAACGCCCCAATCCCGTCAGCTTCCAACAGGTAAACAGTCTCAGCTTGGACTCTCCTTGGCTCTGGTGCACAGGTCTTTGGCAGGAGGCAGAAGGCAGATAGGTCATTGATTGCTCCTGGCCCCACTCTGCAGGGATCCCCAGCCTGCCAGCCCCTTCACAGGCATCCTCTCTCACTGAGGAATGCCAAACCTTAACCAAGCCTGGGGAGACCCCGTAGGAATATTTCGCCACTGAGTGAAGCAGTCAAGAGACAGTGGAAGCGATGGGGAAGGTTCTTAATAGAAGAACGCAGGTGGGCGCCACACAAGCAGGTCAAATGGAGCACCTTCTAGGGAAAGACAGCCACACTGGACCTGAGAGTGATGTCTCAAGGCAGCCAGACTTGAACCAATCAGGAAGCATATTGGAAACGCAGATTCCCTGGGGGGAAGGGCTGGGAGGAGTGGAGGAACTGTAGTCTGGATGTAATGTATGAGAGGAAGAAAGAAGGAAGGAAGGAAGGAAGGAGAGAGAGAGAGAGAGAGAGAGAGAGAGAGAGAGAGAGAGAGAGAGAGAGAGAGAGAGAGAGGAGTGGGGGAGGAAATGTAGATTCCCAGGAGTTCCGAGACTTTTTTCTACTCAGCTCACACAGTTGTGTGGGGGTGGCTAACACAGCAGGTCTGGGGACCACACTCTGAGAAAGCCTGCTTTGAAGGAATGAAAGTGGGAAAAGCTCTTCACGGCTTTGACAGAATATTGGTTATTTTCCTGGGATGTTCCTAAGGGGTCTTTGGGCAGATTGCTAATGACTGGTTCTTTGGTCATTGACACAGACACACATCAATGTGAAACACACTGGAAATGAACCCAGGAAGGGTGTCAGCCTCTCTCCTGCACACTACAGGATGGCTAGGGAGGCAGAGGGGAAGGCAGTGGCAGGGCCTTGGCTTATTATCTCAGGAATGTGTGGGGCAAGGTCCTTGCTCACCCCGAAATACAGTCCACAGGTGAGCCCTACCAGGAAGGGCAGTGTTCCAATCTGGAATGCAGAAACTTCTGGAATCTGGCCACACTTACTTGCCACCTTCATGTTAGAAGCCAGCAAGCTCTCTGCTACCTGTGGCTAGTTCTCTACCCTCTGGTTGGAATCCCCAGAGTAGGAGCCAACCTGTGGAGCCCCAGGCTCAGGCCAGGGTTTACACATAGAGCCCTGACTTAGTCAATCCAAGCCTCGGTTACCTTCATGTCTCCTTCCTGTTAGTCTCTTGTTCCCGGGAAACTGGCCCACATGTTCCTGCCTGGGACTTTGCTGGGAACCTCAATGCCTTCTCATCTTGCCCCTGCCCATGGTCTGCAATCCTGCCTCTGTGATGTGTTAGGTAGCTCACCATCTCCTCATACCCAACAGCCAATAAACACAATGCTCCTGTGAGGATCACGTCACTGGCCCTGTGCTCCTCAGACACAGAGTTCTACAGCTTGGCCTGATCCATTCTAACCTTTGGCATCCAGCCCTGCTGGTCACTGTCATGTGGCCTCATGGCCTTGCATTTTCTTAGCAGGTGTGAACCCCTAATCAAGGAAGCCCCATCACCCCACCGCACCCTACTTCAATACCTTATCCCATGTTGGGCTTTGAGAATACCAAGAAGTTCCTTTCTGATAGCATTTATAGCTGGCTGTAAAAGTGACACCACACTGTGCAGCATATCCCAGATCGGAGCTCACACGAGGCTCACGCTGCACCAAGGAAAGAGGCCACACAACCTGGAATGCTCAACACTCAAAACCCGTGCGTGCATCCTATGCACTGCTGGGACCTGCTAAAAGTGCAGACTGTCCCACAGCACATGCATGTCATCGAAACCCCTTGCTGTAGCAGTAAACAATGTGTCACTTAAACATTTTTTTAAAAAAAATTAATGCAGATGCTGATTCAGTGGGCACCTATCAAAAATCTCTGAGGCACTTGTCATGAGCTGGCCTGGAGCTCATACCCTCAGGAAGAGTGGAAGATACAGAAAAACAGGAGTTTGCCATAGGGGACGATATGGAACAAAGCAAATACACAGAGACAGGAGCCACCTGACCCTGGACATTGCCATGAGCTTTAGACAATTGCTCCTCTGGGAAGGACTACCCTCCAGATGCCCACGGCTGGGGACACGGCCCTAGTGAATAGCCGCTATGGTCAGCATATGACTATATACCACAAGACTCCAGTTCAAGGCCAGTCCCATAGCTCTTTAATCAGCATCTCTGCCTGCTTGTGTCTAGACTGAGGGCCTGAGGTTAACCAGCGCCTCACACACCAGTTGGGAACAAGCATAAGGACGCTGAGTTGAATATTAACTACTGGGATTTCTGAGTATTTAAGATTTCAACAATGTCACATTTAGTAAAAGGTAGATTCATACATGGGGATTCAGGAAGGACAGAGGGAAGAGTCGGGGGACTCTGGTACCTCAGTTGCTCCCAGTCTCTTGTTGAGGCTCCCATCTGCCCCAGGTTATCTTTGGCTTCCTGAGAACCAACAGCCACTTGCCTTCCCCACCCCCACCCCCAGTCCTTGTGCAGTTCTGGTTTTCTAGGCCTGGCCTTCACATAGGCCACTGTGGTTTTGGACCAGAATGGACCTTTTGGTTCTTGGTTTTTGAGACAGGGTCTCATGTAACCCAGGCTGATTTCAGCTTATTATGTATAAGAAGATGACTTTAAACTTCTGCTCCTTCTGCCTCAGCATCTAAATGCTGGAATGACAGGAATGCACCATCCAACTTGCTCAACCTGGGTTCCGCATGCTAGACAAGCACTATCCTAAGTGACCTACAGCCTCCTTAACTAGAAGGGAACTTAACTCAGGCATGAGTAGCAGAAGGAGCGGGGGAGACGGGAAAGGCTGGGCTCAGGAACCAGTGTCTGGAAAGGCGGTGGGGGGGCCATGCAAGGGGAACAGCTGAGTGCAGGGTAGGTTCGGGACTGTCCTGATCCACATAGGCTAGGAGCAGAGGACCAGTGCTGAGAATTTGGTAACTCCATCTACTGAGTATTGGCCCTATGAAGGTGGGGATAATTGGTAAAATTAAAAATTAAACAAAAAGACTCCAACTTACCCTAAATAAGATGGTTTTCTGAATACTGAAAGTTGACCATCTCTAACCCCCAACTTCTCCGAAATCTGAAAATTTTGATCATCAATATAACATGCAAATGTAAGTTCCACCCTAAAGATCCATCCCACAGGAGTAACATCACTGAAAGGTGTAAAATAACCCTCGCTCTGTGCATGCAGGGTGTCCATGAAACATCTGTGCATATCGTGTTTGGACTAGGCCCCCAGCCCCAAGATGTTGTACGATGTGCATGCAAACACACCCAAGCCGGAAGAAACTGGAAGCACCTCTAGATCTTTGGTTGCGGGCATTTACGCTTCATACAGAGCCTTTAAGCTGGATGTTGTAAGAGAGAGAGAAAGAGAGAGACAGAGACAGAACACACAAGGCAAGCAGACATGTGGAGCAGTAAATCAAGGTAAAGAAGGCATGGGAATTTTGCATAGAAGTTTTACAACTTTGCTATCTTTGCTATTTTGGGACTCATCCCCAACACAAGATATCTAAGTATGTGTGAGAAAGCCAGGGAGTTTTGTGTGTCTCTTATTTTTGTGGCGCTAAGGATAAACTTTGAATGCAGCTATACACCTAGCCCAGAAAGGGCTACTCACCTGCTTGTGTGTTTTGTGGGTATGACTGTGTATATGTATGTTTGTGTGTGTGTGTGTGTAGGCCAGGGGCTTAATCACTTTCCACCGTATAGAGTTTCTCGGTAGACCTGGAGCTCCCACTTCAGCTAGACCAGCAAACTCTAGGGACGCTTCTGTCTCCATTACCCACATCTGGCTTTTATGTTGGGTACTGAGGCTCGAACTCACGTACACAGCAAGTACTTTACCAAACTAAGCCATCTCTCCAGCCCAAAAGAGCTTTCAAAATACTCCTTTTTAAAGTGATAGTTCATAGCTGGGTGTGGAGGTGCACACCTTAAGTCCCAAAAGTGATAGTTCAGAGCTGGGTGACTTTAGTCCCAGCACTTGGGAGACAGAGGCAGGCTGATCTCTATGAGGCCAGCCTGGTTTCCAGAGGGAGTTCCAGGACAGCCAGAGCTACATAATGATACCCTGTCTCAAAGCAAACAAACAAAATGTGATAGTCCATATTCTTAGTCTCAGCACTTGGAAGACTAACGCAGGAGGATTGCCAACAGTTTAGGGTCAGCCTGGGCTACAGAATAAGAACCGATTTCAGAACACCACCAAAATAATAAGAACATCAACAGTAAATCCAGCACTATTATTATTCTTGTCTTAAAGTGAGGAAAACGAGGCTTAGAAAATGGTCACAGGCCAGCTTCCAAGGGGGTAATCAGCGCTGGATTGTGATACAGGAGCGTCAAGCTGAGCACAGGCTGGCCAACACAGAGAGTCCGCTCATTTGGTTTCTATTATTACCTCAACCCCTGCAAGAACACGGGAGAAGGAATGAGGTATCAAAGCCTGAGGGAAAAAAAAAGAACAGAATTTGGCAGCTTGGTGGAGGGAGGGGAGACTTGAGATGGATGCTTTTAGAAGTGGCAATTGTCTATGGGTAGGGGTGATGAGAACCAGGCAAAAGAAAGGCCCACCCTGCACTGTATCCCACATGGACCTTTAGAATCTGAACAGCCCGGGCTGGGGAGACGGCTAAGCGATTAAGAGCATTGGCTGCTCTTCCAAAAGACCCAAGTTAAATTCCCAGCACCCACATGGCAGCTCGCAAGTGTCTCTAACTCCAGTTCCAGATCTGACACTCTCACACAGACATGTACGCAGGAGAAACACCAATGCACATAAAAAAAAAATAATAATCTGAACAACATGCTTCAACACATTTGAGACCAAGATGAGACCTGAAGGGTGGCTGAAACTCACATCCAGTGCCTAGCCCAAGGGCTCCTGAGAGCAGGACGACAGGTGACTGGGAGATTTGGGACAGGAGGGAAAAGAATGCAGAATTCCCCACACTTCCCTGTCAGTGGAAGACCATCGGTCATGGGTGAAGCACTGACTGCAAGATCCGACCTCTGCGCACCTCTCAGGATGCCGCTGGAACTCAGCACCAAGGGTAGCGGTAGAGAGGACAGAGGCAAGTGTGGAGGCATGGGGAGCTGTAGGTGAGGTGACGGACCTCCTGTTCTTCAGGTAAGCAGGGACGGGACAAGGTACACAGGCTGAAAGCCTATTCTGGAGTGGAGTCTGGACAGACACAAGAATAATCCAGGAAGCCTGAGAGAGGAAGGGGGCCTCAAGCTAAAGAGCTAAGAAGGGATCGTGAGTTGTAGGGAAGGCTGAGGGAATGGCAGCTCTCTTGGAATCTCTTCTGTGACGTGTACAGATCTGTCCCCTTGGGGAGTAGTGAGCCACCCTAAGATTCCATTCCTAAGCACTTGGAGGTCTTTTTCCCAGTGTTGGGTCATCTCGAGATCTGGACTAGGTTGAATCGCTTTGGGAATCTGCATCTCAGTCCCTCTCCAGAGTGACACACAGGTCCACAGATCCTACTGCCCTGGGGGAGAGAAAGTTCCCTGGCTAAAGTCAGGAATACTATTTACTGCAGTATGGACTCGTGGTTGTGATGGAGAAAGGCTAAAGAGGTGAAGAGGTGGTCAATATGGAGGGGTTATTTAAATTAAAGGAAAAAAAACCCTCAAAACCTCACTTTCCCACCTAACCTAGGAATCTTTCCAATTGTGCGCCTTTGACCTCTGGTGTCATTGACATGGTACGCTATTTTCTAACACACTACTCTGTATTCTCATAGTCAGGCATCATTTTGTTTGATCACTGTGAGCACTGGCAGGATGTCTGTCTCTGTTCACTGTACCCGGTCCTTGTACCGTGCCCATCAGGAATCACACACACACACACACATGCACACACACACACACACACACACGCGCACACACACACACAAACCTCTCATGGAATTCTTTTTCTTTCTTTCTTTTTGTTTTGTTTTTCTTTTCAAGGCAGGGCTTCATGATCTAGCTCAGGCTGGCCTCAAACTTGCGACTCTCCTGTCTCAGCAGCCTCCCAAGCGCTGGAATTACAGGTGTGTGCCACCACACTTGGCTTAGAATTGTAGTTCCAGTTCTACCTGATGAGCACAAGCGAAGGTGATCCACGCATGGCCAGACCCACTTCCTGCTCGGTAGACCTAAGTCTGAGATGAGCCACTTGACTTCTAACGAACTCAAAACAAACACCCTGAGGGCTCCAGACCAAGCCCACTGGCTATCCTTGCCCCTAAAACCACAGCAAGGCTTGGTTCTTGTCAAGCAAGGGTGACTGGAGCCAAACCACCTGACTGAGTTCCAATAAGCAGAACAAGGTCTCTAAGAAGGAGGAAGTCTACACCATAGATGGGTTCCTTGGCCAAGGAAACCATTACCAGGAAGGATGCTGACAAACTAAGCAGACTCAGAAGAGCTCACCCACCCTGTGGACTGAGAGGCACAGCTGCTAATGCAGCAGTAGAGCAAGCAGAGAGTCCTAAGTGACTTCAAGTGGCGGTCTTGACGGGGTCACAAGAAGCTGTGGAGGGAGCCGTGGTTAAAATGGCCTGACTCAGTATTGCTCTCCTTAACAGCTAGCCTAGCCAGACCTCCAGAATGGAGAAGAACGTGAAGGGGGTGAGGTGGTTCACAAGACAACTTTGCCACTTATTAGCTTTGCGACCAAAGGCAAGTTTTCAATCCCGGTACCCGAGTTTCCCCATCAGCAAGATGGATGTGGCAAGAGTTCTTGCCTCAGCCAAGGAATTGACACAAAGTCTTAATAAACATTAGATAGTATCAGTTCTGGTCAACAAGCTTTGGTGCAGAAGGGGGTGAACACCAGCACCCGCTCTCCAAGAGGCTGGTGGATGTAGGGGCATGGGCAGAAGCCAGAGCCAGTCCTGCTGGTGGAGATGGAGCTGAGCCCCTCTCCCAGGCTGACAACATAAAACAGCTTAAAACAATTCATTTCAAAGCATTGCAGACATAATGGGAGTTGAAGATTTTCGCATCCAGCCTTTCGGATATTTGATACTCTAAACATCGGGACAGCAACACCAAGATGGGTATAGAAGAGGGAAAATTACGAAAAGCAAAGTACCTGACGTTCCCCAGATACCCACTCCTCCTCTTCTTGCAACTATTTTTGAACACTTCCTGAATCACCTCCGTTTTTCCAAGCAGAACTGTATAACGATGAGTTTTGTGACGATGCTCACTCTCGCACCATTTAACTACAGATATTTAACTACAGCTGTGATTCTCCAATCTAGATGAATCCCAGAGTCAACTGGGAATTTTCTGTTCTATTTTTCTTTTTGAGGCGGGGCCTTGCCATGCACTGAAGGCTGTACTGGAACTCACCATGTAGCACAGAGTGACCTCAAATCCTCCACCCTCCTTTCTCTACTTTCTGAGTCAGCATTTCTCAACTTGTGCGTCTTGACCCCTCTGGGGTCAAACAAGCCTTTCACAAGGGTCACCAAAGACCGTCAGAAAAGCACAGGTATTTACATTACAATTAATAACAGTAGCAAATTACAGTTATGAAGTAGCAATGAAAATAATTCTCTGCTTGGGGGTCACCGCATTAGGAAGGTTGAGAGCCGCTGTCCTGAGTGCTGAGGTTACAAGTGTGCACCACCACACCCTTTTCTCAATGGGAAATTTTCTAGAAATCCCAGTCAGGCTGAACCTGGACCAACTAAGCCAAAATCTCCAGGAGAGGGCTATGTGAGCAGATTTTGAATATTCTAATATGGAGCATTAGGAGGAACTGCTGTCCTTTCTCTATTGTCTCCTGGCTCCAACAACATCCCCCCTATTCTCTATTATGCCAAGAAATCAAAGGTCCTTGATTCCCTGTTGGGGAGTTATGGAGATCCAGTCACAAGAAGAGCAACAGACTTACTAAGAGGATGGATCAGAAACAGTACACTCTAGATGGTGGTGGTGCACGCCTTTAATCCCAGCACCCGGGAGGCAGAAGCAGGTGGATCTCTATGAGTTTGAGGCCAGTCTGGTCTACATAGAGAGCTCTAGGCCAGTCAAGGCTACCAAAGAAATCCTATTCGAAAGAAGGGAGAAAGACACACACACACAGAACTAGAACCCAATACTCTTGGTCCTGAAGCATGCACCTCCTGGCTCAGGTACTTCTGCTACACGCTAGCCACTGAACTATCCAATAACCAGAACTGAGAAGATCCAGGTGACCCTGCTCTTCTGATATAGCTCACAAGGTGCTGCGGAGCCAAGGCAAGGAAGGCGGGGAAGACTTTTCAAGTCATCTAAGAGCTAGAGCAATGACAGTGCAGTGCCTAGAGAAGGGATTGAACAGTTAACGCCGGGGACATGATATTAAAATGCTCATCTATTGATGATCAATTCAACTGGCCACACAGAACTGCTCCAAAGACCATGCAGTGCTGGCCAGCGCAGTGAAGAAGGTAAGGTCTCCTAGAGGACGGTGCTGAGGACTCCATAGCAGGGGACATGACAACCTGCACTTTCCGGAGTGACAGTGAAGAGAGTTTCCAGGCCTGAGGAAGCTCTGAGTTCCTCAGTGTACATCTCAGCAGGGTGGGTAGTCACAGACAGATAGATTCACAAAATATTATACCTTTGGGCTTCTAGAACCTTCTCAGCTTGTATGCTGTTTCAAGAGGTACAAGAAAGTCCTACAGGTCAAGGTATCTGGTTGTCATGGTGCGGGCCTACAATCTCAGTACTCACTCAGCAGGTGGAAGTAGGAGGATCAGAGGTTCAAAGTCAGCCTGGGCTACATAGTTTAAAAAGCAAGCACATGATTCGGTTATGCTCCAAACCATCACAGAAGTGTAATGAAACTGCTTCCTTGGGCCCACTCGTGTATGGAGTAGCACCATATTCATGACCCATACTCATTTCACCATGGTACCGACTCTTAGCTTATTACCATGACTGGATGAGTCAAGACGTCAGTTCTCAAGGTGTAGGGCACAGACTTGCCTGACTGACCTGGTGGACACAAATATTCGAGCCAGAACCAGACTCCACTTCCAGTCCCGAGGCTTTTTAGTATCTCCTAGGACCTTTTGATCTCTTCTAAAGGTCGGCAATCAGTGCTGCAGAAGGCAAACCTCACGAGGACAACAACGCTCATCGTCATACTCAATGCTGAATCATCAGTGTGGAATGCAGGCTGGCATATTCCAGGTGCACCGTCCAATAAATATTTGTTAAATGACTGGATGTTTCGGGATGAGACAGGGGAGATAGGAAATGGGCTCAAAGGGCCTGGCACCTCTAGCTGTATTTGCATAGTTTCAAGACTGCTATGTCGCTCACCAACTTGTAGTAAATCCCACGAACTGGATTTGCATTTCACAACTTACTTTCCCAGCACTCAAACCGGCTCGCCACAGCAAGTTCTCGGTAACACCCTATGGCGGGCACAAAGGTCTCCAGTTTCCAAATCCAGATTCATACTACCAGCATGGCCTGTCTGTTTTCCTCACGTGGGTAAAAGAATTCAAGAGAACCAAGTCTCAGGTCATAATGCAAATATCTGTTTAACCATTGGCTAGTCTTCCTCAACCAAGCATCCACCCCGCTGCAGTGGGACTTTGCTCTGATCCCCGGCACCGCAAGTGCTCCATAAATACCTGTGAAGTGAATGGCCGACACCTGGCTGGGTGGGACTGATAAATGCCAGGGCCCTTCTGCACCTCTAAAACGCCCAAATCCCCAGATTCCCCAGCAGCTAAAAGGAAAGATAGGGAGGGAAGTGACCCCCGCTGACAGATCAGTGACAGGAGAATGCTATGTAAAGTCTTCTGAGCCCTGCCATGACAACCACAATTCATTCCTCCCGGCTTCACACACAGTCCTGGTGCCAGCTCACCCACAAGTCACTCCACTCAAGAAATTCCAAAGAAGGGCTTGCCTCTGATAAGACCCGGGAGGAAAAGTTTATTGATTTATTCATATTATGAGTGCTGCCAAGATGGTTGGCAGGCACTAATGTCATCATGGCTCAGGCGAGCTATAGCCATCAAGAGACTTTAGCTGGAAAGGAGGAAATGGTGGGGTTAGCGCCTCTACTGATGCACAGGTGGATGAAGTTAGTCTAACTGGTAGTGGCCTAACTTGTAAAGCATGTTATTAGGCAGAGTGCTGTGATCTTGCACACTGATATCATCTTATCCCCAAATAAACCTTTGGGGTAGGCATGGCCTATTTTACGTCTCCCTAGTTTACAGTTGAGGAGGAGGAGCTGGTTCAATGTCGCTTGCTCGAGGCAAGAGTGCTAGACCAGACTTACTGCTCTCCAGCGATTTCAGTGACCTATAGGACTAATGGGATGGGTCATCCTTACGGTAAGCTACAACCATGCACTACAACCATGCACGTATTGTTCTCTATGGTGACATAGTATGTGCGCTGACAGCTACGTCTATTTCTTTTGCTGTAGTTACGAAGGCCCCTGTTCTTTGGTTTCCCTTTTTATCAGAACCCAAAGGGAGAGTCTGTAGGGACGGAAGGCATTTAACACTTGTGCTGGCGTGATCCCGGAATTGTCGTTTGGCCTCTTTCTACCTCAGTTTCCCTAGTTGCAAAATGCCAGGAACTATGGTGCACAATAGAGCCTGGTGCACGACAGATGCTGGATAAACATCACTAAAAATAATCATCTTTTCTTGAGCATCTCAATTGTTCCAGTTATGGCTCTCAGCACCGCTTTCTGACCCAAAGGCAAGGCACACACTCGCAGGCAATTCCTGGAGCACTCAGGGAAATGCTCAGAGAACTTGATAACATAGCACCCGCAGAGGCAGGGTGGGAAAGCTGTCCCAGTCACCTCACCGGAGCAGATACCCGATGCCTGTATCTTGACATTTTATCCCTCCAAGTCAGTTGCCAGTTGGTGAATCCCAGGGATCCCCCAATGATGGCCCAAGAACAGGAGAAGCCAAGGTGTTGGAGGTGGGGGTGGGGGAATGGGGAGACTGCTACCAACCCAAGGAGGGACAACAGCAGGCAGCCGACTGGGGAAAGTCAGCAGCTGCCGCTGGCCTGGTGTCCCTGCTGCCAGCGAGTGATGAATGGAGACTGGGGAAAAGAAAAAGCCAACAAAGGTATCCCTAATCTTGATGCAGCTTCATTTCCCCCCTCCCTGGCTGACCATTGAGCGAGAATTTAAGCCTCCATCCCTTTTCTTTGGCAGACATTTGAAACTGAAAGATCCCATTTCTTCCCAACTGGGAGATGTCATGGGTAGAAGCATCTGGGAGGTACTGGGGGTGGGGGGCAGGGGGAGCACGTGACCCCCACACACTTGTCCTTTTTGTTCTCTCCTCATTCTCTCTGCCATCTACTCTTCCCAGACCAGCATTTTTATAGAATGTTCTCCTTGCCCAATCACAGTGAATGCCTATCCCATCCTCCCATCCCACTGCATTATTTTGGTAAGAGGTTCTTCCGCCTCGGAGCTGGAGGCTTAAATGGCTTGTACGAAGAGGTTAATTAATAAAATCTTAGTCTTCTCTCTCGCTATCACATTCTGAAACAAGGATTCAAGCCTGGGAGAGGCATAGTGTGATATTTTCATGTAGAGTCAGCTCTGGTCCAGCTCTTGGTCCTATCCAAGTAGACATGTTCCCTCATCAAAGAGCCCTTTGCTGGTGACAGAAATGCTACTGAGGCCACTTGAAGTGAAGGTGATTCCACTTATCTGGGCCCCTTGCTGAGACAGCGGGGTAGGGAGAGCTGAGAAGCTGCCACATGTCATCGGAAAGCTCTTGACGTTCTATATAGTCAGCCTCTGGCCATGAGGTTATCATTCCCCAAAAATGTCATCAAAATCCTGCCCATGGATTCTCCCTGAAGCAACACGCTGGCCACGTCCTGTCTCTCCTTCCGTGCACCTGCATTTGACATGCCAGCCTTCCTGGTAACTAAGGCAACTTGATTCTCTCTCTTCAAAAGAGAAGTGTTTCTCTCACGGCTACATGGGACCCTAGGGGACTGGAAAACCAGGTCAGTTTGGCTAAGCCCTCTCCTAGAAGGGGGAGGAATGGGGACAGAGAAGAGCTGCCTCCTCCATTACTCATTCCCTGGATGGCAGGAGATTTGCCCAAGTGACTTGGAAACAACCCTGACCTCGCTGCACAACTCTGCCTCCTTCAGAGTCTCTGCCTCCTTTTGTGGCCTCTCAACCCCACTGCTTCTGTGCCCAGGAGGTAGAATAGATCCTAAACAGTCTTCTAAGCTGCCATGGGGCCCCACTGGCTTCTCCTATCAAGGGACTTTAGCAGCATCTTGCCTTGAGAGCAATGTCAGATTTGCTCATTCCGAGAGGATGTAGTAAGTAACGAAAGCCTAACTTATCCAAAGGGCTGGTTGTGGGCCCGACATGGGTGGACGAGCTGGAGCAGGGTATGGCTAATAGATAGGGGTATTGATTGAGAGGCCCACCTTGCTGGGTATTAATTATTACTTACCCTTTGTAAGTTTCCCCATCTGAAGATGGGAAGGGTAACAGTATTGACTGTGAACTCTTGAGAGGATTAAGTCATAATCCCACTACAAAAGCTAAACCCGTAGTGCTGCTCAAGAATGAAAAACCAACATGACGTCACTTACGGCTTTAGACATTCATTTGTGCTCTTCCGCACCTCTCTTTTCTTCTTGTTTATCTCAAGTAGAGTTTTATAACCCAACTATGTCTTGAAATTGACTCAAGATGTTCCCTTGCATAGTAGATGTCTATGGACTATGTAGGGACGTCACGTGATTATATAACCCAGGCTAGCCTCAAACTCATTACTCTTTCGCCTCAGCTTCCTGTGTGCTGGGAATACAGGGGTTATTTCATCACGTCTGGCTAAGCTCAAGCCTGGATACTGGCAGCAAACCTCTCAAGTAACCCGCATGCAGGTATCAGTGTTGCAAGTGTAAATGTAATGGGACATTAGGAGTGTAAGCATGGAACACACGCCTTTGGGCAAATTCCCCAGCAGGCCTGTGACACTCTCCATGGAAGCAAGCATGTCACAATGGGAACTTGGAAAGTGACAACAGACGGGCAATGTCCCTAGATCCATTTTAACCAGTAAACACTAAGTAATTCTCATGGGACCACTGGCATTTTCACTGCCCCACACATTGCAGATTCCAGTGACGCAACCCACAAATGAAGACTTAACATGAATGAGACTTGCTTGTCTAGCACAGACCGAAACGCTAATGAAGAACAGCTCACCAAATAAATCACCACGGGTTAGGAGAACCAGAGCTGGTGTTTAGAGGGGAAAGTTTGCATAAGAGAAGGAAGAAGATGACCTTTACTCAAGGCTGAAATCGATTTGCTGTGTGACCTTGGGTAAGTCTCTTGTCTGAGTTCCATCAGTGAAATCAGAAGCCTGGATTACATCATCAGCAGGGCCCATTCCAACTGACTGGTTGACTTAGGTGTTTCACAGGTACTTTTCCTAGTGAAAGCTGAAGAACTGACACTCTCCAGTGCCTCTTGCACACCAAGCTTCATGCGGGCCGGCCCACCTAACTGCTTCTGCTCATTCAAGGGGCATGACCTCCTTTGCCGGTTTACGTGGAACTCTTCATGCAAACACACACAAACAAGCAAAAAAAAAAAAAAAAAAAAAAAAAGCAGGCAAAACCAAGGTGCCTGAGAGGATCTGTAAGCTTGCCAAGGTCACTAGAGGGCAAGTGGCAGAACCGAGATTCCAGGATCCAAAGGCTCGCCCCTCTTTCCATTATCCCTACTTGCTCCTGGTTGACCATGGCCACAGGTAAGTGAAACCATTCTTGGTTTAGTTCCATTCAATTCCTGCCACGGTGGAGCAGAAGTCCTGAGTCAGCAACTTGGTGGACTGGGGCTGGAGGCTGAACAGCGCAATCATTAGAAATGGGGGCTCTACCCCAACACCGCTAAATAATAAATAAATGCATAAAATAGAAAATGCAGGCTCTTTCTAGACTCAGTCTGTCTAACACTCATAGTTGTTTTTTACAAAAGTTGCGTGACTCCACCTGGGGTGGTAGCTCAGTGGTGGAGTATTTGCTTAGCAAGCTGGAGGCCTGAGGTCCCCAGTCCCCAGTGCTCTGAAAATTAATAAGTAAAGTTGGTGTGGCTTCACTGCGTTTAGTCTCCCAGAACCTCAGATCATTCAAGTCCCGGGGCTGATGGGAGGATTTACAGAACTAATGACCCATATAAAGCTCTCAGCAGACCTCCTGAATATAGTGAAGGCTCAATCATTACCTGTTCTCCACCAAAGAGAGTAGAGGGAGGGTGGCAAGCAAGCAGTTTTCAAGTTTGTCTACGGCAGGAATTGTGAACCTGGAGTACACAGGGCCCAGGATTGTGTGCAGAAAACCTCTTTCAACAAAACTTATTTCTGAGCGAGTTGACAGCAGTTGGCGGTTTGGTGGCAGGAGAGATTGCCAAGTCCTGATCTACCTGTTGCTTGAACACAGAAAATGCTGAGTTCTCAGGGAGTTCCTGCAAGACCTAAGCACAAAGTCTTCAGGAATCTCCTCTGTAGAGACAGTCCCCATGAGCCACTCGTCCTCAGCCAACAATTGGGGCATTTGTTTCTATATACCATGAAGCTGAACACGTGCGGCAGGCTGATCCTTGGCTGGCAGCTTCCAAAAGCACCGATGTTCAACTGTAAAGTCACCCAGCTCTAAGGGGGTGTTCAGGGATGGCCTGCGGCAGCACCTGCTTCTCTAGGGACCTGCCCCTCCCCTGACTGGCCTTGACTTGGGTAAAGCCTGGGTGCCACTGCAGCCTTTGACCCAGTGGGCAGGGTCCAAGCTGCCCACTGGACCCTCTCCCGTTGTTGGGACAACCGTCCTCAGGAATTCCAGCCTCCCGGTCTTTGCTGGGTGAAAAGGGGAGAGAGCTGGCAAAGCTGGCAGCTTGGCTGCTCCTCCACTCCCCCGGTGAAAGGGGGAACTGAAAACTGGATTCTCTACCCCCAGCAGCTCCAGGGACAGCACACAAAACAGCTTAGTCCCAGAGGGTGGAATGTGCCAAGACATTCTTTAGGGTTGGTAACCGGAGACACTATTTTGTCCTTGGTGGCTGAGAAATCCCTTTTCCAACTGAAGGACCATTTGACTGACTTCTTTGAAATTCGGGGGAATGGGTGGGCATGGCTGTGATGTGTGCTCAGATACACACACTCTTAAGGAATTGGATTTCCTTAAATGTGATTTCTTGCTTGTTTGTTTCCCACCATTAACTAGTTGTGGAGATGGAACTAACCACTCTGGGAGAATCTGCCTCCCCTCCCTAGCCCCCCCACACACACACAAAACAAGGTCGGCTCTTTTCAGCCTTGTTCAGCTGCCCCCTGCTCATGCTCCTAGACAATTCCATCATAGCTCCTTTTCCTCAGAATCAGCTAGGGTAAGGAGAGACAGGAAGGCTGAAACCAAAGCTCTGGGGAGCCCATGGAGAACACTTAGCCAACCTCTTCCATCACCCAGGGAGACTCAGACCTCACAGAGGGTAAGCAATGAGCCCATGCCCACACAGGCAGAGTTAAAAGGCAGAACCCCTAACCAGGTATACAAGAGATTTCAAAGACAGAAAAGCAAACATCCTTTGCACAGCTCCATCCCAAAACTCAAAGGGGCCCTGGAGAAACCCAGTGCTGGCGGGATGAGCAGAGGGTACAAAAATAAAGAATAAAGAATGTGAGACTCTCCATCAAGCACCGGTCATGGTTGTGACTTCTCACCAAGCCAATCTGCCTAAAAACAGAGGTTTCTTGGGCCTGGCCTGGTGCAGAAAGTAAGACACTATGTAGTCAAAGTAGAATTTTATTTTTTTAAGATTCTTTTCTATTAACGACAATGTATATTAATAGTTTCTCATTTGTTAAAATGATACAAAAATTTTTAAGTGAGTTGAAGTAAAGCCAAACATTAAGCCACAGTTCAGGTGGATATATCGAAAAGTTATGAACATGGAACACAACTCTATAACCTGGGATACTATTTCTAGCTAGGTCAGTTCTTGGGAGGCTGTTCACTTGCCCTCTTCCAAGGGATTATTTGTATTTTTGAGAATTTTCTATGTTGTATTATTCCGTCAGGTGCATGCTCATCAAGGCTGGCAGGGTAGTCCTCACCCCCAAACATGACATCCTTCTGCTAGCAACACCATGCTCAACTGCTGGGACTTACAGTGTAGGACACACAAGTCTGAAGTTGTCTGTTCTAAGGAGAAGACAAGGGAAAGGAGTTGCCAAGCTCACTAACACAGCTCTAGATCCCCTGGGATACCTTGACCTGAGAGGCATGGGGAAGAATGGAGGACACCAGTAGAGGTTACAAAGTCAGAGAATAACAACTTAGTAAAAGTCGAAAGAGCCAAACAGTAGAGCAAATCACATCCCTGAGTTTCCGACTTTCTCTTGTATTTAAAAATGGGAAAATGGACTAGATGCAGTGGCACGAACTTTTAATCCCAGCCGTTTCGAGGCAGAGCCAGGCAGATCCCCTTGAGTTCCAGACCAGTCAAGGATACACAGGAAGCTCTTATCCAGAAAAACAAAACAAACTAATAAAACAAACAAACAAAAAAACAAGCAAACAAAAAACAAAATATAAGCCGGGCGGTGGTTGCTTATGCCTTTATTCCCAGCTCTCAGGAGGCAGAGACATGGCAGGTGGAGGCCAGCCTGGTCTACAGAGTGAGCTCCTCCAGGACAGTCAGAACTGTTACACAGAGAAACCCTGTTTCAAAAAAAAAAAAAAAAAAGAAAGAGAAAGAAAGAAAGAAAGAAAGACAAAAACAATATAAAAGAAAGCCCTCAACCAACAACAACAAAAAACAAAACCCAAAATCCCACCAAAATATATAAGTAATAAATAAGTAAAGGAAAATAGGAGTTGGGAGTTGGTAAAATGGCTCAGAGGGTAAGGCATTTGATCACGGGAGGCTGCCAGATGGGAGGAACAAACCTGACTCCCTGACCTCCACATGTGCACATCATACATATCATTATGCACATACATATCATTAGTAAGCACAGAAAGAGCAAGAGGTGTTAAGTGGGGGGAACATGGGAAGGACTTGGGCTTACATTTTCTGTATCCTTTGCAACTTTGTTCTTTGATACAAGGTCTCACTCTGTAGCTCTGGTTGGCCTGTCTTTTTGAGTTCTCATTACTACTCCTTCCCTTCCAAGCAAACTATTAACCATACACAAAGGGAAACTGAGGCCAAAAGATGAAAGCAGCCTGCCTAACATTCTGGAGCGTTAGATTTTTCTTTTCCAAATTACATGAGGGCCAGAGTTGAGCAAAGAGTAGCACTCATGAAATGATGAATGAGTGGATGGATGTACTCAAGAGAAATTGAATTCATGCTATCTGGGCTTTTTGTTTTGTTTTGTTTTGTTTTTTTGCTTTTTGTTTTTGTTTTTCTTTCATCTTGATATACCGGGTCCTTCATCTTAGGTGCTTTCCTGGCACCTAACCCCCAAGGTCACAGACCAGGTGAAAAGTCAACATTCCTGGGACAGTCTACCTGCCTCAGTCAAAATTACACCCAAAGAGGTGCCCACCAAGGCCAGGACTGGCTGAGGAGCCTTGGCCCCAGGAAGAAGAAAGGGAGGAGAGGAGGCTACCGGCAGGGCTTCGCCAGAGGCCTCTCACCTCCATCTGCATCCTAGCAGCCTCCAGCTTGCTGTGAGATTCCTGGAGAACCAGTCTCCCTCTCTCGCCCTCCCCCGCTCCCTCCTTCCCCTCCCACCTCCGGCTTCCCCAGACTTGTTCCAAAGCTTTTCTCAGCAGCCAACGAAGCACCTGTCAAAAAGCTGCTTTCTTTTCGCCAAGCAGAATGTCCTTCCTCCAGGAGTCTCCTAGGGACCCTTGGTCTCCCTACCACCCCTCGATACCAGAACCACCTCCTCTCAGACAGAGGAGTCCCCAGGGAAGATTCGCTTCACCTGACTTGGTCTTTGCCTTCATCCTGGCCAGACCCCTCTTTCTAAAGGGGTCGGGGACTCCTCTAGAGCTTAAGGTCAAAACTCTGGGCAGGTGCCACTGGGGCCTAAGTCCTCCACCTGGTGCTGGCTGTGGGCGGCCCACTTGGCGTCCACCCTTCTCTGCAGCTCTCTGGGCAGAAGTGCAGTCCAAGAATGAGTGAGGGTGTGGAGGGGACAAACTAAGACCTTCTAAGAGGCACGCAGAGTTGCCCTGCACACCAAGGGCAGGTGCGGCCCAGGCGCGGTGCCGGGTCCGGATCGGAGCTCCCCGGATCCTACCTGTCCCGTGGATCGATCCAGCTGGTGGTGCGATTCCTGTGGTCTATGTAGTAGACCTTGCCGTCGAAGTCGCGCGCCTCCTCCCAGCCCTCCGGCAGGGGTAACTCCGGCCGGGGCATCTTCCCGAGCGCGGCCCGCGCTCCCCCATGCAGCTCGCGGCCGCCGCGGGGCTCAGCGGCTCGGGCCGGCCGCTTTGGGTCCAGGCGGCCGCCGAGGCAGCATGATCGGGGGGTGGCGCCCGCGGATCGGGGGCCCTAACGGGGGCCGGCCGGAGTGGCGCCGCTGTCCATGCGGCCCTGCGGCCCCAGCCCCGCGCCGCCCGCCTCTCACGCTGCCATGTGCGCCCGCCGCGGCGCCCAGCCGGCCCGAACGTGTGGCCAGCCGGCCGGGAGAGCGGCCCGAGCCGCCGCCTGTCGCCTGCCTCCGCCGCCGTGCGCCGCGCTCCACGCCGCCGCCTCCCGCAGTCGCTGCCGGCGCCCCGCCGTGCGCCCCGAGACTTCTGCCTCCGCCAGGTGTGGCTCCGGCGGTGCAGGTAACTGCGCTGCCCCGGAAACGGGAGGCGGAGCGCCGGGCTCCGGGGTTCCCGGGTCTCCTCCCCGCGCCTAGCGCCGCGAGGGCGGGTCCTAGAGCCCCAGACGCGCCCCCTCGTGGGACAGTCCCAATCGCAGACCACCCCTGCGCTGCCCCAGGATGCTAGCCTCTCTCCAAGCCGAGTGGCCGGCTCTTTGCACAGGTGCCCCCAAATCTCGACACACCCTGTTTTCTGTGATATAGAATCAGGAGTCAGGCAAGAAGTGGTTAAGTGAAAACATTCTTGCAAATCGGGGAACATAAGTTTTCCAGGATCTCTCGTCCCTTCCCCCAGCGCTCGCACCATCTGTCTCCCTCTTATTCAATTCTCCCCACGTTGTTTCAACCCTTCCCTCCGTAATTTGCAAATGTAGCTGGCTTTCCTTAGGGTCCCTAAAATTAGGAATGCTATGGATCTGCCAAGAGAATTTCCAGCGGATGGCAAGGGAGAAGAAAGAAGGACATACCTTGCCACTTATAGAGAAGTGCACCTGTCTCTCGGCTACACGAGAAGCTGAGGCAGGAGGATTGTTTGAATCCAAAAGTTCCAAGCTAAGTCAAAACAGCAAACACAGAAAAGAACAAATGGAAAAAAATCCTAAACAAAACAGCAAACCCTATAGCAAGAATAAAAAAATGTCCTGAGAAGCTAAAAATACTGAATTAAATACAAAAAGAAGATGGAGTAATCCAGTCAAGAAACGTCAGGCTTTGCTCTTGTCTGTTCCCTCTTAGGTCTGGTGTTTCCCTAGTTTGAATTTAACTATACCTGAGATAGGAAGCTGGACTGGAAGCGTGAAGTCCAGTGCCTGGGTATCCCCTCGTCAGAATCTCTTGGTTTGGGGAATAGGCAGTCAATTCCCTGTACTGTATGGGAATCCCCTGTTTGGGCTTCAACTCCTTTTGATAGACAAGGCCTTTCAGGGTGCCTGCCTCCCATCTAACTGTCCTGAGGCCTGACCTAGGGGCTTAGTGGAGCCCTTCTTCTCTTCTTCATTCTATAAACACTAAGCTTCAAAGTCATGGAGGCCAGACCTCAGTGGGGGGTCCTCATCACCCAAAGGTTGGAGTTCTCCCTTCCTCTACAGTTCCTCTGATGGGTCAGAGCCCTCACTATTATAAACTCTTCTAGCTGTTTTTATTTGTGCTGTTAGGGATCAAACCCACGATGTCACACCCTGTCCCTGAATTGTAACCCCAGCAAAACCATCCAGTTTGTTTTGATTCTTTTGCCTTTTGAGACATAGCTCTGGGTGGCCTGGAATTCACTATATCAAGATAGCTTTCCTACCTCTGCCTCCCAAGTGTTGAGATTACAAGCGTGAGCCACCACACCATGTCCAATACTTTCCAATTGTTGGTTAGAATAATAACTCCAAAATAAAGGTGACACAGGGCCCCATGCTTCCATAAATCATCTCAGTTAATCTTCACGAGAATGCTTTGGGGAAGGTGGGTATATATTTGTACCCATTCTGGAGATGAGGAAACTGAGGCTTCAAGATGGCCAGGGATAGAGCTAGGAAGATATGCAAGCCTGTCTCATTCTAGCACCAGTTAAACTACCACTCAAACATTCATCCTGCATTGGTTTTTTGTTTGAGTTTGGGGTGTTTTTGTTTTTTTTAGAGTCTTGTTATACAGCCCAGGGTAGCTTTGAACTCACCATCCTCTTGCCTCCCCCTCTGAGAAATGTAATAACTTAAGACTTTTTCTGCCTAGATGGGACAAGCCAAATGACATGAGAAAAATAAAGGCTTCAGCCATTACCCCAGAAATCTCATGAAAGTCCATTTGGAGCACCCTGGCTGGTGACCAGCACATGTCTATGAAGTGTGGGTCAACTGAATGACTTTCTGCTCAAAAAAACCTTTGTCTTTTCCTTCTGGAAAAGTACACATGGCTGCTATGACAAGCCTAATCCGTGTGAGTGTGTGTGTGTGTGTGTGTGTGTGTGTGTGTGTGTGTGTGTGTGTCTCTTATTTTCTAAGCTTCCTCCCTGGATGTGCTGTATCCCAGATTCCCACAGCCCAGCATTTTCCAGGGGCTCGCACCTCTGAGCCTTTACACCAGGCCTCAAAAGCAAGAATTGGTTCCTTAAAGTCCAGGCCT
The DNA here is from genome assembly GCA_028555095.1 of Dicrostonyx torquatus. Taxonomy (NCBI): domain Eukaryota; kingdom Metazoa; phylum Chordata; class Mammalia; order Rodentia; family Cricetidae; genus Dicrostonyx; species Dicrostonyx torquatus. Next base: position 8,452,132 of record JAQHUG010000037.1, read on the forward strand.
TCCTGCCCCAACAAAAGGTTCCCAGGTTATCTTCCAGAAGCTGCAAACAGGGTGATGTCATCTACAGATGGTGGTCTGCCCCCCTGCAATGCCAGGTGAATCATCTCCAGGCATTCAGAGGCCCAGGGCAAGAGATTAAAGGTAAAACCTGCTGAGCCTTGTTATGGGCTGAATTGGTTGTTCGACAGGTGACTGAACCACAGGAATTCAAACTGATGACAGCCCCAGCCTTCTTGGCCTTCCTCTTAGGACGCTCTGGCTTCCAATGTGCTGAGTTCAAGAGTCTGGATATCATAGCGTTGGGGCTGAGCAGAGGGGACTACCACAGTCACACCAAGACTGTCTTTACTTTCACAGGCAGGTGGCTCGTGGAAGATGACTGCACAGGTTGTTTTGGTTTTAAAGTCAGTGTTCACTTCAACGACGATAAAGACCATTTTCCACACACATCTTTTTTTTTAAGTTGATTTTATTGAGCTCTACATTTTCTTTGCTCTCCTCCTTTCCTCTCCCCTCCCCTCAACCCTCTCCAATGGTCCCCATGCTCCCAATTTACTCAGGAGATCCTGACCTTTTCTACTTCCCATATAGATTAGATCTATGTATGTCTCTTTTAGGATCCTCATTGCTGTCTAGGTTCTCTGGGATTGTGATTTGTAGGCTGGTTTTCTTTGCTTTATATTTAAAAACCACTTATGAATGAGTACATGTGATAACTGTCTTTCTGTGTCTGGGTTACCTCACTCAATATGATGTTTTCCAACTCCATCCATTTGCCCGCAAATTTCAAAATGTCATCATTTTTTTCTGCTATGGAGTACTCCATTGTCTACACACATGTCTTAAGAGATTTCATGAAAATGAGGAGGGAAAATTAGATATGAAAAGAAGAAAGGGGAAACGAGAGGGAGGGAGAGAGGGAGGCTGAAGAGATACTCTCTGGGCAAGAGCACACATTCCTTTCTAACAGGACAGGGATTTGATTGCCAGCACCCATACTAGGCCGCTCATAACTGTACCTCCTGCTCCAGGGGATCGGACACACTTCTGGTCTGCAGGCACTAGCAATCACATGCACATATACATTCAACACAAGATAATTAAATCGTAGAGAAGGAGAGTTATGGGAAGACAGACAGAGGTGGGGGGGAGAGAGTGAGAACAGCTATATCAGAAGTGGTTTCTGACTGGCAACTGCATGCTTTAAGGGGTTGAAGACTTGGAGAACCTTTCCTTAGAATCTGACTCCGCACTCTATGCCTCCCTACCTCATGCTGTCTAACCCACATGTCCTGGAGAATGCACACTGTGATGTTCTGTGCCTGAGCCAAGTCCCCTTTCTTTAGTCATGCATTACTTGAGATTCATAACTGTGACCCGGATTGGTGGTTTGAATGATAAGAAAACATGTCATTAGAGAAAGTCTGGGTAGAAGAAACCTTGGCAATGGGAGAGTCCAGGCAGAGGACATTTCTAATTTACCTCTGAGTACTCAGAGCTTAAGACAGTGCTGCGGAACAAATTGGGTCGAGTCTAAGATAGCCTCCTCATTTTCCAGAAGAGAAACAGTTTCTGTGCCTAATGAATTGAGCCCTTGTTCTTACTGGTTCCACTATATAGAACCAAACTGAGACTCTAAAAGGCAAAACAACTCTTCTACAGTAATAGAGGTCAGATTCCCAAAGTGGCTTCCAGTGATATAAATATATAAATATATGTTTAAGATGGGATCTCATGTAGCCCAGGCTGGCTTCAAACTCACTTTGTAAGAGAGGAAGACGCTGAACTTCTGATCCTCCTGCTGAATGCTGAAATCACTGGTACATTCTACCACACCCAAGAAAGCGAAACTTCAGGGCCACAGTCTGGTTGGAAGGAGTAGGGTAGTGTTTTCAGAATAGACCACCCTTGAACTCCTGCTTTTAACTGGTTGTGGGTCAATTTGGAAGGAGAGGAGAAAGCCCTGGAGATCTAGGAGGACAGCCAAAGTCAGACCATGGTAGAGCCTACGTGAGCCGAGGGCTCCGAATTCCAAGCTGAGGTTATACACACCTCCTCCACCACTTGCCCAAAGCTGTCATCAAAACCCACTTTAGGGACAGAAGGGGCATTTAGAAAGTGGGGAAGCAGGGCATTTTCTCTCTGTGGTGCCCGCCTCCCTTCCCAGCTCCTTCCCTTCCGGCTTTATTCATTAACTGAACTGGATTTCTCCCACACCAGTGGCTACCCTGGAGCTGGCTGGACAGGTTGCATCCATCCTATTTCCAACTCTCTCATCAAAGAGTCCTTTGGGGCCTGGGAGATGTTGTGTCTTTCACTCAGGAGGAAATGAATTATGCACTGTAGGAGGTGGAGATGAAATCGCGGTTTCAAGCGTGGGGGTGTGCAAGGAGAAAGCAAGCCTGCGAGCAGAGGGCGGGAACCGGAGCACAGCGCAGGCGTGCTCTCCTCCACTCCTACCCCAGCAACTCGAGCGGAGCCCTGGTGGGAAATGGGGGTGGCGCGAGAGCGCAATAACTAGCGGGCTGGCTGCAAGTCCCCAGGGTATTTATAGCACTTCATCGCCATGGTACCCAGAAGCTTAAATTAAACTCTAGCCCAACCACTAGAGATGCTGAGGGTGGGATGCTCTTTACCTGTACACTGTGCAGGTCTGACCCTGAAGCCTCAGAAATTTAGTCACGTGAAGATGAGCAAAGCATGTGAATTTTATAAGCCACCAGGCAAAGAAAGGATGTAGGGGCGTGGCTTAAGCCCAGATAACCTGCCTCCACTAGGTGGCTGGGTAGAGAAGGCAGGAAACAACAAACCATGGCTGAAAGTTGCTTCTTTATCTTCGTGGATGTGTGATTTGGTGTGTGACGCTGTGCCCCTCTGAGCTTCAGTTTCCCCAAGAGTAAAAATGCCCACTGGAACTTGTTATGCAGACCAAGCTAGACTCGAACTCACAGAAACGCTGGTGTTTTTGCCTCCCAGGCACTGAGATTAAAAGCCTGGGTGATTATTCCCGCCTAACTTGCTTATGATCTGTGATACCTAAGTGATACGATGCAACGATGAACTCTAGAGAGTCTCAAGGAGGCATCTTCTAGATCAGGTTGGATTGTTTTGATCATCTTAGTGGAGGTGGGAAGGTCTGCCTATTGTGGGATGCAGAATTCCCTGGGGTTGGGTATTGAAAGAGGTTAGCAGAGGACATGTTTTTTGTTTTTTTGGTTGTTTTTTTGTGTGTGTGGTTTTTCAAGATAGGGTTTCTCAGTAGCTATAGAGCCAGTTCTGGAACTCACTCTGTAGACCAGGTTGGTCTCAAATTTACGAAGATCTGCCTGCCTCTGCCTCCCAAGTGCTGGGATTAAGGGTGTGCATCACCACCGCCTGTCTTCCCTCTGCAGCAGTGACGGTCTGTCATTTTGACTTTTAAGCAGGCAAATAAATCCTTTCCCCCTTAAAGCTGTTTTATCGGGGGTATTTTGTCAAAGCAACAGTAATGAACTGCGAATGGAAACAAAGGGCTTGGCTCAGCCCTGAGACTCGAAGTTCTTTTAAGGACAGGAATTATGGTTTGGATATAAAGTATTCAAGCCAGGTGATATGGCACACATCTTTGATCCATGCATTTCCTAGGTAGAGGCTGGGGGATGCCAGTGAGTTCAAGGGTAGTCTGGTCTACATAGTGAGTTCCAGATGAGCCAGAGTCACACAATGAGACCCTGTCTCTAGAATAAATAAACAAATGGGACATCCCCCCCAAAGGCTTGGTCAGGACCTGGAGGTGCTGGCAAAGGAAATTTGAGCAAGACAGTGCTAACATCATCAACGTTCATCCCCTGATAAATTCATATTAAATGTGCTTGGTCGGAAGACATGGGTCACTTGGGGGGTTGCCTTCAAAGGGTGCCGATTTCCTTTCGTTTTTTTCCTTTTTTCTTCCTATGCTATGTTTCTGCCTCCACACAGACTTAAAAGCTGCAGAGCCAGTGCGCCGAACCATCTGAATCCGCAAGCCAAAAGAAATCCCTGTCCCTGGCTTCCTCAGATATTTAGTCACAGTTAAGAGAAACAGTTGCACACATCGGTTCCTTTGCCCTTTCCGCTCCATGACTTGTTTACAACAAACCTTTTTTGTTTGCTTCCCATGCGCCATGTTGTAGTACAGAGCTGGTTCCATATGAGCTCACAGAGCTTATAACATCATAGGGGCAGGTCGCATAATAAAGTCAATAGGCAGCCGTAAGTTGTTATCGATAACACGAAGGATGCAGAGAGCTCTGAAGGTTTTTGTAGGGTAGGGATTGGCTGAAAATGCACATGAGACAGGACCAGAGAGGGAGGACAAGGTGAAGAGGTGACACTGAAGCAGAGACTAGCAAGGGGAAAGCCTAAGAGCACACGTGCCAGGCCAGCGCTTCCCAACCTTCCTGGTGCTGCGACCCTTTAAATACAGCTCCTCCTGCTGTGGCGACTTCCAACCATAATGTTATTTTCATTACTACTTCATAACTCCAGCAGTTACTATATAATGTGAATATCTGTTTTTTGATGGCCTCAGTTGTCTCCAAAGGTGTCTTGGCCCACAGGTTGAGAACCACTGTTCTGGAATAAGGGAACAGAGGTGCTAAGGAGCCAAAGTTGTAGTTTGACCAGTGTGACAAAGAGCCCTGTAGGCACTGCTCTTTAAATCCCAGAACTTGTGAGGCAGAGGCAGGCAGATCTCTGAGTGGTAGGCCAGCCGGGTCTACAAAGTGAGTCCCATGACAGCTAGAGCAACAAAGAGAGGCCCTGTCTTGAAACTAACAAACAAACCTAAAAAACAAAAGTAAACATATAAAATTTAAAAATATTTTTAATTGTTTCATTTATATATATGTTTGAGTATTTATGTGAATTCTTGCCCCATGTGTGCAGGTCCCTAAAGAGCCATGAGAGGGAGAGAAGAGGACCTAAGTAATTGCCGGAGGTCGTAAGCTGTCCAGCGTGTGTATGCTGGGGACTGAGCTTGGGCCACCTGAGAGAGCAGTGCTCTCAGCCGCTGAGCCAGATCTCTCAGTTACAGGCCACCACTCCCTGCATCTCTGAGAGCCTCACGGCTGAGATGCTTCAGCTGCACTGAGACCGCCATTCTGAAACGGCCATCAGCTAAGCACCTCACGGGCTATAGGTGAGGTGGCCTGGCCATCATAACTTTATGTGTCCTTCCCTCTCACCAAGCTGTGAGGCTGTGCGTCCTTCATGCCCAGACTTCTCCAGCTTAGATGTGACTTCTTGCTATGCCACTCAAGGTTGGTCTGTAATCCCTTCCATCTTCAAGAAAAGAGTCCCTCCCGCATGTCCTCTCCTGGACCACAAGCCTCAGTGAGGACGGATTTTTTTGGTTCTTCAGTTTTTCTTTCCTACTTCCCTCATTTCCAATGCCCAAGTCAGTCCCCCCACCCCACCCCAGATAACCCCTGAGGACAGAATTATTGTTACTGAGCTAGGGGACTGTGCCCTGGTCAGGGCCCAGAGCCTATTGTCACTACTTTTTTGCCCACTTTTCCTGCTTGTAGGGAGCAGATGGCTTTAGTCTGTTGGAATAATTAGGAGCCCATATGCCCTTCAAAGAATAATTTGCCCATCTGTAGTGAGGAATGAGAATTATGTAGTATCCAAGGGTCCTGTATGAAAGGAGTTTGGCCTTTGATTCTGAGTTTGAAGTGTCTTCCATGGTTCTTTATCTTTCCAGAGCCTAACTTTGAAAATGTTAGAAAGGAACCAAATAACAATACGGATCCACTGATTCACTAGGGATCCTGGATTTCTTCACAGACAAACGAACACACTAGCAGCAGCATTCTGAAGATTGCTGGAGAAATGGGGATGTGGCTTGCATCTCAGGCGGCCATCATCATGTCAGTGTTAAGCATCTGGGGATTTACAATGGAATGGTAGTTATGCAGGAGAATAATTCTTGTGCTTAGGCGCTCTCTGATGGCACGTTTAGGAGTGCCAGGCCATCTGTAATGTACCTTCAGATATTCCAGTCACCACTGGACCATTTCAGAGGGAAGGAGAGAGTGTAAATTGTGACCAGGATGTTAACAGCTAGCAAAGAGTAACAAAAGATTGTATTTGGTGTTTTATTAAACTCCTGCCTGGTTTCTCACAGTGTCTCGTATGGAGTATTTCTCCATCAATACTGGCTGAACTACAATAATAATTACTAGGTTGTCTAAAAATGTGCGCTGAATTGCTTAAGATGAACTACTGACTTCCTATCTATTAACTTTTGATTTGAAGCCTGGAGCTGCTTTTCTAAACTATGAACCCAGCTAACCGCTATCGCACGTCTGGTGAGCCATATGGCCTGAGTTCAAAATATATTTCACGGAGCTTTTATTTCACAGATCTTAATATTTTGTAGCAGATGCGTTGATAAAGAATAGGAAAGGTGGGGAGGAACTTAGGGTAGCCCAAGCAAATCAAATTAGTTCTGTGTGGCTGTGACTACATGCCACAGGTCCTGGCCTGATGCTAAGCAGGATGGAGTCCTCTCCTGTCCACCTTCCTGGACAGATCCTTCTGTGACTCTGGAGCAGCTCAGCTGCAGGTGGCTGATATCTACTCCACTATCCAGCATAAGGCCAAAACTTCTCTGAAGACTGAAGGCGCACACATTCCTAAAATTAGGGATTTGTGAACAGGCAGACTCTTGGAGTTTGCATTTCCTTATGACTACGTGGGAATCCCTACGTTTGGCCTAAATACAGAAGCTTTCATACCCTACAGCCCTCAAAGTGGAGTATTAGACCATCAGAAAAGGGCCAGTCCTGTGACATGGGCTGGGTACATGATGGAGCAGACGTTTGGTGGCCTTTAAAGTCTGTTAAGCAGGGGCTTCCTTGAGGGGCAGCACTGACCACAGCAATGAAGAAAGGGTCTGTTAGGCCAACAGCCACACCACTCGGCACGTACCTGATTGCATCTGATTGTCAGAACTAAGCAGAACGACTGAGCACACTCTCCAAACCGGGGGTGGATTTGCCACTTTTCATATCCCAAACGCATTCCAGCCTCCAGGCTTGGCATAAACACCTAGGATGCTAAGTATCTGGTGTAATTTAACCCTGGGCATTTAGAAGATTGCATCAGTCTGTGAGATCTTGCCTCTGAGAACTTGGTAACGTTCTAGATTAATCTAAGCAGGGACGCTGCTATTTTCAAAGTATGAGCCCTCCTCTGCAAGTTCTCACGCTCGGATCTCATGACCACCTCAGAAGAGAAGTTAATTTCCAGTCAGCGGGTTATGAGGTCGCCCCAGGGGAGGGGTACTTTCAGTAGAGCAGGCGAGAGCCTGGATCAGCAAGGAAACAAATCTCACCTCCCCTTGGGACCACCTGGCATGGACACAGTCACTGCCTGGAGAGCTGCACCACAAAGTCCTCCCACCACAGGCCCGGGAACTCCCTTCCTCCAGGTGGTGGGGAAGCTGCCATCTGTGCAGCATCCTTTGGCGCTGAGGAAGCCAGGCTCGGTTTCACTATTGGAGCTTAGTTGCCAAAAAGCTGGCAAAGGGAAGGCTGGTGTCTGTTGGGGCTGCAAGCCAACAAGTTCTTCCATCTAGGGCCCCAGCTCAACCCTCTAGAACCCATAACAAGGTTGGGCTGAGCCAGAGGGAACTTGAGGTTAGAAGATAGGCTTTGTGGAGTCCGACTTAGCACAACGAGTATGTGTCCCCATCTCCCTGTGACCCTTTGATGAATGAATGTATGCAACTTGTGCGTTCTCAAGTATTGAACCTAGATGAGTGACAGAGACCAGATGAGATCTGGCTCTGACACCAGGGGCTGACTCAGACTCATCAATATCTTTCCCACGGAAGACCAGTTGAGCAAGATTCTTCCCACTCTAAGGTTCTTTTACAGCAGTGTGCATCTGTAGTCCCTTCCACTCAGGATGCTGAGACAGGAGGATTTCTTGTTGCCAGGAGCTTCAGGCCAGCCTGAGAAATACATCTCAAAAATAAACTAACCAATCAGACAAACGAATGAACCCTTAATGTGGGTTGTCTGTGTTATGACAGTGTGAGTTGTGCTTGTCTGGTTTATTGCTGTTATTGTTAATTACATTTTAATTAATTGTGTTTGTGTGTGTGTGTATGTACAATGTCATGACACGTGTGGAGGTCAGAGAACAATGTGTGGGAATCAATGTTTGCCTCTGCCCTATGGGTCCCAGGGGTCCAACTCAGGTTGTCAGCCATCTTACTAGCCCAGATGTTAATTTTGTGGGGGACAAGCTCTCACTGTTCAGCTCAGGTTGACCTTACTTACCTTGATCCTCCTGCCTCAGTCCCCCAAATGTTGGGATCACATGAGTGAGTTCACCATGTGCAGGACAGGGAGTCTCCATGCTCAGATCTCTGTGTGGGACACAAAGCTTGGCAGCACACAGGTCCTAGGTAAAGCAAAATTCTCCAGCAGGTGACATCCTTTTGTCTACCTCCTCTTGCTTGCGTCAGTTTTGAGCACAAACACCAGCTTATGGGGCCTTGCTCTCCATCTCAACAGCTCAGTTTGAACTATCTACAGTAATGCCTACAGCAGCGTCTGCTCTAAGACAGTGCCCTGCCGTGGCTCCCTACTGGAGCTTGGGTAACACCAGAGGCGCTCTTCGCTGCTTATGGAGGCAGGCAGCCAGGCTTTTGCCTCTGCACTGACCAATCAGGGCTTCCTCATTGTGACTGACAACACAGTCAGCACCTGACCAGCCACCAGGTGACTGAGCATTTGGGCTTTGAATTGGGATCTATAGCCACACTGTAAGGACAGACCATACTATGTAATGGTCCTACTGTGAGAAGGTGAAAACACCCCCCCACCTCGTCCTTCCACTGGGGGTAGTGTAAACAGGAGCATATGGGTAGGTACATGTGCACTTGTGTATAAACATTGTAGACGTCAGAGGTCCACCTTAGGATGTTATTTGTAATGAGCTATTCTATCTCTTTAACAGACAAGCCACGCCCACTCCCTCTCCAGTCTGCTGAGGCAGGCTGATCTTCATCTTTCAGCTTGAGTCTCTTCTTTTTCCAATTCCCTCTCGAAGAGGCAGCTTCTGTTCTTTTCTCCTTTTCCCCCTCCATAACTCACTAAATAAATATCCAACCTCACTCTGCATTACGTTCCCATCTGTCTGTCTCTTGCTGGGCGCTCACCGCCCGGGACCAGCTACCTTCAGAGACCTGTGGCGTGGTCTCGTGCGCTGTCCCTGCTCGGAGACCTGCGGTGTGGTCTCTGCCGCAGCAGCCACTTGGGATCTGCAGCATTTTTATTAATCAATTATTCCTTAGGTCACTGTTTTGCTGGGTTCTCCAGCAGATAGGATGGAGGCAGAGCCGGTCCAGTCGCTCTCTCCCTGGGGCTGAGTGGGATGGTGAATGTTGATGACCCAGATCTCCCCACTGGCCACTGGGGAGAAACACACAGCGAGCAGAAACTCATGTTATTGAGTCAGGCAGGAACTTATATAGGGCTGAGGTAGTGGACTGGAGTCTTGGGGTGGAGTGGGGAATAAGGGCCAATAATATCCTGCCATGTCAGCGGTGGTTGGGCAGAGGCAGGCCTAGGTCAGACTGTGCTGAGTTGCTCCTCTCCAAACTCAAGTTAGGCTCAGGAAGTTACACTGGGCCTCACCAAGCTCAAGTTAGGCTCAGGAAGTTACCTTGGACCTCATGAAGCCCAACACTGTTTCTTTTGAGGCATGGTTTCTCCCTGGTATGGAACTCTCTGATTAGGTGAAGCTGACCAGCCAGCCCCAGGGATCTGCTTGTCCCTGGGACCCCAGTGCTGAGATTACAAGCACTATCATGCCTAGCTGGGAACTTGGGATCAAATTCGGATCCTCAGCTTGTGGATCATAATTTACCCGAAGTAACCACCAGACTTTCTACAGTTTTATGTTCATTTTTTGTTTACTGGTACCTGATCTTTCTTGACCCCCGAGCGTCAAGGTGCCTGCATCCTTGAGGTCAACAGAGAAAGCTCTCACCCACGACCACCCGTTCCCTTCTTTTTGTAGTGGGATCTATTGCATTTATTCATTCTTGTATCTCTGCCTGCCCTGCCCATCTCAGGAGACTATGCTAGCTTCCATAGTGTGGGTCGTTCCATCAGGGACTTCAGAGTCCTAGTGTGATATGGTGATGAGCTGCATATGTGCCCTTTTAAGCAGGTGCCAGCACACCTGAGTGTAGGTAGGTGTGAACATCAGCAGGGAACACGTGGTGAGCTTGTGTGTAGCAGGTGGCACTTACACTGGTTTCTGGGAGTTACACTGGTTGCCTGCCTTCCACCCTTGTTTCAGGCCTGGGGTATTGAGTAGCTGCAGCTCTGTCTCTGTCCTGCTTGCTCAAGCATTTGCATCCACAGGATGGATGGAGTTCTAGATATGAATCTTGGACTGAAGAGATGGCTCAGAGGTTAAGAGCACTAACTGTTCTTCCAGAGGTCCTGAGTTCAATTCTCAGTAACTACATGTTGGTTCACAACCATCCGTAATGAGATCTGGTGCCCTCTTCTGGCCTTCAGGCATGTGTGCAGATAGACTATTGTATACATGATAAATACATAAAATTTAAATTTTGTTTTGTTTTCTGAGACAGGGTCTCACTATGTAGTTCTGGCTATCCTGGAATTCACTATGTAAGCCAAGTTGACCTTGAACTCATAGAGATCCACTTGATTCTGCCTCCTGAGTGCTGGGATTAAAGGTGTGTGCCACCATATTAGGCCCCTGAACCTCATTTCTTGATGTGCTGACCCTCAGTTCCTCCCCTCTGCCAGGTTCCCTGCAGGCTAATGCCAGGGTTTCAACAGAGGGCTTACAAAGGTGGGAACAAAGAACAAGTGGTCTGCATTCCGGGTAAGATGGCTGGGCCTGGAAGAGCCTGCTTCTTCACCTACGGGAATCTCAGATGAACCTGGAAGATGTGTTCCATGTCCTTAGGCTAAGCAGAACTCACCCTGGGGAGTGCGCCCCCTGGAGGAAGTGCTTTGCCCTTGCACCTTGTTCAGCTTTCATAACTTCCACAGTAGGTGGGAAGTGTCCCTACTTCCCATTTTGATAATAAGTAGACCTGTGTATGGGAGTTGTCAGATTTTCTCAAGGTTTGGAGCAAATATGGTCAAACACGGTTCAGACTCAAATCATTGATCAGATGCTGCACAGTGGTGAGAAGCACTGGCTGCTCTTTCAGAGGACTTGGATTCAATTCCCTGCAACCACATTGTGGACACACAGACATGCATGCAGGTAAAACATACACACAAAAGAAAGAATAAAAAGGGGACCTGAGAGACGACTCCGCATTTAAAGCTCTTGCTGCGCTTGCAGAAGACCTAGGTTCAGTTCCCAGCACCCACATTAGTTTACGGTCATCTATAACTTCAGTTCCAGGGGATCAAAAGTCCTCTCCTGACCTCTGAGGATACCAGGCCCACGTGGTACACAGACATACACACAAGCAAAACACTTACACACATAAAATAAACGCATCTTGTACAGAATAAAGGGAGGGTCTCTCTTTCCGCCGCTAGTCTACTGTGCACATCTTTTCACTGCGCCGTTGCCCGGTCTTCCGCTCGTCACAATGGAAGAGTAAATTACAGGGACCGTCATTGACAATGGTTATGTCATGTGCAAAGTTGGCTTTGCTGGCAACAATCCATCTCCCCCACCCCCCGCCATGGCTTTGTTCCTTTCCGTCATCAGATGCCCCCTACACCAGGGCTATCATGGTGAGCATAAGCCAGAAGAGCTTCTGTGGGGGACGAGGACGAGCAAAAGAGGGGTATCCTGGCCCTGAAGTACCCTATTAGGTACAGCGTCGTTACCAACTGGGATGACCTTCTACAGTGAACTGTGCATGATCCCTGAGGAGCACCTGGTACTTTTGACCAAGGCCCCATGAACCCCCAGGCTCTCAGAGAGTGATGACCCAGATAATGTTTGAAGTCTCCAACACCCCAGCCAAGTATGTGGCCCTTCAGGCGGTGCTGCCTCTGCATGCCCCTGGTAACAGGCTCTGGTAACAGCATCACACATGTGGTGCCCATGTATGAGGGCTATACCCTTCCTGAAGCTATCTTACATCTAGACCTGGCTCACAGGGACTTGATAGTTTACCCTATGAAGATCCTGACTGTGTGGAGCTTCACCACCGTGACTGACTAGTAGATTGTGCGTAACATTAAGGAGAAACTATGTTATGTTTGCCCTAGATTTTGAGCAAGAAATGGCCATTGCTGTATCTTCCTTTTCCTTGGAGAAGAGCTAGGAAATTCCTGAGGGGCAGGCATTCACCATCAACAATGAGTAAATCTGGTATCAGGGTGTTCTTCCGAGGAATCCTATGGCATCTGTCAAACCACCTTTACTACCACATCATAAAGTATGTTGCAGGCATCCCCAAGGACCTGTGTGCCAACATAGTGCCGTCTGGTGGTACCGTTATGTATCCAGATGTGGGTGACAGGATGCAGAAGGAAATCACAGCCAAGGCACACAGCATAACAAAGATCACGGTCATTGCTCCCCTCTGCTCGAGTTCTCAGACCGGATTGGTGGCTCTATCCTGGCCTCACAATCCGCCTTCCAGCAGACGTGGATCAGCAAGCAGGAGTGTGGCCAGTCCGGGTCCCTCCATCGTCCTCTGCAAATGCTTGTAGGTGGACCGCGCAGGTGCCAGGCATCTGCTGCAGGAGCAGATTCTGAAGTATCAGTTTGCCCCAGCAAATGTGCACACTTCACGCTAGCCTCCTGAAACTGGAACAAGCCATTGAAAGGAATTTGTCCTTGAAGCTTGCATAGATCTCAGCACTCTGATAGCACTCTGAGATCAGAGGACTTGCTGCTGGGTTTTGACCTTGTATTCAAGCTGTTTCTTTGGTAGGCATTTAACATCCCGTGCATATCTTATCTTGATTTGGACCTTAGTCTCCGTGGTGCAGTCACTTGGTGGCTGAAGAGAGAAAGCGATGGAAGAGAAATTCCCAGCCTGGCAGATCTGTGTGAGCACCATGCATTGATCTGAGCAGGGTATTAACAGGCATCTCAGTGTCCCAGGATTTCTGGCAAGGGCTCCTGAATCAGTTGTCGCTACCCTCTTGCTGTCTAATAGGGAAAGCAAAGCCCAAGCCTTAGGACCAGGCTTTCATTCTGGTGTTTACCCTCCTGACTGCTGTGGGTTGTTGCTTGCCTTGCGTTGGGAACATTTGGATTGACACCTGTGAATTTATTCATCCTTTTAATTTATGTAAGTTTGTTTTTATATTCATTATTTCAGAAGTGAACAGTTTTGGTTTTCTATGGTCCAGTGAGAACATTAGGTCCCGGCAATGTGTCATAGGGTAAAGAAAAATAAAATTGCTACCATAACCAGCAAAATAAAATAAAGGGAAAAACAGTTTTAAAAAAATCGTGTTTTCCTGTATTTTGTATTACTCTTATTGGTTGAATAAAGAGCTGCCTGGCTTATAGATAGGTCAGCCCTTAGGTGGGTGGAGTAGACAGAATGGAAGTTCTGGGAGGAGAAGAAAGGAAGTGGGCCAGTTGCCATGAGGCCCCCGCCGCAGACGGAAGTACCGTAGACCTAGATCCGTCCAGTAAGTCACCCACCTTGTGGTGACATACAGACTTTTATAATGGGTTAGTTTATGAGGTGAGGGCTAGCCGGGAAAAGGCTAGTGATAATAAGCCAGGCAGAGTTTAAATGAATACCGTCCTTATATGGTTATTTCGGGTGCAGGCAACCAGTGGCTGAGCGGGCCAGCAGCTGGGGGCTTGGGAGCCAGGCGGCTAGGGAACACAACACGCACCTCTCCCCCTAATTACAACAGACTCTAAAATGGAATTTTGCTATATTTCCACGGGGAACAGGGCTGGCCTTACCTGAAAGCAGGAAGAAGAAAGAGGCGCCCTAGGCTTCCCTTTTCACTCTTTCTTTTCCCCAGTTTTTTTTTTTTTTTTTGATACAGGGTTTCTCTGCATAGTTCTGGCTGCCCTGAAATTTGCTTTGTAGACCAGGCTGGCTTTGAACTACAGAACTCTGCCTGTCTCTGCCTCCCAAGTGCTGGGATTATAGGTGTGCACCACCACTGCCTGACCTCCCTTTTCACTCTTATGTGTGTGCAGAAGCCTTGTGCATCCTACTCCAACTTCCTGTCTGCTCTTGGTGCAGAAAGACTTGTGTCCGAACATCAGAGAATGATAGGACCCCCCTCACCTCACTTGGTGTGCACTGCACCCCTGTACACCCTTGTTGTCCCCGTTCCATTAGTAACACACCACGAACTCCTTCCAGCTCCCGTGTGTCTCTCCTCATACTCGGGTATGCTCCCAATTGCACCTGTGCCTGCCTCCATCTCCCCAAACCTGTGCTACACATTCCCCCTCATGCTTGCAATGTGTTACTCAAACACACACAGGTGTTCTGCCTATCCACGCTGCCCCCACTCTGAATCACGCATATCCATGCACACAGACACAGATGCAAGTTGAGGTTCCCTGGGCATTCAACATACGCTGCCTTGCACATGGGCAGGCACACAACGTATGCTGGAATTCTCTGGTGCTAGATGGATGTTGCCCCTGCTGTCGGCCCCAGGTGGCACGCACTGCCCTGCACAGTGATGTCTGCATTCCTTTCCTGAGTCCACTTAGCAGGCCAGGCCGTTTCCTGGTCCATTTTTCTTTCTTTTTTTTATTTTTTTAAATTTATTTATTTATTTATTTTTTATTGTTAAGAGCAAAATTTACATTTACTCCCCTTGTTCCCGGACCTCCCACTCCCCCACTACCCCACCGCCTTCCCCCTGCTTCCTTAAGATGGTGCAGGATA
>JAQHUG010000037.1:8472575-8493893 GCA_028555095.1 Dicrostonyx torquatus
GGGCTTATCTCAGTCAAAAGGGCCGACTTCTCCTCCGGTGGGGGTGGCTAGATCAGAAGCCCTCTCCAAGGGCCTGCCGTACGGGCCCTATTCCTCTTCCGGTGGGGGTGGGTAGATCGGAAGCCCTCTCCAAGGGCCTGCCGTACGGGCCCTTCTCCTCTTCCGGTGGGGCCCATTTTTCTTTTAATATCATTGGAACCGGGATGGTTACCCCACCTTGCCTCACAGGCTGCAAGGACCAAGACACACTCAAGCAGGTTGTGGGAAGGAGGGAAAGGGATGTGACAGACCTGTGGTCCTGAAACTGTCATCTCCTCAAGGCAGTTCCCTGAAGACTTACCAGCTGGGAACTGGTGGACACCAACTCCCAGTCTCTCTGGAGTGTTATGGCTGCATCTATGGCTACATCCTCAGGACTTGTCCAGAGAACATTATTGGAGCATCATTGACATATCATTATAGCCAGGTGGTGGTGGCACATGCCTTTAGTCCCAACATTCGGGGGGCAGAAGCAAGTGGATCTCTGTGAGTTCAAAGCCAGCCTGGTCTACAGAGTGAGTTCTAGGACAGCTAGGGTTGTTACACAGAGAAACCTGTCTTGAAAAACCAACCAAGTAAACAAACAAACAGAAAAACATACCATTACATGGGACTCTGTGGGGCTGTATGGTCCTTGGCATGGGACAAGACAGAATGAGGAAATGAAACACTGCCCTGTCACCCCAGGCCCAACAACCCTTTGTCTGCTCCTGGGCCAAGGTGCATGGAAAACCCTGGGTTCCTCTTTCCTGATCATCTTCCCATGTCTATTGCTCCAGTAACCAGCAGTGCTACACACTCATAGAGTTATACCTGACTGTAGACAGAGTCCAGCCACCCTGGCTTCAGAGCATTGGATGCAGCCGCTGAGGCCAGCTGCTGGTGGAGGAGGAGCTGGGGGGATCACCAGTAGCTTTTCCTTCCTCAGTGGGATAGTCAGCCACTGAAGGTCCTGGGGCCCTATTATCCCAGTACCTGAAGGTCCTAGATCCTCTAATCCAAGTGCTTGTGAGGCTGAGGAAGGAGGATTGCCATTGTTCAAGGTTAGCTTAGGTTACATAGTGAGATTTAGGCCAGTCTGAGGTATAATGTGAGACTCCATCTCAAACATAAATAGATGATAGATAGATAGATAGATAGATAGATAGATAGAGAGATAGAACAAACTCCTGGGTGTTGTAACTTAGAAGAGGGAAATTGGGGAAAGTTCCAGAACATGGAGTATGGCCTATATGATCAGAGGACTGAGACTTTCCCTTTTGACATCTGAACCTTGCAGGAATGAAAGAAGGGAAAGGGGGGTGGGAATAGAGTGCAGGGGGGCAATGGTTCTCCAGTGGGGAAGATTATACCATCCCAGGGGACATTTGGCAGTGTCAGAAGGGCTGCCACAGCAGGGAGGGGTATAGGTTGTTACTGGCATGTAGGAGATATAGACCAGGGGTGCTGCCCCCCTCCCCCCGTGTATGAGTTAAAAGTGTTAAACTTCTTACCAGTCACATGACAGTCCCCCACAAACAAAAAGCCACCTGGCCCCGAGTTGTTATCTCGGAGACTGAGAAAGATTGTTCTAGAATATAGGATGGACCAATGAGCAGAATCTCCCCTGGCAGCTGCCCACAGTGACGGCAGAGTATGTCTCCCAGGTTGGGAAGGAGAACAAGATCCAGAGCGAAAGAATGGAGGGATTCTTGACCCACCAAGATGCCATGGGCTTGCCTTTCCGGAGGATGAGGAGGAAGGGCCTTGGCGTGCTAAGGGTGTGTGGGTTGAACTCTGCTGCAAAGCTCTGCCAGGTGCCTCTTGGGCTCTTCCAGTTTGGTGCAATTTATGCCCGATCCCTCTCTTTCTCAGTCTAGGCCTAGCAAGGCAGAGCCAGTGTCCTGCCTTTTTCTCTTAGCACCCCCACTATTGTGCAGCCTGCTGGCAGTGCCCCCTTCTCAAATGGCTGGCTTATTTGTCACCCCCCCCCCCGCAGCACTCAGCTTCTTTTCCGGAGCACTCCAAATGTGCCCAGCCCTATTAGGGACAGAATAGACAAAGGTGTGTTTCTGGGGCTACTTCCACTTCTCACCACTCATAGTGTTACAATGAAAGTTCTTCTGAGTAAAAAGGGAGGAGCCGGGTGTCTTTACGGTTGCCATGGTTGCTACAAGGACACAGACTTGGGCTGTAAGCAGCAAACCTCTCAGGAGAAAGGCCACAGCCAAGGGAAATATAGCTGAGTGTTGGAATCAAGGGTACCTTATGGACATCCTTTAAGCCATTGAATCTAGCTGGTGGGTTCCCAGTGCCTTATTTTATTTATTTTTTTATTTTATGTTCATTGGTGTTTTGCCTATATGTATGTCTATGTGAGACTGCTGGATTCCCTGGAGTTACAGATGGGTGTGAGTCGCCACAAGGGTGCTGGGAATTGAACCTATATCCTCTGGAAGAGCAGCCAGTGTTCTTAACCCCTGAGCCATCTCTCCAGCCTCTCCCAGGGTTGCTTTAAATTCAGGTTCAGTCACCGATGAGGACAAATCTCTTGGTTATTAGCGTGGTGCTTTCTGGGGTCAGGAGCTGGTCTGTTCCTCTCCTTCATCCTCTTTCCAAAGAAGGCTGACTTTTCACAACACGGGTGTTGGGTCAACATTTCTGTGCCTGTCAACAGGACAGATTCCTTCAGGTCAGCGGCTCTCACTGCAGAACAAAACTGCATGCTTTTAGTGAGGAGGAGGCTAAGATAAGGGATTGTGGAGGGAGCGACCAACCTTGGGATCAGAGGTAGTTACTGACTTCAGGAAGACACTTGTCCAGCCATCTCAGAGGGGCCTACTCTGCTGTGGGACTTGATCTATGTGGCCTCTCTGGGCCTGTTTCCCCATCTGCCTCCTGTGTGTGTGAGGTTCAAATGAGGTCAACTCTTTTGAATGACAGGGTCTGTGTGAGCATGATATCTCTCTTGCTTCCCCTGGGTTTGGGCTCAGTGGGAGAAAGAGCCAGGGTGGAAGACGAGCAGAAGGTTAGAAGAGGCAGGGAGGGCAGAGGTAGGAGATAGTGTCTCACACACTCTAAGGTGGGTCAGGGACGCTTTTGCTGAAGACTGAAAAAGTCCTACTACTGACTCCTGTGAAGCAGTCGTCAGTGGCCTGCCCTGGCGGCGGGGGCTGTTCTCATGCTCACTTCAGAGAGAGGAGGTCAGGGAAAGTGCTCAGACTTAGCAGGAAACCCGGTGCAGTTGGGATTTCTACTGAAATTTTCTTTTGAGACTGTCTCTCACAGCCCAGGTAGACCTTGAACTTCTGGCCTCTTGATCCACCTCTAAGTGCCGTTTCTATTCTTCTTTTAGGAAAGTCACGACTAGAGACTGAAGGACCGAGTTGTGCATGAGGAGCTGCAATGAGACTCGGTCTGTCTGTTCGCAGGACTGCTCTGCAATTGGGCTTCATGGTAAATTCACTGTCTCTAGGGCCAGGCTCTCTGGTAGCCCCGATGAAGACGCGAAACCTCTCCGCACCAAACACAGAGCCTAGCAAGATTTACAGGGAAAGGCTGCCACCTGGTGGCTAAAGGGCAAGCGGTACACTCTGGGAGAAGACCGAGTCTTGGGAAAGCGGGCCTTGGAGAATAGACGGCACAGGGTGGAGGGTGAGGGGGCTGTACAGTCTTGGTTTTAAAGGGTGCCCCCGCAGAGTGCCAGTAGAGTGCGGGTGGGACGGAACAGGGTTGCCTAGCTGTCTCAGGACTCGGCATGGGACCTGGATGTGTGCGCGGAGGGGGGCGGGCTGAGCAGAATCGCATAGCGGCTCCCTCTCCCCTCCTCCAGCCCCCCCGTAGTGTAGTGTCATTTTGCCCGAGGGCTGGAGGAGGTAAAGGACCTGGAGCAAGGCCTTGGCCGGATTCCTTCTTTAATTCAACTCAATTAGACACTGTCACCAACTCCAAGAAGTTACAGACCCTTCTTTCTTAGAGCAGGCTGGGGAACCCAGGAGGCCCTGCCTCTCCAGCCCTTTCGACCCTCTTCTTGCTCTCCTCTGATAGTTACCCTTCTGCTCTCATTTCTACGCAGTTATAACACCGCACCTCACAACTGTGAACAGAGATGATTCAGCTCCCTGGCTTAGTCTCAGGATTGTCCTTTCTGCCCGCAGGGTGGGGAGGGGCTCATCTCAGGCCACGCCCCTCCTGCCTTAAATTGCTTCCAAGGGCAGCCAGAAAATGAAGACGCCCAGGGGTCTCAACACCTGGCTCCTAATTTAGCTCACGTTCTAGGAGAGGTCCTGATTGAATGGGCTTGGGGCTTCTGTGGAGAAGGCTTCCAGGTGATTCCTCCATCTTGATCCCTAGTGATGGGGTGAAACCCAGCAGGGCCTTTGTGCTTGCCAAGCAAGCCTCCATCTCTGAGTTACATCTCTGTCATTCACCAGGCAGCCCCCCCCCCCCGCAGCCTTCTCATCTTCTGACGGTCTATTTGCACATGAACTCTGGCTCGGCTTAGCACCAGATCATTCCCTGGACTGCTGGTGTCCAGCTTAGACGTTCATGGAGACAACAGGGTCTTCTCCTTGCTTTCTGTTCTAGTTTATCAGCCTGCACCAGCTCTGACCTCACTGTGTGAGCTTCACACCGGCTGGAGAGGGTTCTGAGCAGGTTTTGGTCGCCTTTGTTTGCATTGCCCACTTTTGACAGTGCCAGGGACGGACTGTGCCTAGTGACTGGGAATGCCAATAAACGGATGAATGCCCGAGTGGAGGTCCCACTCAGACAGCCAGACTTCATGTTGCTGAGACCCTCAACCTTCAACCGTCACTCTTTCTGACAATCCCTTAAGGCCATGAACAAGGGTGGGGTGCTGAAGGCGCTTGCTGGAGCTCCCTGGACCTGAGAGGGTGGGTGGGGATGAACTCTTGACAAAGTGACAGTCCAGTGTTCTACCTAGCTGCCTGATGAGAAACCCCCCTCCCAATGACACTCTTAAAAAAAAAGACCAAACAAAACAACAACAAACCAAACAAAAACAAAAACCAACCTGTGCTTGGGACAAAGGTCTAAACATGACAGAAAACAAGTAATATTAAGCCTTTACCATGTCTTGTTTAGTAGTCAACTGGCTTACCCCGAGACACAGCACACTACTGAATAAGTGAAACTGGCTTTCTGAGGAGATGTTATTTTGTATTGAGTTTATGTTTTTCAGTAACCAATAATTTTTTATCCAATTGATATGTGTAACTTCTAGTTTCTACAATTTTAAGTTTTAATTTTGTGTGAATGGGTGTTTTGCCTGCATATGTGTGCACAGTGTGCATGCAGTCCCTGCAGAGGCCAGAAGAGGGCAATGCAACCCCTGGAATTAGAATTACAGCCTGTTGTGAGTTGCCATGGAGATGCTAGGAATTGAACCTGGGTTCTCTGGCAGAGCTGTCAGAGCTGTCAATGTTCTCTAATCACTGAGCTATCCCTCCAGACCTCTCTCACACTTTTTTTTTTTTTAAATAACATAGTCTCACCATGTAGCCCTGGTTGGCCTGGAACTTGCTATATAGACCAGGCTGGGCTTGAACTCAAAGATTTGCCTGCCTCTGCTTCTGGAATGCTGGGATTAAGGGTGTGCTACTTTCCAGCATTTTTGTTTCTTTTTTCATGCTGGGGATGGAGCCCAGGCCCCATTCTCCCATTTAGGGGGTAGCTGAGTCAGAACTGGTTCCCAGAAGTTGGCCAGTGGTGGCACACGCCTTTAATCCCAGCACTCAGGAGGCAGAGGCAGGTACATCTCTATGAGTTCGAGGCCAGTCTTGTCTACACAGCGAGTTCCAGGACAGCTAGGACTGTTACACAGAGAAACCCTGTCTCGAAAAACAAAAAGAAAAACAAACGAACAAAGAGAACTGGTTCTCAGGCGTGCTGTTAGGGTGCGCACTCTTAAAGAACCACTTTCGAGAACTCTCCAGCTGTCCTTGTCCTAGCCTGAGGAGAGCTGAGGGGTTCTTCAGCCAAAGCTGGTTTCCTGCTATGGCTGTATCTCTGTGGGGTACCATGTGGGGTTGGATCGGCTGGGATATAACAGGGACATCTCAAAGATCGCGGACCCCAAAGAGGAGATACTTTCCTGCTTGTCCAATCCTTTTCTCATGTGCTTCTCAAGAGGCTGCAGGTGCCCAGAAGTCTTGGACTGAATGAGGGTCCCCTGACCCCTTGCCTGGGGCCAGCTCCCTGAATTGCATTCTCGGGTACATCTACCTGGTGAGTATCCCATCCCACTGAAGGTCCTACCACCAGCATCTGAGGCTGCTCTGTGATTGTGTCTCCAGGTTCCAAAGCACACAGAAGGAGCTATCTCAACCTGAGGATGACAGCCCCATCTCCGTACATTCCCCATGGACAGGGGTGCTCCTGGGGCCATGTTCCTATTCAGGCTTGCCTTCTTAATCGCAGCTTGTTCTGCTGGTAGCTCCTGAGGCCTGGTTTAAGTCAGGCTAACTGAAATCAGGCTAACCCCGCCTCCCATTCTTTCTGTTAGATCTCAGGAGGGTCACAGGGAGACAGGCCCATTAGCCAGATTTCCAGGAGAAGTCATGGACACAGGAGCGGTCCGTTAGCATTTCCCACCTGCAAAGGGGATGACTCGGGGGAGCAGTCTTGAATTCCGCCTGCTCAGTGTACCCCCAGATTCTCCTCTGGAATGGTGTGTTACCTGTGCCTTAGGTTGATGGTCCCCCCAGCCTTCTCCTCATCTCATTTGTGAGACTGCATCAGCTGCTTCTCCCTGTGCTGCACGCTATCTCCACAGCATTCGCTTATGCCACTGAGATGGATGTCTTCCTGTTGTTACTGAACTTTCCGTTCCTGCCGCTGCTTCACGGTCTTCTTTCTCAGCACTGACACATCCTGCCATTTTCGTGTCTAGAGCCATTCTTGGTCTACTGTCTCCCCATTCATCTGCCTGGAAGTTTTATGGGGTGTGAGCTCCTGGTTGTGTCTACTTCTCTTCTGCACCCCAGCCCTTAGCCTGGCCGCTGTGATGCGTTCTCTATAAGATGCTGTTCAGTAAATGGAAAGACTGCATGGCAGAGCCCTTGGTATTGAGAACAGCAACTCAGAAAGCACAGGTTCATGCTGGCTGTTGATGCTATTTTAACTGTAGAAGTGGTATGAAATAAAAGTAAATTAAAACCCAAAAGGACTCTTGTCACTTGATTAGCCCAAAGTGTTTAAGTTTGGGGGCAAGTTGATCTAGATGGGAAGAATATGTGAGCACACAAACAGTGTGCAAGCTTCCAAAGGGGGTGAGTGTGGTCACCCTGGGGTTTCTGCTACTGATTTGCTTAACTAGAAAGTGGTGACAGAAGGTGGGTGGTGGTGGCACATGCCTTTAATCCCAGCACTCAGGACCCAGTGGCAGGTGGATCTCAAGGCCAGTTTGGTCTACAGAATGAGTTCCAGGACAACCAGGATTGTTACACAGAGAAACCCTGACTCAAAACACACACACACACACACACACAATCACAAAGTTGTGACAGAAAAGGATCCAAGTGTCCCAGGAGGGCTTGAGGCATCTCTCCATGTATAAGCAGGCCTGAGGCCCCTCACAGCCACACACATCGCGGCCACTACAGGAATCTACATATACAGGTGAAGAAGTCTCAGAGCTATCAGAACAATTTGGGGGTGCACACTAAGATGCTCCAGAGCTGGGTGAGTGGCCACACATCTGTCATTTCAGCACTCGTGTGGTGGAGGCAGGAGGATCAGACATTCAAAGTCAACACTGACTACATAGCAAGTTTGAGGCGAGCTTGGACTACGTGGGACCCTCTCTCAGTATCCCCTACCCCTCACCATAAAACAAAACACAAACACAAACAAAAAGATCCCTTCCTCCCAAATAAAACCCAAACCACAATAAAACAAAAGGCTCTCCCAAGCGGTCCAAGTACAGGCTGATCATCCCTAATCCAAACACCTCAAATCGAAAGCTGTTGAACACAGATCCAAGGCCACAGCTAGAAGACTCCTAACTATGAACCTCTGCTGCAGACACCACATTATTAAAAAGAACCGTGTTGCCAGGTGTGACGGCACATTTCCTTAATCCCAGCACCTGGGGGAAAAGGCAGGCAGAACTTGGCAAGTCTGAGCTTGGTCTCCATAGTGAGTTCCTCCAGGACAGCCTGGGCTATCTAGGAGACCCCGTCCTAAAGCAAAACAAGACTAAACACTGTATAGTGGTGGTTAGGCTCTGTGTATAATGTATATGAACCATAAGTGAATTCTATCTTTTTCTAAAATCTGAAAAAAGTAAGAAAAGAAGGAAGGAAGGTAGAAATGAAGGAAGGAAGGAAGAAAGAAAAGAAATTCCAAACCCCTGGATTTCCAGGTTCCAAGCTTTAGAGATAAGGCTCCCGGATCCGGATGAGCTTAGGCATTGAGAGTCCATCCCAGCTGCTCCCGTTCCTCCAGCCTCTCCCGCAGTATAAAACATTTCCACAGAAGACCAGTGTCCACAGGAGTTTTAGAGACTTTATTTATGTATAAACAATTTAAACACTTTGCCATAAATTATCTTTGCCTGTCCCTAGTCTCTGCTTAGCAGCAAATTAAAATTAATATAAAAACTCGATGAACAATTCATACATGTATATTACAAAAAAGTTCCTGTACCAAAGTTCTTATTAGACTTTTTTTTGTTTTTTTTTTTAGGTTTTTAAAATTTTTTTGTTTTTATTTTATTTATGTTTTTATTTTCTCTCCTCGTGGTGACTGTCATGTGATTGTCTCAGTTTCTGGACCAAACAAACACACTAATAGTTTAAAGTCTGAAACAGTGATTGCGCCTTGCGGCGGTATGTATGTACAGGGCGATCGGAAGTGGTACCGTTAGCAACAGAGTCACAAATGTCGCACCTCTACCGCAACTGATACCCACGAACTACGGAATCTAAACAGACTACACCCTGTAACTGCGGATTACTGTCCACAATGGAATCTCCAAAGACAAAAAGAGTATGAGATTTATGTGTAGTGAGTATAGCCACCATTTTGAATTACATTTTACACTCTGCCCTCAAATAAATTAGCTCAGGCCTGTCTAAGTGGAGACCTGAGAGTTAAGTGCCAGACGGTATTGTTTTGCTTTGACTGCTGATATTAATTTCTTTTCTTTCTCTTTTTTTATCTTGCGTTTTTCTTTTTCCTTAAAAAGTATTTCCAGTGCTCACTCCTCCACTTTTGTGCCCCCCCTCCCCAGGCGCTACACACAAATCACCCCCAAAGTCGTGTTTTTAAATGCACCTGTATTTGCTTAAACGAAAACGTCGGAAGTGTTTGATCAACCATCAGTCTGAGTCGTCCTCAGCTGGTCTGGTGACGGCGGCCCTTGTGAATGTCTCTGTGTTGCTCACGTGTGAATGAGTGAGGTATTACGATGTGAGGCCTTCTCGTCTTCATTTCGTTTGTACGGTCGGTGTGTTCGTCTTTGTTTGTCTGTTTGTTTGTTTTGTTAGCTGTTTTCTGTGCCTTTCCTTTTGGCTGTTCTGCGTCTCTTTTCTGCGCGTTAGACCCAGAACAAGTGGGTCATATTTTAGGGGAACTTGAAACATTTTGTGTGTTTGTTCATTCATTCATTCATCCTTTTGTTTTGTTTTCCTCAGAATTTGTGGCTGAGCTCTAGTCTACTTCAGGATGAGGGACTTTGCGCTTGGACAGTAGCATTTGAACTCAAAAAATGTGAGCTTTCTTGCCACTTGGGATCCTAAAGCAGCCTGGCCTCAGTGCCCCTGTTAGGTCTTCGTCTCCTTAGGAGAGGAGGTCACAGTTGCTCCTGCTGAGCCACCCAGAGAAGAGGTGGCAGCAGATTATTTTGTTACCTCTTTCCCATCTCATTCTGTCTTAAGAACTGGATGTTGCTGCTACTGTCTGCCAGCTCTGGGTACTGTTCCACCGGAAGCACGTAATAGCCCTCATAACCTTGCACCCGGCCCGTGCTTAGGAGTTGCTGCTTCTCGCCCTCCGTCCACAGGCGGCTGCCCTCTCTCCCGTCCCTGGCTTTCTGCTGCTCCTTGGCCCAGGCAGTGCCCAGGGCCCTCTGTCTCGCTTGGTCCAAGACTCGGGCCTTCTCTTCGTCCAGTGTGTCAGGGGTGAGGCCGTAGCGGATGCTGAGCAGCAGTGTGGAGTACTGGAACTCAATATTGGTGAACCTTCGAGTCCTGCCATTCACCAGCAGCGTGGGCTGTGACACGGTCACATTCACCCCGCTCTCCAGCACCTTGCGCCCAATGGTGGTGCCCAGCGTGACCAGGTCACCATCTGCCGCCCCGATCTTCACAAAGTAGTGCGTATCCTTGCCCTCGATGCTGTAGTGCATCTTGTCCAAGTAGTAGGCGTTGTTCAACACAGACGCCACCTTGCGGCTATCCTCGCTGGCAATGCTGGATACACCTGTGGTCACCCGCCCTTCTTTGATGGCAAACATGATGCCTTTGCCAATGATGGGCGTGGTGGTAGCAAACCAGTGACCTGCCTTCTCTCGGATGCTGGCATGGAGCTTTTTGGAGATGACCTGTCCTTCTAGAGCCAGGAAGGCCTGGTTATGCCTCTCTGTGGTCTGCTGGACACCCGTAATGAGCTGTGGGCACAAGACAAAAGGAAAAGGTCAGAAGGTAGCCTAGGCAGTGGGTGAAGCAAGAACTGGAGAGATGGGTGATGAACACTCCTCTGTCAGGATTGAGAGACTGTCACTGTAACTCATTCACATACTGATACATCCCTATCTTTGTAACTAGGGCACACTGGCTGGTTCCCAGTCCCCTAAGGCAGTGCTCTGACCATCTTGCCACCATGCCACTCAGTGAAATATGGCAAAGGAGGTTCTCCACCTTGCCCAAGTCTGTACCCAGGTTGTGCACCCCAACAGTGGGAGCCAAGAGATATTTTGCACTTGTGGTGCAGCAGCTGCCTGGTACTCTTCGGACACAGGGATGTCCTGATGTGAGGATCAGGTATCTGAGAGGCTGGCACCCCTGATGCTGTAACCTGCCCTGCTCTAAAACCAGTGGTGTGGGTATTCACCACCTTTACTCAAAGTGAGGGCAGCCACAGATTCATATCTAGGACTGACTGCCCTGTTAGTAAAGCAGTTCTCAGGCCACCAAGCTGAGGCTGTGTTCTAGCCAGGTACTCTAGGTGATTTGTGTGCATATTCATATTTGAGGGCTTGAGGCTAAGGGATCCAGGCTGTGAGGGCCAGAGGGAATACCCCTCCTTCCCACTTGGAGTCCATTGCTTTGGATCTCAGCCCTGGTTCTGCAGAGGAATGAAATCGTCATTATCTCCTTGGCCTTGAGTTCTCCCCTCACAAATGACAACTTGTCTCAATTGGTGGTTGGGGGACAGGCTGGAATAATGGAAGGGGCTGTGTTTGGGAGGTAACGGCACTTAGATAAATGAGAGAAATGATGGCTATTCATCCACTGAGTGGTCCCCGAGGGCAGGATGGAGAGAATGCTGTTCTCAATTACCCAGCAGCTCCTCCTTGCCTCTCTATGCTCACACAATCTGGATGACTATTCAGAGCAGCTGAGACCTTCCAGACGTCCACAGAGCAGAGCCCCAGTCCTGTATCGGGGGTCAGCTCGATGCTGCTCCTGTGCTGCCCATCTGCTAGTGGCTGAGGTCTCAGCTGCACCCAAATTGAAACTGACCACCCTTCGGCCATCAAAGAGAGACCCAGGCACAAATTATGTTCTAAAAACTCAATCTGTATGCATTTGGGCCATAACACGCTGAGGTTTTATGTAGGGCATAAAAATGTTCTTTAATGGGACAGAAACTGCAAACCACAGTTTTATTGCCTCCCATAAAAGCTGAAAGGGTTATGATCTTACAGCAGTGCAGATGGCAGGGTGCCACTGGATTTCTCTGGTCTATTGTTAATCAAGAAGTGACCGGAGGGTAGATACTGAATAGATAATGATACCACAATTAAGGTAATCATTGAGGTTGGGAAGATATATGGGCCACACTAGAAAGGATGGAAGTGGCATTCTCTCAGCCTGGGAAGTCTCTGTGCTTTCATTGCTTTTATACCCAGACTCGGTGTTCCTTTCCCAACAGGTTCCCATCTCCCATGTGGTGCTGTCTATGACAGGGAATGAAGACGGTTGTTTGGATTCTTGTCAAGAGCCTTCCTCTGACCTTGCCACTTACCTGTCCATTTTCACTTGCTTGACTCTCCGACAATTCATAGGGGGGAGGCACAAAATACATTTTGGCTCTTGGGAATCCGGGAATGATGTTGCTGAGCTGAAATCCGAACATCACAAGCCAGCTTTTCACATCTATGGCAAAAGCAAAAACAAAGACTTCTGAAACCACAGGGGTGGGAGGGAGGCCACAGTGGATCTTGCAAAAAGAACAAAATAAAATGGGTGGTTGGGTGTGAGATCTAAGAGAAGAGGGTGACGATACCTGTCCACTTGTTCTGGAAACAGGGACCAGGAATTTTTAAAGAAACATTTTATTTACTTTTTTCCTATGTGTATTAGTGTTCTGCTTAGTGCATGGTACCCACAGAGGCCAGAGGAGGGCATCAGATCCCCTGGAACTGGAGTTTTAGATGGTTGTGAGCCACCACTTGAGTACTGGGGAACAAACCAGGGTCCTCTGCAAGAGCAGCAAGTGCTCTTAACTGCTAGGCCATCACTCCAGTCCAGCTCAGAGATTCCTTATGTGCATCCAAGGAAGATGTCCCTCCCAGTGTGGCCATTGATAATCACCATGTCGTGATTACAAAGGCCAATCATAGAATGGACAGATCTGACTTCAAGTCCCCTTGCTGTGTGACCTTGGCTAGATTTTTGTCCCTCTGTTAACCTCAGGTCCTTCAATTCTGAATTATGACAATCATTGCTCTTACCTCATTAAATTGACGTGAAGACCAGAGGAAGAAACATATACAAAAAACTCACAACAGAGAGTAGCCCATGGACAACTCAACCAACATGAGTTTCATTTGAAGTAGTTCCTATGAATTATATTTTAAAAAGACTTATTATTTATTACTTCATGTTTATGGGTGTTTTGTCTCATGTACGCACACACACCAGAAGAGGGGATCAGATCCCATGGGACTTTAGTGATACGTGGTTGTGTGTCACCATGTGGCTGCCGGGGATTGAACTCAGGACCTCTGGAAAAGCAGCCAGTGCTCTTAACCACTGAGCCATCTCTCCAGACGCTCCTACAAACTATTACAGGCCAGGTGGTATGAAGCTGGAGGCAGCGGCCAATCAGGGGGATGGGTGCTGACTATAATCAAGGTGCAGAACATCTGGACATCTGGACTGGGACTCTGCACTGAGACTGGCTCACCAGGGAACGTCTTCAGATGAACAGACTTTCAGTTCTCGAGCCTATTTCTCTAGACCTATCCTTCAAAGAGAGCTCAAGAGATGAGCCCTATTACATACAGGTGTACATCCCAGCCATTGCATTTGGGCTGTTGTCACATGTCTCATGGAGAGTTCTGGTTTTCTGAGTAAGACAGCTTCCCTTCAGGCCTCCTGACCTCCCTCCACCATGATCCAGAGAGCCCTGTACTCATCCTCCACTGCATTTCCAGGTTCATCAGAACCATTAGGAGCCCAGAAGGACGGAGCTCATTGTGCTCTTCATTTCTATTTACAAAGGTACCCTGAGATCCGGCCTCACATCCCGGGCTTGCCTCTTTCCTGCTCCCTTTCCACCTCCCCTGAATTCTGAAATATTCCACGGGACCCTTGGAGTTCAAACCTGCCTTTAGGAAAGCTTACTATATCTTCAGATTTTTAATAGCTCTTTTCTCTTCTTGCCACAGTTCAAACTTTCTCTTCCCACAGAGCATGAGTCTCCCGCCCTTGCCTATAGCTACTGGACCACGGCTGACCTTGGGCTACACACCTGAAGTGACCTGAAGTGTGAAGTGTACTGCCTCCATTTCTGACTCTGAATTAATTCTTAGTGATTTCATTAGTTGCTTCTTCTAAGACTTTGGCCCCTTAGCTCCCTGACTTCCTCCCACATCTCAGCTTCAGACCTTGTTGCTGATTGTTCTGATCCTCCTGTACATTGATTTCATACACACAGCCCTCTGGTTACAGCCTTAGCTCTCTGGTTTTTTTGTCCAACACCAAGGGCCTTCCATCCATCCATCCCAAACTTCCTTCCTTGGTCCCTCTACTTCCTGCTCCCGTTTCTCTCCTAATCCGGCACATATTACCTAACCAACCCCTGGACTCAGTCCATTGGGTGTACTTGAAGGTCCACTGTCTGCTCTCACTTCATCATGCATGCTTGGTGAAATCATAGTAGTAATTAAATCCAAGCTGCCATCCATTCCTTTTTGCACCTGTGCAGTTGAACAATGTTGGAGAAAACATCATCACCATGCTGTCAGATGTCACTGAAAATCTCTGACCATTCATCTCCAGGGTCCCATCCAGCCACCTGCAATCCTCCTGCCCTCCTTTACTCCTTCCAGCTGTCCACTCACTCTTCTGCATTGTCTCTGTATCTAATCTCATCCCATCTATCCATCATCCATCTATCCATCTACCACCCATCCATCCATCCATCCATCATCCACCCATCCATCCATCCTCCATCCATCATCCATTCATCCATCATCCATCCAACCATTACCCATCCATCCATTCACTACTTATTCTTTATTTTTTTTTCCGAGACAAGATTTCTTTGGAGCCTGTCCTGAAACCAGTTTTGCAGACTAGATTGGCCTTGAACCCATAGAGATCCACCTGTCTCTGCCTCCCAAGTGCTGGGATTAAAGGCATGTGCCACCACCACCTGACTTATCATCTATTTTTTGAGACATGGTCTTATATGTAGACCAGGCTGGACTGGAACTTGTGACAATCCTCCTGTTTCTACCTCCTAAGGGGCATGACCAACACACTTGGCTCTTCCCTCCACTCCTATACATATTTAATTTTCTTTGCCCATTTCTCCCTAAAACTCTTTCCCTCCATCCCACCTACAGTCAACCTGGTTTTCTACTTTTCTGCAGAAACTGAGGAAGCCAGAGAAAGAAGGATTTCCTCCAATGCTAGCTCCTGTTTGCCTATGGCACTGTGGCTCAGGCTCTGCACGCTGGCGCTCTGTTTTTTTCCTATTCTACAACATGAGCTGTAGATGCTGAGCCCTCCTCTGTTCACTTGGTCACACAACTTTTCTTGCCAACTCAAGGCCTTCACTCCAGAGATCTTTCTTTCCTCCCAGTGGAGACTCATTCCATCTTCTGATGGGTTTACCCTACCAGCACATCAAGACACTGTTAGATGTCCCCCCCAAAACAGTTATTTTCCTATTCCCACTTCCCATTTCATATCCATCTTTACAAAAACCTCTCAGACTCATACTAACCCGCTGTACTCCTTGCTCCCCATTCTTCTCGTTTTTCTTCTGACTCCTGCTACTGTGCAGAAATCTCACCAGGGCCTTGAGTGATCCCTCCATGGCCAAGCCCCATGATGACAGGTTCTTCTTATGTCTGAACCTATCTGACAAGAGGGAAACTATCCCCCCAGCCCCAGTTACTATTACTATGTGTTGGAGATGGAACACACATGCCGTGACAGGCATGTGGACATCAAACAACAAATTTTCAGATTGTATTTCTCCCCCTTTCCTATCTTACATGGATTTCTGGGATTGAACTCTCCAGCTTTGAATGGCAAGCTCTTGTACCCACAGTGGCATTTCCCCAGCTGTAGTCATTTAGCCTTGGGGGTTCAGTGCTGCTGATTCCCAAATGTACAGCCCTGCCTGACCTTCTAAGGTCAGCACTTGTGCCTCTTACCATTTCCAGTTCGATGTGTCCAAAGCCGAATTCTTGTTCTGTCCCTTGCCTATCTTTCCTGCTCCAAACATTCATACCACCTTCCCCAACTCCTTTCTTTTCTCACTCCCCACATCCAATCTAGCAGGAAATCCTCCCTCTGCCTTTATTTTTTAACACTGGGGTAAATTTTATATAATCGAAATCTCACCATTGTTAGTTGCCTACCCAATGTAGCGGTCCCCGGGATAGTCAAAATGTTGGCAGCCGCTGTCATTATTCTAATTCCATGTCACTCGGATCCCACAAAGAACAGTCACTCTGTATGCCCCTTCAACAGTCCCTAATTGGCCTTCAGCCTCTGGATCTGCTGTGGTTCTGGACATTTCATACAAACGGATCATCACTGTGGGGTTCGACAAGGACTACATTTTTACTCCTTTTCTTTTTTCAAGACAGGGTTTCTCTGTGTAACAGTTCTGGATGTACTGGAACTCTCTCTATAG
The DNA here is from genome assembly GCA_028555095.1 of Dicrostonyx torquatus. Lineage (NCBI taxonomy): Eukaryota > Metazoa > Chordata > Mammalia > Rodentia > Cricetidae > Dicrostonyx > Dicrostonyx torquatus. The sequence continues at coordinate 8,488,941 of JAQHUG010000037.1, forward strand.
ACCAGGCTGGCCTTGAACTCACAGAGATCCACTTGCCTCTGCTCCACAAGCACTGGGATTAAAAGCGTGTGCCACCACCACCTGGCACGTTTTTTACTCTTTGTAACAGAATACTATCCTATTGTATGACTAGTCCAAGTTTTATCTATCCACTCATCCACTGATGGATATTTCACCAGTTCATACTTTTTAAAAACTACTATAAATAATGCTGCTCTGAGCCTTCATGTGTGAAGTTTGCTTTGAATACCCTTTGCTATGGTTTGCTTGCCCCACTGTGTTAAAGCCCCTAGGGGGTGTTACTGGGTGGTGGTGGCCTTGTGCTAGGTTCATAGATCATTGGGGTACAAAGAAGTTTTTGTGTGGCTCTTTGGGTTTTGTTATTTTACCCCCTTCTTTGAGACAGGGTCTCAGGTATACCCAGTCTGGTCTTGCACTCCCTATGTAGTTGAGAATGGCTTTAAACTTCTGATCCTTCTGTTTCTGCTTCTGGTGTGCCGAGGTTACAGTCACACACCTCCTTATCTGCTTTATATGATGCTGAGCATGACTGTGGGGCATCATGTATGCTAGGCAAGCGCTGTATCTACTCAGAGCATCCCCAACTCACCCTTAGAGGTCTTGAGTGAACTGTTAGAAAAGGGTTCAGCCTGCCCCTCTTCTGTCCTCTGAGATGTGACCATGCTCACACAAGCGATTCTACTATTGTCATCGGCTACATGCTGTGATGTAGCCCTCTCAGGAACAGAACTGTCTGTCACCATGCTCTTCTTGACTTTCCGAATTGTGAGTTAAATGAACCCTTTTTGCTTTTCAAGCCTTAGGTGGTTCATTACAGCTGACAAAAACTCTCTGTTTCCCTTGTTCCTAAAATTATCTTGGTGTGGATTTTTTTTGCTTCATTTATATTACCTTTATTTTAAAACAATAGGAATATATGTTGGCTTCTTGCCACTTCTGCCACCTCTACTCTCCTGGCCCATCATGATGTACTGCCTGGACTTGTAGACTTTGCTTCTCTGCTTCCAGTCTTTGAGCCACTTACCATTACAGTAACCAGATGTCTCCTCAAATATGGAGCAGACGAGGCCATTTCTTTAGAAGATATCTCTCAGTGGAAAAGCCAAGGTCATTAGAATGACCTTGAAGGACCCAAGGACCTGCCTTATAATCTCTCTGCTGTAGTCTCCACTTTTCTCTGGTGTTTTGAGGCATGGTCTTTCTCTAGTCTTAAACTGGTTGTCCTTTTGTCTCAGCCTCCTACGTGCTAGGATTACAGGTCAGTACTATCTTGCCTAGCTGTGCTCCTTCTCAAGCATGATAGGTGCACACCTATCTCTGGATCATCAGTACAGCAAGGCCCTCTGCCCAGCATGCTCTTTCCTAACGTGTTTTCTGACTCTTCTTTTCTCCAACTTCTTTCAAGTTTAGTTCAAGTGTAACTGAAGCCAATGACACCCATCATGCTGAAGATGCATCCCTACCCAACCTTCAATATCCCAGGGCCCCTCACTGTGTTCAAGCCTCTCTCTGAATCAGCAATCACGTTCTCACATGCAATGCTTTCTGGGAAATATTTATTCTTATTGTGTGCTCTACCAGGGGAAGGAATTTAAACATTTATTTATTTGCTTTTTTGATATAGGGTCTCTCTATGTATTCCTGAATGTTTTGAAACTCCCTATGAAGACTAGAATGGCCTCCAACTCACAGTGATCCTCCTGCCTCTGCCTCCTGAACACTGGGATTCAAGGCATGTTCTATCACAATCAGCCCCTAAAAATTTATTTTGTTCTCTGATGTCTCCTACACAATGATGCTTGATACAAACAGATACTCAGTAAGTACCCATGAAATGAATGAAGGAACTAGAACCTTCCTGGTAAAATCTACCCTGTACAGCAAAAATGCAACAGAGGATTCCTTCTGCCCAAGAAACATGCCTGTTGGGGGTCAGGTATAACTCTTTCTTATCCTAGGACTTTTATGGGAATCTAATGTTGCTAGTGACACTAAATAAATGCATAGAATAGCTCTTTCTGGGAAGCAATCTGACAGCTATGGTTCACCTGTTATCTATGGGAATACAGTCAGTCTTTGAATGACTTGGGAACTACACATGACTGAGGACACAGCTCAGGGTCATGCAAGGGCCTGTAGTTCAGTGGCAGAGTACTTGCCTAGAATACATTGCCGTGTTCCATTCCCAACATCACAAAGACAAAACAACACAAAAGTCATTTAAGGATGTTATTCTCTGCCTGGTGTGGCAACACACCATTTTAACCCCAGCATCTGAGAGGCAGAGGCAGGTGATCCTCTGTGACTCCACCTGTCTGCATAATGAGTTCCAGACCACACAGGGCCTGCTATATAGTAAGATCCTGACCAAAACAAACAAACAAAAAGCCATTCACAATAGCTAAGAAATGGGACCAGCTTAGATGTCCACTAACAAATGGACGGATAAAGAAAATGTGGTCTTTGTACACAAAATGATTTTATTTAGTTGTAAAGAAAAGTGAAATCACGATATTTGCAGGAAAATGGATAGAAATTCTCATGTTAAGTAAAATAAGCTGGACTCTGGAAAATGACATGTTTTCTGTCATATGGGAATTCTATTTTCTCTCTCTCTGGTTTCTCGAGACAGGGTTTCTCTGTGTAGCTTTGGAGCCTGTCCTGGAACTCTTTCTGTAGACCAGACTGGCCTTGAACTCACAGAGATCCACCTGCCTCTGCCTCCCGAGTTCTGGGACTAAAGGTGTGCACCACCATCTCCCGGCTGGGAATCCTATTGTTATATATGTGTTCGTGTGTGTTTCAAGTAGAATTACAGCACTAATATTGTTTCTCAGAGAAGTTCTTTCATGCTTCTGAGTCTAGTGTCAAAGTCAAGACTGACCGTGAGAATGAAGGAAGAAATCCTGAGAGAGAGAGAGAGAGAAAAACTGAATAGCTATAAGGCCAGAAGGGGGACTGATGTGGGGAAGAGAGGGACAACGGTGGGTTGGAATGTAGTATAGTTGGGGGGCATATAAGAACAAAGTATGTATGGAATGCCACAATGAAACCCATTGATTTGTATTTTAAAATAACAAATAAATAAATAAACAAAGAAATAAAAATACAAAGGAAATACAGGTTTGAAATTACTTTGAAGAGCACACTGGGGGCCCGGGAAGAAGGCCCAGACAGTAAGTGCTTCCTTTGTAAGCTTGAGGACCTGAGTTCAGATCCCAGCTCCCACACACAGTCCTGGATATGGCACACATGCCTGTAACCCTAGAGCTGAGGAGGCAGACACAGGCAGGTCCCCAGAGCTTGCTCCAGGCTCAGTAAGAGACTCTGACTGAAAACATAAGGTGGAGAGAGACTAGGAAAGATACATTGCTCCACACACAAAGAAGGTGACATGAAATGGGTGTGACTCTCCTCAGAGAGATTAAAGACACAATCTCATTCAGCTGTAGCAAGTCTTTGGCTTGTACATTCAAAACTCTTCAGGGAGGAAGGGTAAAAGGGAACACGGCTCACTACACTCCTTCTAGAATGTTTATCCCTTACTAAAGGGACACATTAGCTCAGTCTGAAAGTGCATCTGGAGGTTTCTCCCAGATTCCCAGAACAGTATGCTAGCATGTCTCCACTCCACTGCCGCTCTCATTAATGAGTGTGTGCCTGGCTGAGTCACCGTTTTCACACTCCGTGAGCTGAATGTAACTGTTACCATCATTTTTTGGTTGGGAAAACTAAGGCTCAGAAAGCTTGAGACGTTCGTGTAAGTCACACAGCAAGCGAGTGGTAAGGCCAGAACTGGTGTCCGGGGAAGGTGTCTGGGGAATGTACTCAGACTCTGACGTCAGAAGGACGTGGTGGAAGATAGGTAGTGCTCCGGCTGGCACGGGTTCACTGTGTCCAAGATTGAGAGGTTTCCTCTGTGCGATTTCCTCTGCAACAGTGTTCCTGGACAGACTTGAAGCATCAGGAACAGTCACTTTCTTTCAGAGAGCTGTTTCCAAACAGTATGGACTCTGGATTCCGGAGAGAGAGAGTGATGGTCCGTTCTTTGCGTTCCTCCCTACTATGTATTTTTTTATTTTGCGTTTCGAGACAGAATCTCTCTGTGTCGGCCTGGCTGTCCTGTCCTGACTACATCTTAATCGTCCCTTCCACTTAGGTTGTGAGTAGCAGGTCCAACCACTCTGTGAGTCTCCTAAGCGGCAAGTGAAGGCTGATTTAGACAGGGCGTGCGGGTGAGCCATTCTCCAAGGGTCAGCTGGTGGGAGCAGGAGGCTGCAGGTGTGGTACTGCCTGCCCTGGCTGCTCTCCCAGCTCCCTTTCTCAGCTGCCACTGCAGCTTCTGTGAATCCGCCCTTTATTTTAGACTCTCTCTAATTGTTTCTGGATTCAATTTGGCTGGACTTCGTTCAAATTGATTTGATTCCCACTTATCCAGTCTCCATGAAGCCCTGAGATTAGGAAAACCATCTTGCTGTTCAAAAAACCCTGATAATCACATTTTTCTTTTTCTTTCTTTCTTACCCCCCCCCAGATAAATAGGAACAGGGCTGAGGGTCTTGGTGAGTCTATGAAAGGTTTCGTGTGGGCCTTGGGAGCAGCAGGTATCTATGCTGCCCCTTCGTTCACTTCTGGCTGAGTAATTTCTAGGAAAGCCAGTGTTAAGCAAGGCAGTGTGAGGCATATTTGTGCGGGACAGGATTTGTTCCTTCATTCCCCAAGCTGAGACCAATGTGCTCTGCTTCCACCGTCACTGGGTGTCTTCTTCTCAAATATGCTTCTCTTCTTTCCTCCAACTCAAAAAGGTCTCTACAGCGATGTCATCTGCACAGCCAGGCTTTCTAAATAAAGGGGCACTTCCTACCGCTCTTTGGGTAACCCCCCTTGTCCTGTTTTATTTGTCTTCATTGTCTTCATAGCACTTACCATTGC
>JAQHUG010000037.1:8506299-8611790 GCA_028555095.1 Dicrostonyx torquatus
CCCTGCCCTGCATTCCTGCTCTACTAGGTCAGCTCAGTTGGAAGTAGATTCTTGGGGGCTGCAGTCTGAGATTGGGGTAGATACCCTACAAACTCCCTTCTCCCCTCCTCCAAATAAACTTGAGGACTCTGAAAAAACCCCAAATAACCCACCAACAAGGGAGCTGGAGAGATGGCTCGCTCAGTGGTTAAGAACATGCATTACTTTTGTGGAGGACCTAGATTGAGTTCCCAGCGCCGTGCTGGGCAGCTCACAACTGCCTGTGACTTCAACTTTAGGGAATCCAGTGCCCTCTTCTGGACTCTGAGGGCAAATGGCACATACTGCCATCATATACACATAATTGGAAAAATGAAACAAATCTTTAATGACTTTATAATACAGTATGATGTCCAAAAGTAAAGTACTGTTTGCTTAGGGAATCCATGGTTTAATGTGAGCAGAGGCTTGCCCTTCTAATAATGTATAATTTAAGCTAATATTCAAGTTCAAGGAGCTACAAACTATTCTGGGTGCATCACCATGCTTTTAAGGTCACACAGGGTCTTGTCTGCTTTGGTCATACATCCACACAGAGTGGTTAGTAACTGTGTCAAGACTGTAGTGGGTGGTGGAAAAAGAAAGCGCTAGGCATGGAAGGACAGAATCCAGGCTTTCAAGACAATTGATATATACCCCCCATCTTGCTCCAGACACACTGTGATTTGTTACATAACTAAAAGTAATGCAGTATGGAACTGTGGTATCATATTAATTATATGGAAACCAAAACAGAATTACTAACTCCCACTTCCTGTTGGAATGCTGCTAACACCGATACCAGCATCACAATGGAAGATTATCTTGGAAGCAATTCTTCTTTTGTTCTCATCCCTACCCATGGAACTGTTTCTTGCATTTGCAATCTCTATGTAAATCACAATCAAGGAGAAATACCCTAGTGACATATGTCCTCATTTTTTAGAGAGAATCAGGTACAAATCCATGCTAGGAAAGAGAAGCAGTTTTAAATGGTAATGGAAGTGTTCATTTCAGTCCCCTCTCCCAGAAGCTTAGAAGGAAAACTTCTTGGGCAGAGGAGATGGGCTTCTGGTTTGACTTGTGGCCAGGTTCTAGGGAGATGGAGGACACAGAATCAATCAGTCTATCTGTCTATCTGTCTATCTATCTATCTATCTATCTATCTATCTATCTATCTATCTATCTATCTATCTTTTATCCTAGCTTAGCATCCTTTCCTTTTGGGATAGGACCCTCTTTTTTCAAGCCTCAGTCTATATGATCTTACAAGAGTCGGGTTTGGACATGTGACCTGAGCCTGGCCAATCATAGGTCTCTATCTCCCTAGCCAGTGACTGGAGCAGAGATGAGAACTCCACCCACGCCAGGCCAATTACAGTTCCTCTGTGGGACTGTCCTTTTTCTTTTCTTTTTTAAATTCAAGAGATTCTGTCCTCTGGTTTTACTAAACTGAGAAGATGTAAGATTTTGGCCAAGTCTTCTTGATCCCCCATGTGAAGAGAGCACCAGCCTACTGTACAAGAAAATTAGGCCAACTGCCAAAATAAGTACCTACTGGTGTGAGGGATGGGAGCTGCGGGGAAGGTAAGAGAGAAGTTTTAACCTGATGACATCTTGGAATCGCTAGGGTCAGCTCCTCCCTCGTTGAGGCCCACTGTGTGAGACAATGCATGCCCCCTTTATCATGCTCTCTTGAATATGTTTTGCAGAGAAAGATTCTGGACATATTGTGGGGTGGGGGCATGTGCTTCGAACTTCTACCTTCTAGGAGTAGGGAAGAATTTACTTGGTAAACACCTTCAAAGTGGAGCCCAAAGAGGACATATGTGTCACATCTTCCCACACACATGACACTTGTCACCAGTATGGCCATGTGACATGGTCCCTGTGATCATGGAGCTGAGAAATGCTGGGAAGCAGTTGTTGTTGTTTTAAATGTCAGAGAGGACAGTGAGAGGCGTGGTGGGAAGCAATAGGAGGTGTTCTTTCAAGAGACAAGTCTTTGGGGGGCATGATGAAACTCTTGCCTTGTCTGACCCTCGGCAGGAAACATGGGGCCGATCCTTCAAATTCCGTGTACAGCGCTGACATCTTATGTGTTCCCAGTCTAAAAGGGAGAATGTTTGGCACTTTCATTGGCTAAGACTTGTCTCTGATTGGAGGACTGTGATAAGACAGGTAAGCAGAAAGGCTTGGGACTTCTCTAGCTGTTCTGTTTGTTATAGGAAAGTTCTTTACTGGAAATTTTGGATACCTCTCGACACTGGACCACTCAGAGCCCGGCCTTACAACCCCAAGTGGTCAGACTTGCAGGAGTCGGCTGGTGCTGGGGAAAGGCCAGACCATCCATCTGGGTTAGCCTGTGATATTGCCGGTTGCTACTCTAGCTCCCTAGACTCACTCCAAATGCTGTCCCTGGGGAACCAGCCACATCTTCAACTTCCTCCCTGGTCTCCTCATCCTAGAAGGCAGGGCTGGGGTCACTCTGCCGCCCACACCTATTCTGACTTTCAGTGTCCATCATGCTCAGAGTCTGGCACAGCCTTCCTGGTCTACATGATCACGTGAAAGGCCTCTTGGAAGTCAGTGCGGCACGGCAGCCAGGCTCGCTGCCAGATTCTATTAATCATGTGTGTTACAATTCTCTCAGGCCTCTCCCTCTTCTCTCTCTTTTTCCCCTGCTGGAGACCAGTTTCTAGTCTGCATTACTGTAACAGCTCTGAGCTGTCCCTCTCCTCCTGTCTGGTCTCCTCCTCGGCTGTCTTCTTCTGCACCCAGGGAAGCTGGAGAGATCTTTCTAATCCACGCATCCCCATACATCACTCTGCTAATTAAGCCCTGGGACAACTCTCCATGGCTCTCAGGATAAATTCCCGCCTAGTATAATATCCCCTTCCATGTGGCCCTGGCTACTTTTTCTCAGGCCTTATGAGTTTTGGAGGTTTTCTGAACTGGTCCCTACTCCCCTGTATCCTGGCCTTCTTGAGGGTGTCTCTCTGTCTGAAACCGTCTTTACAGTATCTTTGCCTGTCTAATTTCTGCTACTCTTACTTCTAAATCACTAACTCCAACTTCCCAGAAACCCTCCCTAATCTCTTGTCAACCCTGTGACCTGATTTGGGTCCCCCAAAACTTTCAGCTTCTCCCCAGCAATCAGAAAAGTCATTTTCTAAGCTTCCTGGGGGTTAACCAAACTGTGTGTGGAATGGATGGATGCACATGACATTCAGGCTAGCTCACCAAGCTCCCTTGAAGTGTTTAAATCCCTCCTCTTCTACAGCAGCCTTCGGGGCCACGCGTGCTTCATGTGGTAGGATCCCAACATGAAACAACTGGGTCTGGTCATCATTAGGAGAGATGCTGTGTGGCTCATTTGAACTGTGATCATGGGTTAAGCTTCTGAAACTTCCGGGCCTATTTGTTACCTGTGCCATGGATTACCTACTTCTGGCTGACACTGTGTGCGTCCCTTGTCTCGTGGCTTAACATTGTGCCACTTGAACGTCCTGATCACCATGAACTGAGACAGCCTGCTGCCACGGGAGCCGACAGATGTCGCTAGTTTAGGGGCTTAAGGAACTCTTGAAGCTCAGGGAGAACTGGCCAAGCCAAAGGCCCCAATCCACACTGTGCTCAGCACCTCCTCCACACCTTTCTTCCACTGGCTCCCCCGCAGTTTCCAGGAGTTTCTTTTATTTCATTCACTAAACAGTTTATGAACTGAATTAAAATAAATGAGATGCAAATAAATTCCAGGCTTTCTCCCTCATTTTCAAATTACATTTTCAGTCCACTCAACCTGTTATAATCTCATAGTGATTTTCATTTAAGAGAGCTAAATGGATATGTGATTATTGTTACAGGAACGAACACCAGACAATTAAATGTTGAGGTGTTGATAGATAAAACTGTGTTTTGATTTGCATAAACATGATGCCAGCAAGTCTAACCCTGGCAGAAATTCAGTTATAAGACTTGCGTGCCTAACTTCTGTTAATTACCACAAGTACCATTATTAAGAGTTTTAATATTCAGAGTTGGGATTATTGCCATTTTATTTTAGGGCCACATTTATCTTTATTTTGAAAACTTAGTCAAAACGCATAGTTAATTTATCAAGGAAAAGGCACGATTACTACTTATAATCAACTTCTACAGTGCAGCATATCAAAAATCAATTACACAGCCCTGAATCCAGTCATTAAGGATTTAGCCACTAATCTCATTCCATTTTTGTCTTTAGGAAGATCCTGCAGCTTGCAACTTTGCCGATATCAGCAGAGGGAGAAAAACATGGAGTCTGCTGATAACCTAATGTGGAGAATTAAACTCCAGCCCGACAAAGGCGGAATCTTAATATGGAGTGGCCTGGCTCTGCAGGGAGGTCACCTGGCTGGCTGGGCTTCGGAAGTGATGACCCAAGTTGGTCAGGTGCTCAGTCTTAGACCCCAGGATTCTGGAGCATTGTTTAGACTTTGCTGCACTCTGCGGTGGGGGGGGGTTTGTTTTCCTTGGGCCTCTCTTGACCGGCAGTTATCTTAGGTCTTTATTAGTCTCCTTCTTGGCTGACTCCTCTTTCCTGCCCTTTGCCCCTGAATGAAAGTGGCAGGAAGGTCTGAGCTCTGCTGTGTGACATCTATCTTAAGTATCCAGCACAGGACCTGGCCCTAAGTGCTCAGTAAACATGTTTTGGTTATGATAAAGACAGGTTTCTGGCCATCATCTCCTCACCCTGGGAGAAGGGTTGTCACCATGGTAGGAGCAGGTCTCTGTGTGTGACAGGAACTGACAGGAACAGGAGCTACAGGCCTCCGATCATCAAAACAGGAGGATGTGTGGGACTGTGACTAAGAATACTGGCCAGTGACCAAGACAGAGAGATGGACCCTGGGTCAAGCCCTGGCTTAGCCTTGGATTTTAGTCATTATGTCCTGACATCTAATTAGCTTCCATGAATCTCTGCTTCTCACCTGAGATCCCAACAGGCTATTGAAAAATATTACAGTAACACAAATAAAGCATTTAACTTAGTGCCCCTAGCACAGACATCCACAGTGTGTGTGTTAGATAGCGTTTGCACGGATGTCCTCACACATGTGTTTTTGTTAGCTTTACAAAGATGTAGGTTAGGGCTGGTCAAAACCTCCTGGTGCACATATTCTGTTCCTTCCTCTCGAGATACCTCTCTGATTCCTCAGCCTAGCAGACATCTTCCTTTGTGGCCACACAGTCTGTCTTCACACACCCTGTGGTCATTCTGTGTCTGTATTTCTAAGAGAACATCACTCCTTAGCTGTAAATAACACACTTTATACTTTTGTTCTTCCAGGATTTAGAAGATTACCAAGCACCCGGTAGACAGCAGCCCTGGTCGCATTGCCCAGATAGTGACAGCTGAGGGAGGAGATGGAGATGGCAGGTGCAAAATGAAGACCGATACCTTCTCCAGCTGAGGGATCGCTGCCCATCTGTCTCAGGAAATGGAGGGATTTTCCTTAAACCTAGAGGCAAACATCTCCTACTTTTGGAAGATGGCAAGGCATTCTGGAGGCCTAACGTTCCGCCCTGCGGTGTGAGAGAGGGGCCCGTCCCCCTCCAAGTCTGTGGCAGGGCGAGATGTGACCCGCTTACCCGAAGCTTCCTCCCGAAGATGGTGACTTTGCCTTTAATCTGTTCCTTCCTCAGGCGCCACTCGATGGAGTTTAGGCCGTTCTCCATGGGCAGGGAGATGTTGCAGCGGCCGATGGTGGGGGTGATGGTGCCTGCGAGGACGTGGGGCTCACTGTGGAAGCTGACGCCCATGCCGTTGGCGTACATCACCCGCAGGGTCCCATTGTTGCAGAGCTGGTAGCTGTTTCGCACTTGATCTGGAAGAATGTGGGTGGGGGTGGGGAGGGGGAGAGAAATTATCTGCTCGATTAGTCAGGAGAGAATAGAACCCCTATTTTTACAGGTTTCCATGGTTCTGTGCAGCTGTCAGTCTGAGGCTGCCTTCAATTAGCACACACACAATGGGAAGGTGAGTGGCGGCGATGTTACTGATCCATGGAAAGGAAAACATTATTAATATGTGGCACTCCAGAAATAATTATGCCGTGATATTTTTCTTTTACTCACTGAAGACTATTAATAGCACATTTAAACATTTAAAGATGTCTATTGCCTACACAATTTGTGTCAATCAAACCCCTGAACTTTAACATATATATTTTAGCTTATATGAAGAAAGAAATAAATGAAAGGCAAGCTGCTTGCATTTTCCCGCCCCTCTGGCCTATCGTCTAACCCAAGGTTGATGGTCTAAGCACGGGTCAGAGGCACTGCAAGGCAAGTCCAGTGTTCGAAGAGACAAAGCTCCCTTCCCCCTCTTCATGGCATTGTTGTTGCCTGTATCACTATGTTACCACAGAACTTGGGAAACACACATAGTGTGAGGTAGATGGAGTCAGTGGGGGCTGGTAATGCCTGTTTATCTTCCCGAATAGAATCTACACCAGTCAATCAGACTTCTGACCTTTTCCTGTATCAGATAATCACAAGCAGGAGCCCGTTTTTATAGGCACGCTGTTTCCTCATCATCTGGGTGAAGGAGCCAGGCTGGGCTGGCCTCTGAGATGCCAGCTTTGGGGGAGCGAGTAAGGTTGTACCTGTCACTCAGTGACTCTGGCCATCATACAGAAGGACAGAATCTACATCGTTAATCATCTGGCGGAGCAGAAATAGAGCCATTGAAACAGGCTTTGCCGAGGGATAATAGTCTAGAAATGTCATCATTTATCTACGGAAAGGACACTTTTATCCTCTGACAACTGGCGAGCCCACCGACATTATATCTTAATTAAAAGAAAAAATTAATCTGTAAAACGCTGTTTCTTGCCAGCCCCTGTGCTTGCCCTGGACTGCCTACAACAAAAGCAACGGGTGGTCAGAGACCCTGGGATATGGGTCCTGGCAAGAGATTGCTCAGAAGCGTGTTTGCAAGACAGAATTAGAATGGAATGATGAAACCCAAATCCAGTGGTCGCCCAGGAGAATAAACACTGCTTGAGAAAATAACGACATGGGTTGGATTTTTTTTTTTTTTTTTTTTTTTTTGGTTTTTTGAGACAGGGTTTCTCTGTGGCTTTGGAGCCTGCCCTGGAACTAGCTCTTGTAGACCAGGCTGGTCTCGAACTCACAAAGATCCGCCTGCTTCTGCCTCCCGAGTGCAGGGATTAAAAGGCGTGCGCCACCACCGCCCGGCTCGTGGGTTGGATTTTTACAGGGTGAAGGAAATAAGCAAAAAAGAGGAAGAAAGTAGTTGGGGGGAAAAAATCAGATGTTTTTGGATACGTCGGTTTCTCCAGATAATAAACCTTTGGTGAGAGGGTATGACATTTCCCTGAAGCTGAGAGATTTATTTTTGTTTTATTTCTTTTTTCCCTGAGACTGTTTTCCGATACCCTGGGTATGCTGTAGACATTTAAGTAAGACAGAAAACTGAGGAATGTTCTGGATGTTTAGAAATTTTCTCAGGTGAGGGATTGCTGGCTCTGCAGCTGGGGATGAGCTGGGGGCTGAGGGTGTTGGGCTGGGGCCTTACCTTGCACCACTGTGTAGGAGGCCTCCACTGAGGAGAGGTTGGTGATCACAGTGACGTCATCATCACGGTTGGAGTTCTCAATGTCAATGGTGATGGATTTCTCCATTTCCCGGTGCAGACTGGTCACCACCCCCGTGGGGCGTGTCACGTTGGTCAGACGGCCCTCGTGGTCATAGCTGGAGGAAAGATAGACGATGTGAAGCACAGTCTGTGGAGCCAGAAGTTTTCTTGATCTTCAGACCCACAGGAAGGTCAGACGCATAGGGGCAGAGAAAGAGAGACTGGAAAATGGGCATCCCTGGATGCTGCTCTGCACTGAAGCCCTGCTGTAATCCTAACTTCAACCTGTCCTGGGGCGCCATGCTGTGGTTGTCCTGAGCCCTTGGGTCTCATCAACTTCACCTCAGTGGAAACCAGTCCTCTAGTCTCAAGCAGCGTGTGCTTACAGCTTCCTGAGCTAGCGGGAACAGCTACGTGTGAGCATCCTTTTGCTCTGCAGAGCTACCAAGTCAATACTCCCCAACTATCCACTCCATTCTGTCTTGCTTCTGCTGTGTGTGTGTGTGTGTGTGTGTGTGTGTGTGTGTGTGTGGTTGTGGGGAGGGCTGTGTACACTCGTGTCCGTGAAAACCAGAAGAGAACTGGAGTTACAGGGAGTTGTTAGCTGTCCAGAGTGGATGCTGGGAATTGGACTTTTTCCAGCCCTTAGCCCACATTGTTTTCCCCACTGGTTGTTCACCCAATCCAATCAAAATCTGGCATTTGAGACCATCTGAGCCGTAGTCTTTTGCAAGGTACCACCTCATTCCACATATCACCTTGTAGACCTCTCAAAGTCAGTCTAGTACAAATGCCACCTCTGCATTCTGGCCCAGACACTACAATCCTAGCTTGGTCATGTAGTCCCTAAGAAGCTCAGCTACCCTCGCCAGCTGGGAGACTCACTGGATCTCAGTTGTCCTTGGCATCCATGTCTGGCATGCCATGACCACAGCTTCTGCCTGCAGACTCCCTGATGAGAATTCTTTATGGATGCAAGCTGTCATCACCCCTTTCTCAGCAGGTGGTAATGGTTTTGCTACTTCCAGGTGGAGAGGATCTCCCACTAGAAGACCACTGTACTGCTGGAGGCTCCTGTCTAAGGAGGTGAGGAAAATGACTCTTCTCATGGTCTGCATAGAGAGAGAGTCTCTGGACTCTCTCGCATGGGTTTTCACACTCAGGAGAGATGGGGAGGAGGATGGAGCAATGCGGCTTTCACTTAGAGAATGAAAAAGTACATGCAGCTAGACCTCCTGCTGGAAGGGGGTCTCCTTCTGGACTGGGGAGAGAAACCCAGTTGGCCAATTCTGAGTGACGGGTCCCAGAGCTGGTACGGTGTGTGCGCAGGATGGAGCATCCCATGGGGGAACATTGGGGGAAAATTACTGCTGAAGCATGGAGGGAGCTGAGATGCTTGGGATGGAGACCTGGATCAGACTTGGGCTGACCTAGGAACTGTTGTCTTTAGGGAGAAGAGGAAACAGTCAAGCCCCGTGGATGCTAAGCTGCTTGGTTAGTGGGGTAAAGTTTGTGAGAGGGTCAGGAAGCTTGGCGAGCTGGGGGTCCAGTCTCTTGTCTCTGTCCCATCCCTTGCCTAGGGCTCTGTGCGGTGGAAATCCAGAAAGCACCCTCCTCTCAGAGGCTTGGTGCTGTAACCGTGGAGGGGCCCCAGGCCTTCTAAGCCAAAGGGGATCCCTATTTATTCTTTTTTTCCTACTGAAGCAAAGATTTCTCAGATGGGGGCCCAAAGATTCTATTTATAAAAGCAACCAGTTAGAACTATACTGAAGGATTGATCAGTGATTAAGGATTATTAAATAATTACCTATCTATAAGACAGAAACCTAGGCAGCTGTCAAAATGAACAGCGTGGATTCTTATTTATTGGCACATGGGCATGTGTGCATGAGTGTGCACGCACGCACGCACACACACACACACACACACACACAGAAACAGGGTGAAGTGGAAAAGTGAAGAACAGAGACTCCTCCCTTCCTAGCACATGACTTTTTACAAGTAGTGTCTGAAAATAGAGACATATAAATATTAACTGTGTTTTTATGTGTGGGATTTTGGCTAATTTTTGTTTTCCTCTTTGACTATTTTAGTTTTGATAATTGTTGCTTCCTTCCATATTTTAGAAGCATAAAAATACTTTGAAATAAGAAAGTGAAGCAGTGATGATGTTTTACATAGACTTTGCTGTCTTATATAGACTTGGCAGCAGAGCTCCACCGCACAAGGACTGTGTTGAATGTTCTCTGGGACCTGAGAGGGATTTGAAATCCAGTGCTCTGTATTTTATTTAGGACACTTGCAGTGGGCAGGTTGCTGGTCATGCTTCTGAGGGGAGGAAATAGAGCTTCTTCTCTGGGGGAGGCAGTGAGGATGGGGGAGGAGGGGGAGGCAGGGGATGGGGTAGGCAGTGAGGATGTGGGGAGCAGAGGATGGGGCAGGCAGTGAGGACGGGGTGGTGGGTGGAAGGAGGTAGTGAGGATGGGGCAGGCATTTCACAGGCTTTGGGGAGAAAGCGCACTCTTTGGCTTGTAGGCTGACTTTCATGGGGATGTGATTGGCCACAGCTTTGCTTGCTTCCCCAGGATAGATTTGCAGATTCAGCTCTCTGTGCAGAAACCTCCCAGCTTTCAGGAGAGAGAGCAGCGATTACTACCAATGGCGTCTCAGTGTTAACCTGACAGACTTGGTAGGACCTTGGTGGCCACAGGGCCTTTGACTTGTTCATAGTCGGTGGACATTCACTAAACACTGTATATGTAAGCGGCTGGGGAAAGCACCAGAGATTTGTATCAGAATGAAATGGACAAAATTCCATGCCTCATGCCAGGCTAAAAGGCAAAGATAAACCAAGGCTGCTCTCCCCTATTCTGGGAGCATGGCAGCAGGGGTGGGGGTGGGGAGATACTCAAAGCCCAATTCTTACATCTCCATTTTGACTGGCTTTCCTAAACCCACCTTCTGAGACAGAAATGTAACTGTCTCCTGAGGGGCTTATTCCTGCTTGGGAGAGTACAGAGCCTGCTCTTTCTCTAATGTAACTGCTGAGCTCCATTCCAAGGGGATGTTTGCCCACCGCCTGGACTTGGAGGAGGACATGACCATAGGCACAGAGCACACAGCACAGCCCTCTCATCTCGTGGGCCTGCCCTTAAGGGTCGTTATATTTTCTACCCCTGTGGATTCCAGTTTGCAAAAGTATACTCCGATCCTCAGGAGATTAGGACCCCTAGAACTGAGGATGGCGAGAGAGGGGGATACAAACCCCTCTCTCTGAGAAGCACTCAGAGTGCAAACTGTCCCCCTCCAGTCTACTGTTTGAAATTAAGTCCTGTCTCTCTCTCTCATCCTTCTTTATGCAGGAGAGGATGGAGACAGGTGTGCTTTATAACTTCTGCGTTAGCACCTGGTTTCTGTTGAGCTTCTGAGTGCCAGCCTTTGCCGACTGCCTAAGATATACTAGCTCAATGATTGGTCACAGCTCCCGTGCAGTGATAGTACCATCTGATACACGTGATCGCCGAGGCTCAGAGGGATTGAGAAACTTGTCCAATGCCAACCAGGAAGTATGTGTCAGAGCGAGCATCCATACCGCTGCTGTGGAAGGCTGTGGAGTCTCTCAATCCCTCTAAAGGTGGACCTTGCTTAGGATACTCTACTGAGACTCAATAGCCCGCTACTGGGGAAATTTTAATCCAAGGCTGGGGCTTCCTGGAACTGAGGGACAGCTTACACTGAAGCACAGACAGTCTCTCTCTCTCTCTCTCTCTCTCTCTCTCTCTCTCTCTCTCTCTGTGTGTGTGTGTGTGTGTGTGTGTGTGTGTGTTTCTGTTAACCCTCTTCCTCTTTAGGCTTCTGCAATCACTGTGTGGTATCCACCTGGACCTGATAACCCTGACAGGAAGTGTGACTTGTGTCTGAGTTTTAAAGCGACAACCTTCTGACCACGTGTAACAAAAGCTAGAACAAAAACCCCAAAGAATGGCCCATCTTTTTCAGAAGCCTAAGGAAACCTTATGTATGTGTCTCCACAAGGGGGGATTTGGATCCTTGGATCTACTCACATTCTGAAGTGTGGCAGATTAAAAGAGAAAACGTGATTCTGTTTTACTGTAACTCCTGAACAAATACTTAAAAAAAATTGAGCCTTATGTGTATGTTTTCATTCACTTGGGGACCTTTGCTAGAAAACTACCTCCAATCAAGAGTTCATGTCTGTGGGGCCCCGATACCTGAACTTTGGACTGAATTCCAATCTAGGACTAATTCAGGAGAGTCCAGCCTTTGCTTCTCATTCAAGAGACTTAACAGCTACTAAGTGCATTTCCTGGTGAAGTGTGATCAAGTCCCAGCACCTCAAAGGTTGTGACACTGCTCAGAAGTCCCAGGAGAGAAAGCTTTGCCCAAAGGAGAAGTCAGGACTCTGCAAGCAATTCTGCAATGCAAGAAGGTTCCAGGAGGTGGCGACAGCTTCCTTTGAATTCTGCCGAACCCACTGGCACACAAACAGGAAGCGAACGTTGTTGATTTAAACGTGATCAACAATGAAGTCTTCTTTCTCTTGTCCCTCCTACTCCTATCTCTCTGTGGCATTCCTCCTTAACTTAATAATTTCTCAGCTAATAGCGACTCAGAGACAGAAAGCAAGCCAGGGCTCCTAAGGCGTAATGCTCGCTCACTGCTGTGGAGAGAGCCCAGAGGCTGGTAAACTCCATTCTGTCCTCAGCAGGTTACCGGGACTCAGACTTAGCAGCCTCCTCTAGGCAGCAACTCTTAGGGTAATACCTGGGGCAGCAGGTTTGTTTGACCAAAGTTGCTCCAGGAACTAGGGAAAACAGCTTTTTGGCAAAAACAAACGGTAGAACTATTAAGTATGAGATAATTGTTTGGGGAAATATGACCGGCCCTCACATCTTTTAATATACCCAGCACTTTATCTGTATTGATCTGCTTCTGCTAAAGAGGAAATTCAGAGTTTATCTCCCTGTCTGTGCAATCAAGTGTGTTGCTGGACCTATTGTGAAATCACAGGAGCCCCGCTGGGACCCTGCCTCTTGCTTTCTAATTTCCGCACCCATGGCAAACATGAATAATCAGTGGGGTTAATCAGCACTTTATCTCCCAGGTGCTGTGCGTGTCCAATATCCTGAAGTTTGAACGGCAAGCAGACAACAGGAATTCCCAATGCTAGCAGGGAGGATGCTCAATATCAGAGGCCTGATAGAGCAAATCATTTCGGAGTCAGGAGAAGGGACACGAATATCCTGAGGCTGTGAGAAATCATTAAAGTTAGGAAGACGTGACTAGGCAATTTTAAAAGCAACGTGAATGGTCCATCCAGGTGCCAGCTAGAGCAGGGGGCGGGCTCTAGAGAAATTGGTCGAGAGCCTACTTACTCATAGAAAGTCGTCCAACCAGTTTCATCACTCTTGGTGGCTAGGAGTCCTGTGTTCCCATCATAGGTCATGAGGCCAAGCTCCAGGTTCTGTGTTGACACGGCTTTGAGGCCTCCATTGGTGCCCACGGTAAGGGTGATGATCTGGTTATCCGGCATGAGCAGGTGGCGGGGCATGCCACTGCTGTCCCGGCGAATCTTTAGGGAATTTCCGTTGTTGTCAATTAACTCAGTGACGTCATTGTCAGCACTGTATGTGAAATTGTACAAGTACTCCCCCGTCACCAGGCTCACAGTGTACTGATGGATACCATCGGCGTTGAACACGTACAGTTCTTGCTCTCCCGGAGATGCGGCCTCATACTGGTTGAACGCATTAAGAACAGGTTTATTTTTGCTGACTGCCCTAATCCGAATATTCCCAAGGTCTGCGATGTAGATGGTGCCGTCCGGAGCCACAGCTAAGGAGGATGGGGAGTTCAAGATGGCGTCTGTGGCGTAAGCATCATCTCCCGAGTAGCAGATGCAATTGACGTCATTTTTGCAGTCGCAGTCAGAGGCTGCCCCGGCTAAGAGGCAGATCTCCCCATTGGTGGTGACCTGGCGTAGGCGGTTGATCTTTTTCTCGTCCGTCTCAGTGATGTAGAGCACCCCGGTGTGAGAAATGGCGATGGCACTGGCTGACTCCAGAGCAGAGTGGATGGCAAGCTTACTGAGCGAGTAGTCAATGCCAGGAACCTGGCAGTGCATAGGCCGTCCTGCAATGATGCTGACCTGGTGATTCTCGGTGATTCGCAGGATGACGTTGTTCTCTAGAACGTACAGGGAATTGTCCATGGGGTTGACAGCAAGGTCTGTTGGCCATTCCAGACGAACCTGCGAGCGATGGGACATTTCAAGAAGAGCCTTTAATATATTGCAGGCATACATTTGGAGAAAAGACTTAGCTTTAAAAAATATTTATTTTATTTTATATGTGTTAATTCTTTCCCTGAACGTGTGTTGGCACCATGTGTGTGCCTGATCAGAAGAAGGCAAGGACATTGGATCCCCGGGAATTGGATTTATGGATGGTTGTGAGCCACTGCTTGGGTGCTGGGGTTCAAACCCAAGTCTTCTGCAAGAGCAACAAGTGCCTTTAACTGCTGAGACAGCTCCCTGGCACTGACTTAGCATTTAAGTAGCACACTTCCTGTGGCCCACTTATCATTGAACTATTTGCCTGAGCTGGCTGTTTATGACAGAGAAGAAGGGAGCGTGTGACAAACTCTTCCTTCGATTTCGCTTGTCCTGACTCGAGTCCTGCTGGCTCCATTGTTGTTCAGCCTCAGATGACTTGCCAGAATTGCAGCCATTAAATGCAGTGCTACAGGTAGATAAATGCATAAGGGACCAAGGCAATTCAGCCCGTACTCAGCTCCCCAAGCCACGGGTCAGAGAAGGCTGTGTTCATTTGGAGAAGACACATTTGTCTAAATTGCAAAAAGCAGCCATGTGGCTCGGAAGGTGGCCCTAGCCCAAGAACAGACAAGGAACAGCCTGGCTAACAAACTACAACTCGAGTGTTTGAAAAAAAGAGCGAACAGAGCCAAGTCAAATACATTCTTCCTCTGTGGAATTTGAAATCAAAATCTCAGTGGCAAGTTGTCAGTTTGTTGGGGAATTTGAGCTAAAATTTATGAGGTTGACCAAGGGTTGAAAAGACTCTCACAGGCAGGGTGAACATACACGTCGGCTTTTTGGAACAAATGCTGCACATTTGAGGGGCCCGTGGTCTCTGCCACGGCAAGAGGCCTGATGAGCCACACACGTGGGAGGATGCCTGAGGAGGGCTTTGGTCTAGTAACCGCTACACAAAGTGGAGGTTTATAGAGTGCCGGTGCAATCGTTCCAGATCGACAGGGAAACTCTGATTGACATGTAACGCTAAACCGTACAGTCTCAAATCTTTGAAAATGGTGGAGACGAGAGATAATTATACAGCAGCCCCTCCCCGATAATCTGCCACTGCTGGAGTGTGCCACCAGCTCTGCTTCTCAGAGAAGAGTCACCCTCTCTGTTCTCTTGCTCTTTCCTCCTCAAGTCTACTTCCCTTTTGTTGCCCCTCTCCCTTCTCTCTTTCTTTCTCCCCTCTCATTCCTGTCCTACAGTGTTTTCCATCTTGATGTCAATTTCACCTGATTCCTCTCCAAGCTATGATCAGTACCCACAGCTCATACTCCCAACTCACATAGGAATACATGAGAACTACGGGCTAAGACCTAGGAGCTGGTTAAGGATGAGAAATAAAGAGTCCCACCTGGGCCACATCCATACTGGAGTCACAGCTCAGTGGCCGGACAGCTGTGAGGTCATTGGACCCCAGCAGGGTGGAGATTATTCCATTTTGGTCGACCTTCCGGATCATGGTGGCATCAACGAAGTACATAAGCCCGTTCTTATCCACCGCAATGCCTGGGGAGGGAAGCACGGGAATGGGGTTTTTGTTTGTTTGTTATTTTGTGTTTTGACAGAAGGATGGTTTGTGGAGGAGATGGGGAAACCCTACTCTGGGCATGATGTGTTTGGACCAGGGATCTTACTGGGATGAGTGAGCATCCTTCAGAACAGTAACTCTCAGTCCTTTAAAGGCAAACATTTCTCAAGGGCTCTGTGCTGTGACTTGCACCATTTCCAGGGTGCTAGGTGTATCCACCCTCCCCCCCCAACCAATGACATCACCTTGAACTGCAGAGAAACCAGGGTTGCAAGTGAAGGTGAAAACAGCCCTAACTCTGCTCTCTCCAGAAAACAAATTATTATCAAAGTCCATTGCTCTTAAAAAAAAAATAAAAGACTAGTAGTCTATTACTCAAATACCCTTCACAACTAATTGTGAGAATAAGGCTGAGAAACACAGATGTTTTCAGCCACAAACTCCCAATCCAAAATATATCCTCCAGGAAGAATTCCCAATTAAGCCTTGACTCCAATCAGCACTCCAGTGCCCCCAGGGGACACAGAGCCCTAGCATTTCCCTGTCACAGCAGGACTGATAAGACCCAGACTGCAGCTTCTGTTTCTTTTGCTTTTTCATTTCAGAGCCCAAGTACAAGGCTTGGCATCCTTAATCCACGCTGCAGGCTGCTTGCACAGTAGCTAAAAATGCTAACAAAAATTAGACCCTGATATGATTGCTCTTTAACCCCAAGCATCTTTAGTCCTTTCAAATAGACGCTTATCGATTCCAAGAACTCCCCAGGACAGGAATCATGGAAATAATATCTATCCTTTCTTATTTGATTATTTATTTAATTTGTGGTGTGTGTGTGTGTGTACGCATGCACGTGCAACACATGTTTATACCTCTGGAGACCAGAGGCCGATATTGGGTGCTGTCTGCTTTATTTTTTGAGATAGGGTCTCTCACTGAAACTGGAGCCTGCTGATCGGATGTAATTAGGGATCCCCATCTCTATACTTCTTCAGAGTAGGAATCACCACAGGTACGCACCACTGCACCAGAGTAGGGATCACAGGTACGCACCACTGCACCAGAGTAGGGATCACAGGTACGCACCACTGCACCTGATTTTTTTTTTAACGTAAATGCCGCACGTCATTATGCTTTATGCCACAAACACTTTACTAAGTGAGACATCTATTCTGCTCTGTCCAAGTTCTTCTTCTTCTTCTTCTTTTTAATCTCTGAAGCTCAAGGACAATTTAATTAGAGTTTAAAAGAAAAATACCCAAGGCAGGCAAGTTTTGAATCTCGGCAGTTGCCTGGAGGAGGAAGATGGAGAAGAACAAGAGGAAGCCACGCTACTTAAATTAAGTCAGCATGGAGGTCAGCCAAATGGTAGATAAGCAGGCACAGACAGGGAAGGGGCTTTAGAGGAAAAGGGAGAAGGCCCAAAGTATCAAATGGCCACTTAGGCTCAGGCCAGCTTCTGAAGAAAAAGGAGAAGTCACATCTTTCTAAGTAAGAACTCAGACAGGCAGGCAGACTCGACAGAACCTCATGGCGGCTTGTAGAGACTGTACCAGGAGCTGGGAATTCTGGGAAAGAGACGTACACTATCTCATTAAAGGGTTAATTTATTCCTCCTGTACCCTTTAGCGTGGCTTACAGTAAATCTACCTTCTTGAGGGAGAGTCCCTTGGCTAGGAGGTCAGCTAGACCACCAACTGGATTAACTTAAGGAAGAAGACAAGGGCATGTGTCTATCTACAGCAGTGGTTCTCAACCTATGGGTCATGACCTTTCACAGGGGTCACCTAAGACCATTAGAAAATACAGATATTTATATTATGATTCATAACAGTAGCAAAATTACAGTAATGAAATAGGAATGAAATGATTTTATGGTTGGAGGTAACCACCAAATGAGGAACTGTATTAAAGGGTCGTAGCATTAGGAAGGCTGAGAACCACTGATCTAGAGGTAGCTTGCATCCTTTAGACAAGAGGAAAAAGCTTTGCCTCCCATTGAATGTGCATCTCCCCCACCACTCTTTTGCCCTAATTCTTAACTACTGCAGTTTCCTTGGGTAGTGACAACACGACAGACATGATGCCATGCCTCACACTTTGGATACACTGTTGTCTAACATCAAAGTCTGGCATGGTGGAAGCTTCTGGTGACCTCTTATGGCTGGCACTCTGGCTGATGGAGTTAACACTGTCTTTTGGTTCTCTGTGACTGGCAGCAGCCAGAGGTCTCCAGGCATAGACGACTATATTTCCATAAGTAGTGTATTATGTGGGAAGTAAAATTTACTTTAATAAATTAGCTTAAAAGCACCCACACAGACCCAGGAGCCTTGCAATAAACATTCTTAGAAAAACCACGTGTTTCAGACAACAAGGATGCGCTCAGTTTGCAGCAGGCTCCCCTTGCGGGCAGAGGGGTCTCCTTCTGTGATCCTTACCTCGAGGGCTCATCAGGGTTGCATCCACAGCTTTCCCTCCATCCCCACAGCGGGCTTCATCAAAGGGCAGACACTGTTCGCCAGTCCCTGCCACAACCTCTGAATTCCCAGCCAGGTCTTTGGCTCCGCTTAGAGACTTCACTCGGTAGATTCTGCGACTGTTGGTGTCAGAAACGTAGAGCGAGCCAGTCACAGGGTCCACAGCCAAGTAGTACTTGTGTCCTGGGCTGTTGCTTTAGGAGAAGCACAAAGAGAAAAGAAGGGACTATGTGGCTGGCCTGTTGGGTTGGCGGTGACAAAAATCCTAGCAAACCTCTTACTTTCCCTAGGGTCTTTCCATTTTAGTGAATTAGTGACACCCTGAGTTATATTTCAAGACATTATGGCTCCCAGGTACTTATAATTAATCTTATGTTTCTCATGCTGTTTTGGGATTTGAAGATTCCCTTCAAACTAATAGACTATTGCTTCATTTAACTGGCACAAAAGACCCCACTCAGGGTCCTGTTTTAGTGAGCAAGGATAGTCACTCATTGCCAGCTTTGTATATCTCCCACGGGCTTCGCGTGTTGTCTCATGGGATTTAGGAATCCAATCCCTATGTGATAATGTTCTCTTTTTCATCTGTGCCTCCAACAAGACCTCCGAGGTCATGGACGCTGGAATAACCTGGAGTTTTCTAAGTTTGTGACGAACAGTTCCCCAGAGCTATCTCCAGTCCTTGGCCTTAGAGCTGACTGTCCCCTAATGTCTATGCAAATGAAACTGTTATTCACTGCAAAGTGTAGCTATCTTGTCATCATGTCCAACATTTGTGCTGGATCCTGTGCAAACCACTGTCCAGCATCCCAACACAGCTGTCGAGTGCTGGATTAATACTGAGGCGAGCCCTGAGCCTCCCTGGCTGCTAATGATCAGGAGGCTGTGGGACCCTGGGGCCTGCCTGTTTCCTCCACTGTGCCTCTCAGTGTCCTTTGTGAGCCTGACCAGAATGGAGCCCGACTTGGAGAACTTGCTCAGGGTTACAGGAAACGCATGACTCAAATCCAGCTGGGGACCTCAGGTGAGCCTTTGGGCAACAGTGAGCATTGGCTTTCTTATTTGGGAAATGACAAAACCAAGTCTGGTCTTTGCTAATGGTCCTTCCGGCTCAAAGGTCTATAGCTCTCCCCTTGTGTCTGCTCCTCATGGTGTCTGGGACCAGGATGGGTGCTCACACAACTCCAATGCTGGTTTTCAAATCCCTCCTTTCCTGGGGGTAGGGGCAGGTGCCTCTTTCTGGCCCAGGGCATGGGTTCCATGTACCTAGAATGAGTGCAGGCCTTTTTTGTCCTGATGTTTTTCAATTATATTCTGGAACGATGGGAGGAGAGGGGCTGGAAGAGGTGAGTGTGACAGTCAGTGTCAGGTCCTATGGACATTAACTGGTAAATTACTAATTAAAACACTATCATTTGGGTTCTTGCCTGATTTTAATAAAAAAAAAGAGCTGGGAAGCTAATTTTAGGAACTATTTTATGGGGCGAGGCCATCTTTAATTCCTGTTTCTCTTCGGGTTGCTATTAAGACTGCTAATTGAACTGGAAGTCAAGGTCTTTTCAGAGAGTGGGCTTTCCTTTCCCTTCCCTCTCCCTTTGTTTTCTACTCTCCTCACTTTTTGGCCAAGTCGGTTGAGAATATCCACATATGCAAAACAAATTAGGGCAGAAAGGGAAAAATCCATGCCATTTTTTAATTAGATGCTGCACCCTCTCACTGAACGAGTAGTAGCTGGCACGATCCTCAGGAAGATAAAGGCCCTGCGCATCTGTGCCTATGTGCGAGGAAGATAATTAATTCTGGACTTTCTAGGGAACCCGATCTGAAGAGGCCTTTCCAAATTTCTGGCATAGGAGCCGACAGGTGGGGTTAGCTGTTGCTTGGGGAGACCATTCTTCTGGTAGCCTCTTTCTAGCCATGATTCCCAGAGAGCAGTCCAGGAACAATGCAAAGCCATACTCCATATTGGTGGCTGTGGTGAGGAGCAAACATGGTTGGTCTGTGGGTTTCCAGGAAGCCTTTGGGGGACATTTCTACTCTTTGAAAAAATTTTGCTGCGTGGGGGTATCTATAACCAGTCAATTTGGGGGTTTTCAAGATTACAAAGGTGGGACTTTTCTTTTTCTTCCCTAGAAATGGGCATTCCTCAGAGAATGATG
The DNA here is from genome assembly GCA_028555095.1 of Dicrostonyx torquatus. Classification (NCBI taxonomy): domain Eukaryota; kingdom Metazoa; phylum Chordata; class Mammalia; order Rodentia; family Cricetidae; genus Dicrostonyx; species Dicrostonyx torquatus. The sequence goes on from JAQHUG010000037.1 coordinate 8,526,470, forward strand.
ATACTGGGTGATCTGTTTCTATTCTTTGTCCGATTCTGACCCATTGTCACAAAAGGCTTCATGGCTGGTTGTTTCATGGAGTGGAGACAGCATTCATACCATGAATAAACTGTTCTCCCCTGAAGTACGAAAGAACATTTTTTTCTATCCGAATACTCATGCTGCATCCGTGTCTCTGCAGGGTTCACTTGCATGCACACACATATGTGTTGTGTATTCGACATGTGAATTCTACCAATGTGTTCTCAAGTCATCTTGGGTCAACATGGTGACAGAGGGTCTTTAGACAAAAAGCACTCAAGGGTGATTTAACATCATAACAATTCTCAAAGTACCTAACTGTTGGATTCATTCTGACCCGCAGATTGGTAATTAACGTGTGTGTGTGTGTGTGTGTGTGTGTGTGTGATGTTTAAATGACCACATATCTAGGGGAAAATCATTAATGAGTTGAAAATGAGTTTTTGACCCGTTTCCAGTTCATTAAAGCTTTTGTGAACCCAGTCCAGCATTTACAAAAGCCCGAAGTTTGCCTCCACTGTTTAGCCCAATTATGGACCACACGGAGCAGCCGGGACAGAGGTTCACCGAGGGTTCGTTATCTTGCTCTCGCATCTCCCGGAAATTCTAATTACTGTCAGCTTATTTGGTTGCTTTTTGACTGCATTTCATAATTGCAAAAGCTTATCATATCCACAACACACAATTAGCACATAAAAAAGTTACTGTATTTGGTACATAAAAATATACAACATTACACAAAAAGCACAAAACAAGAAATTGAACACAAGGAACAAACAAACCATAGCAAATTATACGGGAAAGAGTGCTTCATCTTACCTATGTTTAAACTCTTTATTTCTTTATAGAAAGAAAACAGAAGGAAAAAAGAACAAACAGTTAGCTGAGGAATTAATGATAATGCAAACATAACATTTTTTTGTTTGTTTCTTGTATAATGAAACCCTCCCCCCGCAAAGCAATCTTTTTTATTTTTTTAAAATTCTTTTCTAACTGACAGTTCCTGGCTCAATTACTTGGGAAGAATCCCTGAATTTAGAGTCCTCCTGGCCACTGGGAAATAGGCATAAGAATGCTTGGCTTCTCTGACAGTCAAGGTGGCTGTCATGGGACACAGGTGGCAACAGGGAAGACAGAACTTCTGGCTGATGAAGTGATGGCAGATGGGTTGACTCTCAGGGGCAATACCTGTTGACTAGTAGGACTTCTGTGAATGTGGTGGTAAAAGGATTCTGAAGCCAGTTTCAAGCTCAGCTGGCAAGAACTCTGTGATTGATTTGGAATGTCTGTCCTGGGTGTGGAAGGAGCATAATGACACTTACGCTGTTGACTGCTACTGATGTATCAAGGGTAGAGTCAGGACCACCGAAAAGAGAGAACCCTGGCTCATATCAACTACAGCCTGGCAAAGACTTTTCACTCCCCAGACCAGTTTCTGCCCCTGCTCCAGGCTTCCTTGCCCCTTCCCCCATTCACTTGCTTGAGCAGCACACTTCACAACCTGTATTCATTCTTTCTCACTGTAGCAGCCAATACATTGCCATTCATAAAATTCATGGGCAATACTATCCTCTTGTCGTTGGAGATGGAGACGCCAGTTAGCACACCGTTTAGGAGAGTTAGAAAAAAAAAAGTTTGTTGCTTTTTTTTTTTCTTCAAAAACAAAAGACATTTCAATTTCAGCAGGAAACTGGCTGAAATGTAGCATTAGAGAAGAAGAGATGGAAGTGCCCCAAGGAAGGAAATCCACTACCAATTCCTAGGCTTCTAGGTCCAGGTAGCAGGAGCCCTGTATTCACTTTCCTTCCAGCTGAGAAAGGAAGCTTGGGGACAGGACAGAGAGAGGTGAGTGCCCTGATTCTGAGGTGCAGCTCAGGCCTCTGCCAGGGCCGTCATTAGAGGGAGGTTTACACAGAGATTACATTTTTATATTTTAGTCTAACATGTTAGTTTTTCCAAAAAAAAAAGTTAATTAAATGATGCTGATAACTCCCGAGCTCTGACTGACATCGTGCAATTTAAGATTCAGTCTGTAAAGCCTGGTGTGTCAGGGTGGCAGCCGGGAATTCTCGCGTCTATTTTATATTGCTTAATGAAAGTGAAATGCTATCTGCCACCAGTGGTAGACACATTTGCCTCTTAATTATTGCAATATCAATTCCATTTTTTTCTTAAACTCAAGATTTTGTGAGAAGACTGGATGGGATTTGGGTCTGCAGTCCTGACCTACTTCTTTTCTAAGAACATCTGTTTTAAGTTGATTACTCTATCAGTGTTAGGGGAAGAGGACAGGAGGGGAGGGGACCAAGGCATAGGAAGGTATGGAGTTTGGCAGATCATATGGATATGAGCTTTGGATAAAGGCTGAGGCCACTGTTCTTCCAGTCCAGGGCAGGAAACTAGCCAAAATAACATCATCCTTAGCTAGTACAGATGCCCTACTTCTGAAGGACAGGCTTAGAGTCTGCACACCTTCAACGACACAGATCCTTCAGGCACACCCTTTGAGGGAAAAGAGATGTCTCCAATTTAAGAAACTGAGAGGGATTAGCATTTCACACCCCAGAGTCTCTGCAGCATCCTCTGCAAAGATTGCAGGGGCTCCCCCGGGCTCCCCAGAGCTGTCATCACCCTGCCTTGTGATGTATGTGTGTGCTGATCTTCTCCACATCTTTGAGGGCAGCATGAGACTTACACATCTCTGCACTGCTGATACTTCAGAGAGAAGAAGGGTTGGGGAAGTAAGTCTTCCAGTGCAGGGAATATGGAAAAAGGATTGCTTCTCTTGGCCACGGGCTAGCTGCGTACCCCTACGCTCTGTTCAGAGGTTTGAAACTGCAGACAGTTGGGAGGACTGTGGACCTTTCCATTCTCGCACCCTTTGTGTTTTCTCTTCTCCCATTCAAGTAGAGTGGAGTTGGGTTGGGCATGGTTTTATTGTTTGTGTTCTAAGCACAGAGACATTAATTTGGGATCCATTTAGTCGAGTTCTAGCGGGATGTGGTTAGGTGGTTACGGCTCCTTCAGCATCTAGCTGAATTATTGCCAGCCATCCTGTGGTAAGAATGGCTTATGGGAATGCTTCTGCTCTACCGTGTTGATTCATGTAGCATCTTTGTAGGGCAGGTGAGAGCCACTGCAGAATTCATCCTTCATGGCTATGTGTACACTGGTGACACAATGATTAATGAACATCAGTTCAAAGAACATTACAGAAATATTACAGAGGAAACCTGATAGAGGTTTCTCCAAGTTTTATACTTCTCACAACTTTGTGTTATTAACAACCAATTGTGAATATGTCAACAATTTTTTTTAAACTTTATCAATAATCTCTAACCAATTTTGATTGGTTATATGAGAGGAAAGAGTTAACATGTCTGTTCACTTTATAGATAACAAATATCAGAAAATAACTGTCACATTAAAAAAATAATCAGAGAGCGGTGGTACTTGGGAAGTGGAGACAGAAGGAGCAGGAGTTCCTGGCTATCCTGGGCTAAATAGCAGCAAGTTAAAGGCCAGCCTGGGCTATGAGACCCTATTTTGAAACCCCCAAACAACAACAAAAATCCCAAGACAAAACAAATAAAAACAACAACAAAACTATCAGAAGATAATCAAAGGGGTATGGGGAAAAGTCAGGCACACGAAAGCAGAGTAGGAGTCAGTTCGTATAAAGTGTCAAGTCATTTGTGCTTGGTGACGCCGGTGACCCGAGGCCTTTAAAAGACTTGTTCTTTTGTTTTCTTTTTCGCATCTTAAATAATATTGTTTCATTTTCCATTTCCTCTTATCCCAGTACTAACTAGACTTGAAGTCTAGATGAGATTCAGATGGTCCGGGTAATACAGTAAGTGGTTCTCTTTCTCTTAATTAAATTTATTATTATTAATTATTTTTATAATTATTGTCTGTGTATGTGTATGCTGTGTGTCTGTGCATGAGTACAGGCATGCGCACACTGCAGAATGTTTGTGTAGAGGTCAAAGGACACCGTTTGGAGTTGATTCTATCTTTCCACTGTGGGTTCTGGGGAATGAACTCAGGTTGTCGGTCTTGCACAGTAAGCACCTCCATCTTCCTACACACCTCACTGGCACACGGTTTTCATTTTTGATTTATAATTAGCTTATCTTCTTTTTAAGAGGGACATCCTAAAACTGTATTAGCTTTCAGCCCTATGAGCTTAGATCTGTCCTTGGTCAAAGGGCTTTGAAAACAGAGCCAAGGGGGAACCAAAATTGTTTGGAGACATGGTGGTTGTTACTATTCTGGGTCAAGGGCTTTGTTTGCTTTACTTTCTTGACATCTTCACAGCCAACAGGAGGGAACCTGGCATACTGCGCATCCTCACGCTCAGTGGGTCCAGCTGGCTGTAGTCACACTGTGTGTCCCCAATCTCTGTGGGTTCAGATGCAGTCTCGCTGGGTGCCCTCACGCTCAGTGGGTCCAGCTGGCTGTAGTCACACTGTGTGTCCCCAATCTCTGTGGGTTCAGATGCAGTCTCGCTGGGTGCCCTCATGCTCAGTGGGTCCAGCTGGCTGTAGTCACACTGTGTGTCCCCAATCTCTGTGGGTTCAGATGCAGTCTCGCTGGGTGCCCTCACACTCAGTGGGATGGCTGCTGGTTTAATTCTCAGGTCAAGCTTGTCTTTTGGGATTCTTTGGACTTCCAGTGTCTGGTGCTTTTGCCCTCTTCCCCAGGTTCCTACTTTATCTACACCTCTGCCTCCTCCCCAGTACTAACACATAGAAGCTGGACAATTCCCTACCCTGAATATCTGTCCTAGGGCAATTCGCCATGCCTATCCTCCCTGCCCCCCCCAGTGCTCCCCTCCATAGAAAACACCGGAAGGATGTCTGCATGGAGGGTGGTCTCCTCAAAAACTCCCCCCACAAAAAAACCAAACCACATGCAACATCATCACTTTTGTTTGGGAAATGGAAAAGAATTTCAAACATTAGAAGAGGTATGACAGCCTTATGTCTATCACAAGGGGCCACACCAAGAGACATTAGAGAGATACTGTCCTGGCCCTGACAGCCATGCGGTGGGGTCTACTTCTTAAGAGGTTTTCAAACTGAGGAGCGGAGGATTTATCTTTGAGAGAAATTCACCCTAAGATGTTAGTGACGGATGAATTTATCTGCGCCAGAGTGGTTAGGTTTTCCATGGACCAGGTAGAGAAGGTGATAATTACAGGATGGGAAAACATCTCCTACAGGTGGGATGTTGGGCTTTTCAGGAAGTGGGTGTTGTGACTGTGTTGAGTCAGAGCACAGAGCTGATAGCCATTGCACACTTTCCATCATCAGACGTTACTGGACTGTGGGGACCTCCGGCTGGAATGTTTCGAATAGAAATAGAGGAACCCTTAGGGATGGTTGTGCTAAGACTTCAGTAGGGACTTGATTGAGAGGCAGGGCGCTGGGGTGGGTGGGCAAGGTAGGGCTGGGTGCCGACTCCAAAATGGAATCGCTCAGCTGCCAAACCACAATGGAGAAAAGACACAGGCAAGATAGTCTCCCCCTCCCCCCTCCGCGGGCGACTGTTTTGAAGAGAGGGATTGACAGCCCTTTGTTTTCAGGTACGTAGTGGGAAGAAAGGAAGACTCAAGGCAGTGTTCTTGTAAAAGCTTAACTTCTAATCGGGTTCCTGGCTGATGAAAGCAAGAACAAGTTTGAAGACAGGTTAAAAAAAAAGGCAAAAAAAAAAGAAAAAAAAAAAAGAAAAAATTACATAGCTATCAAGGGAAATTGGGAATGATAGCCTTCAAGCTGCCCTCAGCTGTTACCACATAGGCATGGTATGCTTTTCTTTGACTGGGCCGTTAGTCTTTACCACTGGTATATGTGGTCTCTACAGTTTGAGAGATATGAAATGAAAAGCCAGGTCCGACAAGAGGGGAGGGACTGGCTGTTGAGTTCATGCAGCCATCTTGAGTACCTAGTACTGGTTGGACACGGCTCTAGACTTGACAGGGTAGAGATGACCAAGGTGTCTACTGTACAGAAGAAGTGCACACACCCACGCCTGAAGAGCCATACAGAAACAACCCAGCAAGGTAGGAAGTAGTGTCAGCGCCAATGGAAAACCAGAATGTTACAGTCTCAGAGGAGGGGGAGAATTTCTCAGAAGAGGGAACCTTCAGAACAGAACTAACAGACAGGAAGTGGTTGCCTAGGTCAAATGTTGAGTTGAGCGAGCAGCATAAATTAAAGGTGTAGGAAGCTCTTCTATATTTGGGTTGCTTTCACTGGTGAATAAAGAAAACTGCCTTGGCCTTTTGATAGGGCAAAATCTTAGGTAGGCGGGGAGGACAGAATGCAATTCTGGGAGACAGAAGGCAGAATCAGAGAGAGCTGCCGCCATGAAATCGCCAGAGTCAGACATGCTGAATCTTTCCTGGTAAACCACGATCTCGTGGTAAACACAGATTAACAGAAATGGGCTGAATCAAGATGTGAGAGTTGGCCAAGAAGAGGCTGGATATAATGGGCCAGGCAATGTATTAAATGAATACAGTTTCTGTGTAATTATTTCAGGTGTAAATTAGCCGGGTGCTGGGAACGTAGCCTGCTCCCCCTCTTTACTACAAATTAAGAGCTGGAGGAGGCAGTGTACCAGGTCAGCACTGATTTGGCTTTGGGCAGGAAGAGCCCTAACAGAGGAGGAAGTCCATACATGGAGGATTGCTGGTGGAGGGCCCTTTCTGGATGGTGCCATCCTAACTGGTGGTCTATAAGAAAGCAGGCTGAGCAAGTTAGTAAGCGGCCCACTCCATTGCTTTTGCATCAGCTCCTGCCTCCAGGATCCTACCCTGCTTGAGTTCCTGCCCTGACTTCCTTCAGTGACGAACGGTGCTGTGGAGGTGTAAGCCCAATAAACCGTTTCCTCCCCAGCTTGCTTTTGGGTCATGGTGTCTCATTGCTGCAATAGAGAGTCTAAGACAAACAGCAACGACAATAACAACAACAACAACAACGGACCGATCTCAGGAAGGAGACTTCCTGGGGGGAGAGCTGGAGAAAGCGGTGATTGTCACTGGGCCTCCTGCTTGCTCTCTCTCCCCTCCTCTACTACACACTTCTCCTCTACTTGGACTTCATGGCCTGGCTCTCTGTCTCTATAATGGTTTCTTTGGCTCTTCAGCTCAGCTTGAGGTGCATTTTCTTCTCCAGGTGCCCCCCTCTACCCTCAGCAGGTGATTTCTTGAGCCCAGATTTCATCTCTCCTGTGCCCACAGAGGTGTGCCCAACGCTAACACTCAGGAAGCATCCTATGGAAGAGGGGGCTGGGGTTATCTCAGGGTGGAACCACTGTACCTCCCCCCAACCCTGCCACTTAAGTGTTTTACCCCTTATGGTGCCTGGCAGAGTTCTGACTTCTAAGAAGATTTAATGATAGCAGCTTGTGGCCAGGTCACTGACGTCTTTCCCAGCAGGGGTTGTGGGGACACTGATTGCCAACTTGATTGGATTGAGAAGAACCTAAGAGCTTAGTGAAGCATGCCTCTCAGTGTGTCCTGAAGGTGTTTCTAGAGATGATTAGGTCATGAGGACTCCGACCTAATGCTTAATCCATTGAAGGATTAAAAAAAAAAAAGACTAGACTACAGGGAGGTGTTGGCACTGCAGAAGGTGTGGTCTGGTTGAAGGATGCAGGTTACTGGAGCATGTGCTTGGAGGTATCTTGCCCTGACCTCTCCTGTTCTGGTTCTACTGGGCTTCCTGTCTGCTATGGTGTGAACTTCTCTGCCACATCCTTCCTGCCAACATAGACAGAGTGCTCTGAAACCTGGAGCCAAAGTCCCTCCCGCTCAGGTTTGCTGTCAGGCCTTTGGCTCACACTGATACAGATTGAATGGACATAGACATTCAGTGCAAGCATGGCCAGTAGCCTGCGCATCTTTGACATGGTAGCTGAGGGTGCTTCCAAAGTACCATCAGTCACTTGGTGGCTCAGGACCAAATTCTAGGGCTCTCTTTCTCTCCCCCCACATCACTTCTTTTCCTCTCCCTCCTCTTCTCTTTCCTCCTCTCTCCCTCTCTTCATGGCTTTCACATCACCCATCTGGTTAACTGGAAGATACATCTCCACTGGGACATTTCCACATCCTGTCAGTGCTACCAAATCACCATGACCCAAATCCTGGACCACTGACACAGCCTCTATGAATTTTCTTGCCTCCACCCCCGCATTCCTGCAGTCCTTTTCACACAGGCTAGCCAGAGCCCTCTTTTCAAAAGGCCACTCAGATTATACATCAACTACATCCACCTCTACTTTAACCTCTAGTGGCTACCCATCGCAAACAAAATGCAATTTTTGCTCGGCACATGCAAACAGACACTTGTCAATCCTGAGCTCATGTCCCTTCCTTTCTTCTCTGGTTCCTGCAAAGACGCTCTTCTGGGCTCGCCAGCCCCCAGTCCCATTGGACTTCTGTGGGTTCCTCCAATTAGCCAGGTTACTGGCTGAAAATAAATCTTTTGCGTAACTTCCCCGTGCCTGGAATGCTTTCCCCCAGATGTCCTATGGCTGATGTCATCATTCAGGGCTCAGCTCAAATACCATCAGTAGGAGGGATTTTTTTCTGACTATTTTGTGTTTTGTAGCTCTTTCCCCCCCATTCACCAAGCTCCCTATGTCTTTCCCTGTAAGATTTTGCTTAAAGCATTCATGACTTTCATGAATGACTTTCATTCATTATTTTTCATTTTCCACATGACATAATGGAAGCTCCCTATTGGCTCACAAACACAACCCAAGGGCATAATGTACATGATATTTGTTAGATATTTCCTTCCCCCTCGTTTCCTCATTTCCATCTTTCTCCCTCTCTGTATACATCTTCCTCTGGTTGAGGGTCTGGAATCTAGTCTTCAGACTTAGTAGCAAACAATGGCCAGGAGGAATCTTCCAGGATGGTGAGAAATGATCTAGTTAGGCCAGATGCCACTGTGCCACACTGCATCCGAAAAAGTACAAAAAGATCCGGAGGGCTTACTAGGGGCAGCACCCAGAGGTGCTCAGCAAAACCTTGTGAATTAGGAGCTGAGCATTAGTGGTCCTCACACTTTGATGTGTGCTGGAGGCAGCTACTGAGCTTTTTAAAAAATGAATGACACTTGGCTCCTTTCTGGGCTGGGATTCTTTTGTTTCTCCTGTTTGTAGTTGAATTGCTGACAATTGTATCAAATGTGTGGATGGCATTTTATAGATAATCAAACCATTTCCCACTCTGAGAAACCCAAATCCAACCACCTTCCACCCAGAAAACCCGTGCACAAGGGGGGTCTAGAGAGCAGAAGTTTTCTTTTGTGGCCATTTACCGTAACTCCAAGATACTGGTCACATTTCGAGAAGGGAAGATGCGCCGGATGTAATTGAAGTCGCCAACAAAGAGGCTCCCGTCGATTCCCACAGCCAGGGCCACAGGGGCCAACAGTTTGTTGCCTTCAGCAAGGCCATTGCAGCTGGGACAGGAGATGCTCCTGCGGCGACCATTGCCCATGATGCTCGTGATGATGGCAGGCTGCTGGGTCAGGAACTGGTTCTCTCCTGTGCCTTTGTGTAGTATTCCTGGGGGCGGGAGACAGAGTGGAGGGGGTTACAACTCCCTGTTGGGGGGAACACGTGGATTGACCTACTGAGTGGGTGGGAAGTGATAGGGAGACAAGAAAAAAATGGGGAACCTCTCCTTTTGGGGGAGCTTTCCCATTTCCTCCCAATGCAGAGAGCCACAACGGGAGGGCCACTCCCAAAGCTATGATGTGGTTATGATACTATCTGGAGGGATAACAGAAAAAGAATGATGAGGTACAATAAGGCTGTTAAACTGAGATTGACTTTTAAAGGGAAAAAATGGGAAAAATCTATGAATCTGGGGGGTATTTGATTTTTTAAAAAATGCCCAAGAAAAGGGCTACCACTTAAATGTCAACACTGGAGAGACTAACCCAATGAATCAATTCATTCATAAAAGTTTTATTGTGCTGGGGATGAATCCCAGGACTCCACACGTAGAAGGCAAGCACTGCCCACTAAGCACCGTCCCTAGTTCCCAACATACCACTTTTCACATTGAGGATATGGTGCTTGTCCAGGGACCAGCCACCCAGGTTGGAAGGGTCCAACTCAAATCCCTGAAGCAGGGCTGTCCTTTTCTCCCACAGGATGAGGCTGGGACAGGTCTCATATTCGAACCCGACAGACACTGTAAGACAAAGGGTTGGGGACAAAGTTGGAGAGAAGAGATGACTGAGTGCTCCAGAGCTCCTTAGCAATTGTGAGAGCCACACATTAGCGGCGATATTTGTTCCCCAAACTTCCACAGCTTTGGCCCTGGGACTCCATTCCATGAAATCTAGACTTTGAGTTGAATTCAGCTTTGAAACTTCATGCAGAAACCACAGGAAGACTTTTCTGAGGAACATGTTGACTTTCAAAATGACCTCAGAGACATGGCAGGGGAGAAGCATCATTTCAAAACCTAGCCCTGAACAAGTCTCCTTAGGCGTTGACGGGAGGATGGGAGGCAGTTTCTGTCGACCTGCTGATCCTGGGATGCGTTTGTTACTCTTTAGGAGAAGGCCTTAGAAAGCAAGGAAGTTCCTTGATAAGCAGGTTTGGGGGCAGCAGCTTGTGTAAGAAAAGGGTCCTTAGCATGGCTGGCCTGCTGACCTTTAGTGTCTGCAGCTTTTGTACCTAGAAATTCAACCAATGTCATACAGACTAAAAAGATTTAGAAAAATATACTGTGTCTGAACTGAACACAGACAAGCGTTTTTCTGTGTTATCGTTCCCTAAACAATGCACATTATAAAACTTACCCAAAGGTGATTAAAAGAATATGGGAGGATACGTGCAGTTAAAGACAAAATGCTATGCCATCCCATGCAAAGAACCTGAGCATCCACAGAGAGACTGGTAATCATGGGGATTGTGGAATCAATCCTCTTTGGATACCAAGGGATGGCTGCACTCAGGGTTTAGAAAATACCAGAAAAGCCTGGCACCCATAGAGGGCAGCCTGCTAGTCACAATGGGTAACAATGAGTTTCAGACCCTAAAACCTTGTTTGTAAAAACCATGCACTTGTCACAGGGAAGAGGGAAAGGAGGAGAGAGGTGCATCGACCCGTGATTGCAGTCTTGAGCCTCATCCATTCCCTGTTTGCACATGCGGTGAGCGAAGTCTCGGCTTCTTAGAGTGGTATGGTGGGGAAGCTGAGACCAGATGCTGAGCTGCCGTATGTCTTTAATTGGAAGGCTGCTCTAAAAATCAGAGGCATTGTTATATAGCTGTTCCTAGTACATTAAACTCTTAACTACGTGTGTCACCAATGGGGATTTTCTGCAGCTTTTGAAAAATCCTGAGATGTGCAAATGTCAATATGAATGAAGGATACGTTTTTGCCTCAGGACAGCAACAAACAGAGCCACACAGGCATCCCCACCACTTCAAAGCTTGTCCTTTCAAACTGCCAATCATGACCAACTCAGTGGTGACATAGTGCCTGTGTCCACCTTGTGGTCTTGATACACTGCTTCTCATGGCAAAGTTTTAGAGTTTGCTGACAATAGGGGAGCAAGAGGTGAACACATTGAGACCATGGTAGATAGCAAATAAAGAAGGAATCGTCATCTATAAGGATCATGTCAAAGGATTTGGGAGTCAGCTTGAAGAGACTCCTAATGACCCACACACTGGACTTTCTGACCATTAACAGCATAATGACTTCAATTCATTGAAATATATGAGATATATTTCAGTGTGTGAGTTCATAGTGGTATTTAAGAAAACATTCATTTGGAGGCTAAGCCAACTCATTATGCTGGAAACCAGTAAATAAGGGAAAGAAGCATGTATTTGTCCTTTCTTTCCTGTGTGAACTGGAGCCCAAATAGCCAAGTAGTTAATGAGAAGCCTCCTCTGTATGAAAGTATTCCCGCTCATAGTTGAGGACTCAGTGACAGACTTAAAATATCATTCTGTAATCCTTGGTGACCTCAAGTATAGACCACACTGCTAAAACCTTGAGATACCCAGCCCCACTGGGTTCCTCCTGGTAGAGCCGCACAATGTCCCTTAGGCTGTCCTGCTCAACCAAACCTGGGCCAGAGGAAGACTAAAGGTCCAACTACCCGTCTGCAGGGGGTTGCACAGCCACCAATACACACCAGCCCAGCAGATCTGATTAGAGATTCTACAGGCAAATAACCCAATTTCGTCAATGATTAAATTATAAGATGAAAGAGAGAAGCACATAGCAAGTCAAATTAATTTAAAGAGAGACATAGAAAGTGAGATAAAAATTATTTTTGCATTTAAAAAATCTACAAATGAGTGTGTGTGTATATGTATGTTTTGTGCTACAATGCTTATGTAGATGGCAGAAGGCAACTGGTAGGAGCTAGTTCTTTCCTTCCACCCTGTGGGTTTCAGGGCTGAAACTCAGGCCCTTACTTCTGACCTATCTTGCTGGCCCCAATTAAAATTTTCTTTTTACAAAATTTAAGAGAAAACAACCATTATTAGTATATTGTTTCAAGCAACTGAAGTATTAATATTTTATGATATTCAGGAGACAATTGAAATTTCTTTCTTTCCTTCCTTCTGTTTTTCTCTGTCTTTCTTTTGAAACAGGGACTTGCCCAGTGTTGCTCAGTCTAGCCTAGTGATCCTCCTATCTCAGATACCTGAGTGCTGGAATCACAGTTGTGTACAATCACAGCTGGCCACCAATGGAAATAGAACCAACAGCAGTGGGCTGTTTGGCAATACTAAGAAACTGTGGTTTTGTGATAACTATATTGGTGGTGTGGTTTCTATGTGTTTTTTAGACACCCATGTTGTTGTATTCCAGATGAAATGATGTGATTTCTGGATCTTTAGAAGAATATATGATTGAGGGGAATGGATTTGAGTTTGGAGAAACAGGATTCAGCATGAGCTGATGATGGGAGCTAGGGAGCACGAGAGTGGAGTATCATGTTCTACTTTGTGGTATTGGCTATTGAGTTAAGATAGGTTAAACCAGGGAGACTCTTTAGTAGCCGATGTTTTAGATGACATGCTCTTGGTGCTCCAGGAACTTTGCTGCTTGAGTTACTGATATAACTAATCGATGAAGCTGCCTGACTACTGGGGCATATCCTGAGTACTTGGAACCTGCTGGATGCATTGTCATTGGGGGCTTTACCTGTCCCACCCCTGAGCTGTACCATGATGTTTGTGAGGAGGTCTACTTGAGCCATCAAGTGGTTACTGAAGGATTTGTCAATAGGCTCTCAGCACAAAGTGACTACCTGATAAATACTGCCATTCCCAGTGGACATTTCTGAGTTTTCTGGCCTCTTTCTTTGGTCGTGTTGTTCACAGTTCTTGAGAATCACAAGTATGAGGAGAGAGAGGATACAAGATGCTAGATCTAGATCACCAGCCAGCTTTCTACAACAGGAAGAAGCTAGCAGACGCCAACCTACTGCTCCAGCTCTCATAACCGAAGGACCGTTCTCTGAGGGTAAACAATACGTGGGGCAAAGCCTGGAAACACTCAGGTCTCCTGAAGCCCCAATTCCTTATTTTTAAGATAGGTTCAGTACACATTTGCAAGTGTGCTTTCTGGATCATGAACCAGCCCCTGCCCACCTCTGGACATTCATCTGCTTTGACCACCACATTCCAGTCATTGGCTCTCCCAATCATTCTCTCTGTCTGGAGTACCCTTTTTCTGATTCTCACATGGTTCCTGTTGGTCATTCAAGTCTTCAACTAAACACTACTTTAATGAGGAACTTCCCTGACTGTTTAGGTGCCATTTATTTTTATTTTCTTTATTACTAGCACTTAACGTGGCTTCATGTTTCCTTATCTAGACAATCTTTCTTATCTTCATCCTCCACTGAAATGTAAGTACCCTGAAAGAGAGATTCTTGTCTGTCTTATTGACCACTGTGTCTTTATTTACTAGAAGAGGTCTCGGAATATATAGAAGCACAACAAAAACCAAGAATGAAAAATGGTTGAGACCAACACATACCAACAGCATCTGAGAGCCCATATACCCTTTGGCCATAAGCATCAGTCTTGTCCCAGATGAATGTGTAGGCCAGGTTGGGAGAAGCCTGGAATGACTTCTGGAAGAGATGTCCCTCTACAGCCACCATTAGGTGCACCCTGATGAGGTTCAAGGGCACTGTGGACTGGGTCATAGTGATCTTCAGCAGCGACTTGTACCCTGCGGTTCTGGAGCTGAGATAACGGAGCTTCACATTGGAACCTGGGAGCTCAAGTTCTTCGTGAAGAACCTGGAGGGGAAACATGTGGTTGATCTACTGCTTCCAACACACCCTTGCAGGTGCGCTGTTTGCAAACCAGCATGACCATGAGCTGCCTCCCTCGCTGAGGCATCATACCTTATGTGGCTGCAGGACCACTTCTCAGAGCTGAGAGGGAAGAAAAGAAAACCAACCCAAACTTCACCCTACGCCATGGAGTATGGGGACTGAGGTTATGATTTTTGGATTAATAATTATTCTTGGTCACTGTTGTGTTTCTCTTATAAAAAAACCCTACACTGTTGGCAAAGATGTAAATAAGAACAGCAGGCTTTATTGCTAGCTGCATGCAAGGAGGCCACGAGAGGCTGTAATTATATGAACCTGCAACTTTCACTGACAATCGGAATAAAGCAACAGGGAGGCGGTAATGTAATATGCCCTCTGTCGTAATGCCGATGTAGATCATTAAAGAGGCTCTTATCATGTATCTCTGTGACTAACAGGAATAAAAAGTAATTTGTAGGTGGGTTGCACATATGTATGTTGTTTTTATCTTATTAAAAGCTCTCGTGGCTGCCAAAGTCTTGAGCGACTATCTGCAAACAGTCGGAATGTCCAGGAGGGATTCAAACTGTCACCTACAATGGCTATAAATTCTACATTTTGTTTCTCCTATTCTTTTTTTTTTGTTTCTCCCTTTTAATATTAGTTTCTGGTACACTTGGGGAGACAGAGATGTTGGGAGAAAGTTGACCAGTCGGGCTTGGTTTGGGAAGTATGGCGCCTGCCCTTACCTGGGTCTCGGGCACAATGGGGTTCGCTGCAGGGGAAGCGCTGAAGAAGGTGGACAGAGGGGAAGAGATGATGATGGGATCAGGCCGGACAAAGCCACTGAGGTCACAGCTGGGGATGGAGTTCTCTTCAGTCTTCATTACCAGGGTGTCCATGGCATAAAAGCTATTCCACGGCAGCCACACTGTGCGATCCTGGCTCATGAAAGGTGCCCGTTCAAAGTGCAGAGTCAACGCGGCTCCCCCGTTGGCAATCAGGTCAAACCTAGAGAGGGGTCAATAGGGCAATTAAGACTCACCTTCAGCCTCCTTGCTTAAGAGCTGTGGGAGGGACAGAGCTTGGTAGGTAGATGGGTCTGGCTGCAACTTCCTAGTTATGAGGCTCCAGGCAAGCTACCAGCCTACTTTGAGCCAATCAGATTCACCCACCATTCACCTATCACACGGGAATGATGGGACTGACCAGGACAGGGTGACAGAGAATGAAATGGGCTGATGAGATCAGGGTAGGGGTAAGCTAGAGCCGGCCTACCACCTGTTTTGGGAACTGGTAATTCAGTGTGATTGGCACACGTTTTCTTATGTGTCCTCCATGGCTGTCTATGTTCCTGCCACAAGGACAGAACTGAGTCATGGCCACAGAAGCCAGGCAGGCAGCAGAACCTAAGTGACTCACTCTCTGGCACTTTGCAGAAAATGCTACCTGATCCTGGCATCAAGCATTCAGTGCTAAGGCTGAGGGACATGCATGGCAGCAGTGTGGTCACAGTCAGCGGGCATGGGCAGGGCTCACGAGCACATGTTGCCAACCGAACTCTGCTCTGCTCTTGGAAATGTGGGTGGTGCTTCTTCAATCACATTCCTGTTTGTTCCTCAAGAGCTAGATGGAGAGGAGCTGCCTGCAAGGCAAAGCCGAAGTAGCTCGTGGAGGGCAGCGCTCCAACTTTAAGGCACACTCCGCTGGACTCTCAAGTGTGCGGGGGCCGCAGTGTTTCTGTCTTTGTTTACTCCGGAATCTCTACTGCTCGTGTCATGCTAACATCCCAGTGAGGGTGTACTGACCGGGGAGGGTATCCTGACTGTAAACATCCGCACCATCTGTTTCACCCTACTTTGGTTCCATGTCTGGTGGTTTTTAGTAGATATACAATGAATGAATAGGGTCCATTGGGTGCATATGGGAACATGTAGAGAACAATGGCTTACCCTGCAGCTAATCTGTGTATGTGTTTGCTGACTCTTATTGATGTTGGGGGCAATTTTGCACTTGATACAGAAGGAAGCCAGAAGTTTTGAAGCACACTTGTCATCTTGGTAGTTGGCAGGCTGGGGGAGTAGTATTCCTAGTTATGGGCAAGCCTGGGCTACACAGTGAGATCCTGTCTAAAGCACCACCAACATCAACTGGCTGAAAACAATACTGTCCCTAGCTGTTTCTGTTGGCATAAAAGAGTGAACACGAAGCTGGGTGGTGGTGGTGCATGCCTTTAATCCCAGCACTCAGGAGGCAGAGGCAGGTGGATCTCTGTGAGTTTGAGGCCAGCCTGGTCTACAGAGTAAGATCCAGGACAGCTTGAGCTATTACACAGATGAGTCCTGTCTTGAAAAATAAAACATGTTGACTTGAAAAAGAGTCAACATGAAAGTCTGTGGTCCAAACCACATTCTCTAAGGCTGTGCAGTTTCCAGAGGTATTACAAATGCACCTTGACTCTGTCATGGCCTTGCAGCCTGAGAAAGCTGAAGAACTGGGGGTATAGGAGGCCGGAGAGATGATGTGGGAGGTAGATTTGAGCTGTAATTAGTCAGGAAGTACCTGAGAGGGATGGCGGAGGAGAAGAAAGGGACAGACAAGGACCAAGAGTCCCAGGAATGATTTTGTATGTTGTCGAACAGAATTCTTAATGAACTGGCTCAGTTATGTTAACACTTCAAGAATTCTGGTTCACACCTGTAATTCTAGCCCCAGGAAGGCAGAGGTAGGAGGATTGTGGCAAGTTCACAGCCAGTTTCCGCCATTCAGCAAGACGCCGCCTCAAAAACAAAAACACACAAAAAATAAAAGCAACTGAAGGGGCTAGAGATACACAGTTCAGAGGCAGGATGCTTTGCCTAGCATGTGCGAAGCCTGGCGTTTGATCTCCAGCACCACAAAAGTCCACAACCAAAACAAGCAAGCAAACAAATAGAAGTTCCTCAAATAAAGAAGCAAAAACTAAGGAAGAAGGCTGGGTTCATAGTGGTCCACGCACACGACTAATCCTAACCCTAACCTAATCATCACAAATTTGAGGCCAACCTGGGCTCGATATTAGAAACATTAAAAACAAAAACAAAAGGCTAGTTTCTAAGGGTAAAAAGGGCCAAAGGCCTTCTGCCTAGGGCACATTTGCTATTCTAGGGCTTCCAAAGAACTTGGTCCCAAAGTGTATGTGTGAGACACTAGATGTCCAATGAATGCAGATGGCCTCACATTGAGAGTGATTTGACTTACTACTTTGCACGTTTTCAATGGCATGGAAACAGGACATTCGGCAGTCAGCGGCTTTTGAATTGTGATCATTTCCTGGACAGTACAATGCTCTTTTGCAATTCAAGGCAGCAGCAGTGAGCCCCAGTTCCCTGTGGGCCATGCTACTGCCAGGGTCATGCTGCAGAGTTCTGTGTTGCCCAGCTTGATGGCATCCCACGGTGGGTTTATTGGGATGGCCAGCTTCACTGAGGGGTTGAGAGCTTCAGTGTAGGGTGGGCAGCTGTGTAGGCTGTAGCAGTGTAGGCTGGTCATTTTTTTTTTTTTAACTTGCTTCACAAATAACCTTAAAACATTGCAAAGAAGGCTAGACTCTTTCTCCGAGAAACAGAAGAGTCAGGTCTTTTCCATGGAGTAGCCATGATTTTCCAGAGTTGATTTTTAT
The DNA here is from genome assembly GCA_028555095.1 of Dicrostonyx torquatus. NCBI lineage: Eukaryota > Metazoa > Chordata > Mammalia > Rodentia > Cricetidae > Dicrostonyx > Dicrostonyx torquatus. Next base: position 8,544,488 of record JAQHUG010000037.1, read on the forward strand.
AGAAAATCTTGCATTAGTTTTACAGTGACAGTCTCTATCTCTGGAAGAGAACATGGTGTGTGTGTGTGTGTGTGTGTGTGTGTGTGCGCACACACACACACATGTGTTCGATCTGGAATGGGTGTTTCCCCATTTCTGTGGCTGCCTTTTCTTTTGCTGTAACTTTTGACTTCATGCCCAATGGATTAAGGAAGCCATAGAGCTTTCATCTTGGTGGGGACTGAACGGGTGCGTGTTCCCAATCAGAAGATAATAGGGGAAGGTCGCCTCCTTCACACAGCAGGGTGACTGCTAAATGTACTTAATTAGACTTCTCTGATTACAGCCCACCCCCTCAAAACTCTAGCGAAAATAACACAACTCTTAAAGCCGCAGATGAAAGCAGAGGGGAGCGCCGCAGGACACTGTGTCGTGTGGATTCCTGTCTCCCTGCACTGCCTTTGATTTAAAATAGGAGTTAGCTTCTAAAAGCTACCTTCCCTTTCTTTTTCTAGAATCCTATCCACCCCTGGCACACGAGGAGCGGCAGTTACCTGACATGGAAACAGGAGGGTGATGGCTGCCAGCCACCTTGGAGCGCTGACTTTTCTGTTTGTTTTCTGGTTAGCATGTCACACCCATGGTGTGGCATGTCTTTGGGAGGATCCTTCGTAGAGGTCTGGGCAGCTATCTTTTCCAGTGTATTCGAAGCAACCACTTGGTTCAAAGGCAATGATGCTATCATTCTTTTTGCATGCACACTTGGTTCTGGGTAGGTACAGGTCCCACAAAGCTACTTACGTGCCATCTTGGCGAGTAATGGTGTAGCCATATTTTGGGTATTTGACAAAAGACACATTCACACCAACCAAGGGAGTCCCATCTGTGGTCACTACTTGGCCTCGGATCAGAGAAACCAGGCTGAGAGAAACAAACAAACAAACAAACATGGGTGCATTAGACACATGTAGAAAAACAGAGAGAAGAGACTTGCTGTATTCCTCTTCCCTGCTGTGGCTGCTTCCTTATTCTTGCCTGGTACTTAGACTGGGAGAAGAACATCAGTGTTAAATTCTAGGTGCACACAGCCATACCTCATAGGGAGGTGTGGGCAAAAGGGGATGTCTCGATGCAAGAACACGGACATTCTGGGATGAAATCCCTGGACAGCGATGCCTACTCCCTGGGCTGGCCAGCGGAGTCTCCTGGGCACGTTCCTTTAGCCTTGGCCCTGCTCCATTGCTTGATGTCATTTGGCTCTGTTCTGGCTTGAGCTTCAGGCTGCTCCTCATCACTAACGTGTGAGCTTTGGCCTGGCACAGAGAGTATTATGCCTGGATGAGAGCTTCCCCATCTGGCTGCTCATTTCCTAATTTGGCTTTGGAGCAAGGCCATGCTCCTCTTCTCTTAGAGGCTGGGATGTCAGGGAGTGCCGAGGAGTACACCAAGGTTTGCGATGAGGCCCTCCATGGACACAGCAATTTGCTACCCTCAAAGAGCAAAATTTCTTACAATCTACAATAACCCTAGGAAAGAGAATATTACAGATTTTGAGGGATGCAATGGGTGAGATTATTTTGGAATCTGGATTGAATACAATTACAAATTTCCCTCCTATTGAAATCCTGTTGTCTTAGGAGAAGAGTGGCTGAAATTCCATCCCCCTGCCCCCTTCTCTTTCTCTCTCTCATTATGTCATACTCTTTTCTCTATAGACAACAGTAATTAGAATTTCCCCAAGAATCACAGTTTCCAGCTTTCTGGGAAATCCTGTAAAGCCAAGAGTAGCTACAGCACAGGTTGACTTTCTGTTTCCCTATTTTGGAATATCTGCATATCCATAATGAGCTATCTTGGGGATAAGACATAAGTCTAAACAATTCATGTATGTTTCATATACATCTTATGAAACTGTCCTAAAGGAAATTCGATATGGCATTTTTAATAACTTTGGGCATGGGACAGATTTTCGTGGGATGAGATTCTGGGCTTGGACTGTCATGCTGGTATTGACAAGTGTTGGATTTTGGAGTATTTTGGATTTTTCCACATTGCCAATGCTTAACCTCTGCTGTACCCAAGACAAATCCCAAAGCAGGAGAAATGTGTGTTTCTTCTCCCTGAATTCTCTTATGTCCACGAAGAAGCAGGACACTCAGAAGCTCCATCCTTGCACTAAGCTCCTAATTGACAACCCCAGTTTTTCAGCTGTTGCGCTGGCCTTGGAGACAGGGGGCGGTTTGGTGAAAGCAGACAGCTCTTGAGCCTCCCAGGTTGTTGGGCATGCTTCCAATTTCTGGACTAGGTAATCGAGCTGACCTGCTCTTTGCCAGAATCTTGTCAAAGAGTTTTGGAACACACTTCCTTTGCTGTCCCAGGCGTCCTGAAAACTGGGGGTGCCGTCTCCCAGCATCTCTTTCTATTAGCAGTGCTCCCCGCTGTTCAGCTCCAACCCTTTGATGATCTGGGGCCATTCAGGCCATTCCACTGGCATATCTAAATGCCTGCTGTTGGCTGCCTGACAGATGAATCCCAGTTCGAGCTGCTTTCAACCACAGTGCTAGAGTCTTCTGAGGGTGGAGAACGAGTTTTTGAAAATAATCCCTTTGTTCAATGCCATTTTCTTATCTTAGCTCCAACTAAGACTCCTTCCATACTCCACCAGACACTACTTTAAAATCAAGGGTGTATGTTGATGATTACAAGGTCCACAGCACTTGTGATGTGAAGACAAAATTGGGCGTATGTCCCACCACGGGCTTTTCTCTTTTCTTTTTCTCTCTTCTTTCCCCCTACAACTGCTTTTTCTCTTAAATCCACCCTCCACCCCCCGCCAGCATTAGGCTTTGGGGAATGCTACAAGGAGGGACGGGGTTCAGCTCTCTGTGATTTCTCCTGTTCTGTTTTTCCATTCCCCCATTGTTGCTGACTTCCCATCGTTTCCAGGCAGCCGACTTGCAGGAAAGATCCAGCGAAGACATGCTATCGGCTCATGTCTATTTTTGATTATTAATGTGTAACAATTATCACATTATCTAGATAGTGAGGTCTGCTCCATAAATTACAGTGGTGGGGCCAAAGCGTTTTACTTATTTTTGTCTGCCATTATCTAGAAGACTGCCTCTGTAGCGGTCTTGAATTAAGTTTTTCTTTGTTCATAACTCTGTCCTTTATTACTTTTCAGATGATAGGGCACTAAATTTCACATGCTTGCTAAACTTCACCCCGTGTCTTGGAGAACTATTTTGTCCTTCTGAATTATGTAGCCACACAGAGATATTGGAAAGCGCTGCCTCCACAGGTTCCCGAACAGCTTCCTCTGAAGTAACTCTCCTCCACTCAGGTCTGTATTCTGCTTCAGACCACCACATAGTTTTGGAATCTCTGCCGACTCCATCATAGTTTGGCTGTCCTTCAGGATGCCTCCCGGAAGTGGTCTCTCATAGTGGGAACATTAAGATGGTATCAGAAGCAGGAGGAAAGAAGTGTAACGGAGACACTATCAGTAAGTGACTGGCTGAGGATAGACCCGAAATGCTAAGTAGGAGGGGCAGGGAAAGACTAAGGTTATTAGCAGAGCTCAAGCAAGCTGCATGGACCTCACTAAAATGCTGTAGTGAGTGCAAGTCAGTCACAATTCTTCATGAAGATTGTGTTCATAATGGAAAGGAAGCAAGCACTCACAGGCACTGTGCCAGAACTAAGATTTACAAGTTGGAAATATCTTTCATTTTGGCCAGAGATTTGTGCCTGACTCTCTCTTTCTTCTTCCTTCCTTCCTTCCTTCCTTCCTTTCTTTCTCTTTCTTTCTTCTTTCTGTCTTTATTTCCTTCATTCCTCCCTTCCTTCCCTCCCTCCTTCTTTTCTTCTTATTTCTTCTTTTTTTTCTTGGCAGCGTTCCCTATGTAATCTTGGCTACCATGGAACTTACTCTGTAGACCCATAGGTTGTCCTCTACACACCATGTGTGTACAGTGGCACTCCCCCACATAAGTATAAATATAAAACAAACTCAAAAATTGTAATAAACTAAATGGAAAAGAAAGGTAAAACAACAACGCAGACTCAAAAAGAGGATGGGGTCCTAGAAAGGGACATGATTGTCTTGCTCATGCTCCCGAAATCTAGAGACTGGTTGGGGGAAGGAACCAATCTTCAGTTTGTATTCTTTCAATGTGAAAGAGCAGAGAGATGGAGTAGAGTGTCCCCAAGAAGATTATGCCAACCTTGGTCACAGTAGCATATGCCTGGACATCTAGGTTTGGCTGGGAGTCAATCATGTTTGCCAGCTAAGTGTCCATGCCCTACTAAGCCCACTTCTTTCCCTCACAAGTGTCTAGAAGACAGAAGGGGATGGGCTGGGAGGATCTCTTATGACCAGACCTTCCAATTGCTCTCTTCTGCAGGGTACAGGCCTGATCTGCTCTGGTATGAATAGATGGTCAAATTGACACAAAAATTCAAAGTCTGACCTCCAAGTATTCATAAACTCCAGATTACCAACTGAGAGCAAAAATGAACAGGAACGAAGGATGGGACTTGGAGAGAAATGTTGGGCTCAGAACCCTGGGCACTAGTGGGCATCCTACATGGGGGTTGTGTGAGCACCAGCGACAACACGCATAGCATCATCCCAGGTACTCAATACATTCCTCTAACTGGCATTACCGAGACTTTAAGATGCCATGAATGATAGGTTATGTTATCAAGTTAATAACAGCTTTGGAAAACACTCCATCGAATCAACTATTTCAGCAACGCTCAAACAAAAGCCTCTCTCAGAGGCATTCCAAAAGGGATTTAAATAATGACAAAAATGTCATAAAAGAATGGATCATAAAAATCATCTCAAAACTCACAGTCAACAGGTATCACTCTGAGGTTCTGGGCGGAAGGTGGTCCAGTGCTGCAGGACAGCCACAGCTCTCCTCTACTGTCCCTACCCGAGTGAACAAAGTGTCTTCAGGGACCTGTGGCAATAAGTTGCCTCAGGGGCGGTTTTCAGGAAATGGGTCCAACGAAAAAGACAGAGAATGTCTTTTTGCTCTAGTAGAGAAAAGAGTGGGGACCTCAGTGGCCTGCAGGGATAAGAGGGTACCTACCTGCTATTGAAGGGGTTGTCTCCAGGAATGATGTGGGTGCTGTCCTTGCCTGCCAAGAGCTTGATGCGGTCATAGAAGGACTTCACTGCAGGCCAGTCTGTCTGGCCTTGCTGAATGATGTCCAAGGGGTCTCGGGACCCCCGACAGAGAAGGCTGTTCTGACAGGCTGACTGCAGGCAGCAGTCCGGGTCCAGACAATCCACCAGGCCATCTGGAAGGGCAGAAGCAGAGCCAGGGTCATAGCACTTCATGGCACCAAGCCACTTGGAGATGCTGAGCCGCTAACACGTGTGTTACCATCAAACCTTCCCATGGGCCCGAGACTGGCAGGTTTCGCGCAGCAAGCCTTGTATAATTGCAGCTTCCCACACACAGAGAGTAAATGATGGAAGAAAACAGCTGAAAATATCAACAGTGGCTTCTCTGGTGCGAGCCTCTTTCTTTGCTTTATTACATTTTCCTAAAATCCCCTCTTCGCACTACCATGAGCGGATGTTGTTAGAGTGATTTGGAATAAAACCCTGAACTTTTCTTTTAAATGACACAGCATAAGAATCGCCCAGAGAGTGTTCCCAAGGGCCTGTGCCGACTGGGTATACACTAACCAAGGTGTGGGCCGCTGTCAGTCTTCTTCCCTTGGAGAAAACCATGCCAGTCCTCCTCCCTCTAAACCATGGAGGGAACTGATAACAGGATGGAGAATGAGGTGCCTGCCGTGTGTGTCACCTCTTCAAGGAAGTGTGGAAATGGCATCGTGTGGCCACCAGGATAAGAAGTCCCTTCCATTCTGTCTTCTTGAGTAGGGTACTTTTTATATTCCTGCCCTTCACCCCCTTTCCTGGGCTGCTCCTATTCCCTAACCTGCCATGCTATACACTTTGGAGTGCTGGTCACACGCCGGGGAGGTAAGCACAGAATCATGGCACCTGTCTGGAAGGAGTGGACAGGGCAAGGGAGAGACAAACAGGAAACCCGCTGTTTAAAGCTAAGTTTGGGGGTGGTCTTTTCACTCAGGAAGCCCTCCTGATAGTGCCGCTGGCCAGGTTAGCATTATGCACTGTGGCTCACATTCCCTGTTTACATGCTGACATTCTAAACCGCACCGAGAAGGGGCTTTAGGATGGAACTAAGTTCCCAAAGCTCTCGTGGAGGGGGGAGTACTTCTGTAACAGGTACCTTGGGGAGTCTTCTGGGTTCCCTTTTCTGCCCTCTGAGGACACTGAGAAGGAACCAGGCCATCACCTGACTCTCAGTTCCCCAGAGCCCTGGCTTTGAACTTCCCAGTCTCAACTATAAGAAACAGATGTGAACTGTGTAAGCCACACCGACTACGGTATTTTGTTTAGGAGCACAAACTGATTGACTTTGCTGGGAGCTCCTGCCCTGTGCATCTCAGGTCCTGAAAGAATGGCTCACATCAGGCGCCCACAGACAGAATCAAGGACCTGCCTCAAGCCTCCCTATTGGCAGCCTCCAGAAGCAGGTCCTGAAAGTCTGCACGTCAATCATGATTCTCAGGTGATTCTATTACACAATACATTTTAGAAACCATTGCTGTTGACACTAACTTCCTCGTAGGGGGAATTAATTACATCTTTATGCCTGCCTCCATATCTGGAACTCAGTGAAAGATGAACAGGGCCTTATTAAATCTACATGTACGCCTCACTCAGTGTCCAGCAGAGAACAGGACCCTCAGCAAATGTCTGTTGAATGAGTAAATGACCGTCTCCATTCCTCACATGTCAGAGATGGCCAAGGACTGGAATGTTCAGGGCAGTGTTTGCTCTTCGGAATTCCCTATCAGAATGAGGTTTTCGGTTGAGTACATGGTAGGAAGAGCTCGAGAGTAACTTAGCTGATGCTTCCTGAATTTGATAGAGAGGCATATTTTTTTTTTGTCAGGGAGGGGGAAATTAATTAGCATCATAAAAGTGTGTTCTGCAATCCTGGACTGTGCCATGACAAACGCTTGTCCAGGGCTGCCGAAGCAGAGTCCTGGCTGTGGGCTTCACATTTACAACAGTGTAATTTTTTTTTGGCATTCCCCTTTCCCTTTAGTTCCACTAATGAAATTGAAATATGTAATTTCACCGAAGTTCCTCTGTAATTTAGCAATTAATGTACAATTATTTTAATGCATTACTTTCTTTTTAGCAAACAAACAAATTAGGAGGTGGCATGTTTTGTTCGGCTGTAAATTCCTGAAACTAGCCTCTCATTTTCTACGTGGGCAAATGCTGCTGGTGTGCCTTGTAACACATTTAGGTCTACAAAATTTCCTAGAAATGCAGATCCAGGCGGGTGGGTAGGCAGGCGCCGTGTGAATTTAGAGACTTTGGAAACCAAGGTTCCGAGTAGCTCAACCCTGTGTGCTGATTGAATGTGAGACTCGCAGAGCCCAGGGAAGCTGAAGCCCCAGAAGCAGTCCTGGGGGACGAACAGCATCTTGGCAGCAGGCTGATCCAGGAACATAGCCCCGGATCCACAGTCTGATTGTTCAATCTGGATTCAAGGGCCATTGGCAGAACAAGGAAGAAAAGGGGGGGAGGAAAATAATTGCCTTGAATTCTGCCATGAGCATCACGTCCGTGGACTGCCGCACTGGACAGAGGGAATCGACACAGAGCGCCTGCTTCAGGTTTTAAAAATAACCCGCTGAGATCCGCACTTCTATCCAGCAGCTAAGAAGCTTCTCAGGTGAGAAGAAACCCACTGTTGTTAGCACTATAGATTTCTTTTAAGGTCGCCGGCCTCTTCCCATTAGGAGCCCCATCCATCTCTGGTGGCCTTGCCCTCCTACAGCTGGGAAGGTTTCTTCCTACTCCGGCTCATTTACCACTACCCACCCCATATTACCAGCTGGAGGACAAGTATGTGCCGGGCTCAAATAATACCCGGAGACAGTTTTCCTATTAAACACGGAGCATTCTGCGCCCCAACTGGCAGGCTGTCTCTCTTTCTGGACTTTCCCCCCTGTTTTGTTGATACTGGGTTTCTTTTTCTTTTTCCTTTTTTTCTGTCTTTAATCTGAGGGTCCAGTCTGGCAAGAGAAGGCCCAAACACCTCAGCAATAGTGGAAGAGAAATACAAAGAAAAGAAAGGCAAAGAGAGGAGGTATAGGTGATCTCCTTCCATATACTTGAAATTCTCTGTCCCAGTGGTAGCATTTGGGGTGCGGGTGTTATTAGGGCAGCAGCACGCCCCATGCCTGTAATGATCTCCTCATGCTGTGTGATCGCTGGCTGCTGCCCCCAACACTTTCCGAGGACTCCGTGAACTTTAAATTGGCCCTCCAGTCTCCCAGTGGCCTGTCAGTCACGAGAATCGCATCTTTATGCTAGCAAGCCCCTTGGATGGAGTCTGACATTGCAATCTTCAGTAAATTACCCTGTCACTGACAGTCTTGCAGTTATCTTGCAAACAATCAAGCAGGCAATCAAACCACTCTGCATCACTGGTTCAGGACCTGAGAGGCCAGGCCATTTCCATCCCACAGGGTGTCCCATTTGTTTATTTATTTATATACCTACTTATTTGTTTGGCTGCACTTTTTCCCCCCTGGGGAGGGTAGGGGTGGGATCGGTTTGCAGCAACCCTCGACAGGAGCTTCATTCTGACTCAGCAAGTGAGACATTTCCCCGGGTGGCCCACAGTGGTGACACATCTGCTTGTATGCCCCTATCTGCTTCAGTTCGCTCTGTGGAACGTGGCCTTGGAGCCCATTCTAGGCGCTTTCTGTCAGAACTGAGGCCAATTCACAGCCCTGGCTGAGTTTTCTATGCATATATATCACACGATAATTGGACTGGCATTTTCAAGGAAATGAGGGCGTGAAGCATCTTTCTGGGAACAAAATTTAGCCCATTATTTGTTTATTTATATTTTAATATTAATTTAATTAATTAAAGTCACACCAAGGCTCTTTAAAAAAAAATCACTTTTCTGTTCACTGTTGTTTTGATGTAGGATCTCATGTAACCCAGGCTCCTCTTGCCTCCACCTCTCAAGTACTGAAACTGCAACTGTATACAACCACAGTGAGCTTAATTTAAAAAAAAAAAACCCTCACTTTTGATAAAGAAATCAGAGAGAATCTTCTGGGACAATCTAGCAATGTAAAGTGAATTCTTTGGATTAGAAGACCTAACGGAGAAAGCCACACACCTCTCACAGGGTCAGAGGTCAGAACTCGCTGCGCAGAATCAGATGGATTTGTGGTTCAATTTCATCTTCCGTGGCCTCCTCCTTACTGTGCAAGCTTGGGAGAGAACTAACTTTGTCGGGCCTCGGTTCACTGGCCTTTAAAACTGAATTATTAGGCTGGGCAAGGTGGTTCATGCCCTGAGTCTCAGCACTCAGGAGGCAGAGGCAGGCAGATCTCTTTACGACTCGCCTGGTCTACATAGCAAGTTCCAGACTCAAACAACAGCAACAACAGCTGGGTCATCATAGGACATATGCTGCAGGGTATTAGATAGGGAATAACTGATTTGATGCATAGAATATCTTTTTATCATGTAGTACACATTTAGTAAATTATAGGTATTACCATAAATAGAAATTCATTGAAGTCTTAAGATTCATTCTGTTTGTAAAACTGGACAGGAAAGGTTATGACATTGATACTCCTTCGTACTTAGAGTCAGACATTAGGATGGGCCCTGGGCTGGATAAATCTTGGCAAGCTTGCTAAGTTCCAAACAGTGATAGGTTAGGAATGACTAACAGTGAAAACAAGGTCACAAAGGAAGCAGCATCTCCACATTTTTAAAGATTTGAATCTTCACAGCAACTTTGCAAAGAAGAGTAATGCAACCTTGAAACTTCAGACTGGGAACTTGGGTTTGAGTCTCAGATTGGCTTCTGTTCAGCTGTGGTGGACAATTAACTGCTCCGGGCCTCTCATCTCCCTCAGGTGCCAAGCGGAGATGGCGGTGATGATGTGAGAAAGAGAATTAAATCAGCTAATTCTCAGCCCTGCGGATCTGGTGTCCACATCTGTGCCTTCAACTAAACTCAGATAGAAAATGAAGCCAAGCCTATGGTGATTACATCAGTACTGCACACATATAGATGACTTCGTGCTCCCCAGACAATACAGCACTATTACTCTTTGTACAGAATTTCTATGGTAGCAGACATCACCTAGAGATGGTTCTGGAAGGCCTCGTTAACCACTGTCCTGTGATGCAGGTAGGAATAGCTCTGAGTGTGGCCCAAAACAAAGTCTTAAATCTACTTAATTTTTTTTTGTGTGTATGACTTGATTGCCAAGGTATAAAAGAGGAACTTTGCAAATTATGTTACATGGCAATGTCAAAAGGCTGGACAGCCCTGAACAGGATTCAGGAAGATGTGAAGTTGTTACCATGGAGACACTATACTCTTTCCATCAGAAATCTGAGCATTGGGGATTTGGTACCCGTGTGGATACTGAGGAGTGACTTGTGGTACTTGGCGCAGTTCCTGGTACAACAAGTGCTCAGAGACTGAACTGTCAACATCAGCATCCTACAGGGGAAGAAGCCGAAGCTCAGAGAAGGCTGAGTCAGTCTCACTCAAATGGCTAATATGCAGGAAAAGGCAGCCAATGGTAGCATCTCCATTACTGGAAAGAGATGCTTCCCCACTAAAGGAAGTCAGAAGACAAGGTACTTGACTAGTCATCCAGGGAAACGGGAGACTTAATCACTTCTGAAGGCCTGTCTACTACTCAAGCTGGGAAAGAACTAGGCTGGTTGACATGGCCTCTGAAAAATTCAAACAGAAACAAAGCGCCTGGGAATTCATTCCTACAACCAGGCTTCCCAGACCCTCTCCCTCCCACCCATTCACCTGTGAGATTCAAACCATCCCATTGGGTTGACACACATCTTCTGTGTGTCAGCCAGCTCCAGTCCCTGTCTACTTTGCTCTGCTAGATTTTAAAAGGGGCACCTGAGTGATCTAGAGACTTCAGCTCTAACTCTTAGTGAATGCTTATCAGTAAAGATGAGCGCTGGGTGGTGGCAGGAGCCCCTGTATACACAGGGGAGGAACCATAGTCAACATTTGGGTATTTCAGAGTTGGTAAAACATGTAGTGTATCTTTTTGTCCCAAAGAGTCTGCATGTATCTCTGACTTGAGTCTATTACAAGGATGTGAGGATGCTTATTTTATGTGTTTTTCTCTTTGATCTTTGTAAACTGGGAGCTTCAGGAGAGTCTGGTTAGAAGCTTTTTGTTCGGTGTGGTGGCATCTTATGTTTCCCATAGCTTTCCCTGCACGTGGCTTCCTCTTTGACCTGCATGAACTATATGGCTTTATTAAGCTTTTAAGGGCTTTAGAGGAACACCTGCATTTACTTTCCTCAGTTTTGTTTGGTCACAAGGTGTCACAAAGTGACCTCAATGATCCAGGGCAGGTACCGTGGATACTCTGGGAATGTCTACATGCAGGCCTGGTTTGGAGCCTGGTTAAAAGTGCGGATTTTGGATGGGCAAGATTGCTTGGTGGGTAAAGGCACTTGCTGCCATCCTGATGACCTGAGTTAGATTCCCAGGCCCCACATGGTAGAAGGAGTGACCCAACTGCCACATGCTATCCACACATACAGAATAAATAAGTGTAATTATTTTTGAAAGCTCAGTTTTTCACACTGAAGCCCACTTTCTTTCCAGACTATGGTTTGAAAAGACACATTGAAAGGATGCATTACCACTGATGAGTCTATCTATCCTATTCACTGGGCCATCAGGCTATGTAGAGGATTGGTTAAAAACATGATCCTTGAAGAGTCAAGAGTACACACTGATCCATTGACAGGGTGCTCAAAACAGACACAGTCAATAACGATAGGTAAGAAATTATACTCCCTTTTACCAGGAGGGGGAAAAGCCCAGGGGAATTTTCTGGGCACTTTACACATTTTTGCTTGCCATCTCGGCCAACTAGACACACAGGCGACTTCAGCAAGTGGTGTAACAATGATGGGTGCTGAACAGAAATGTCAGATGATCAACCGAGATGAGACGCTCACAGACTAAGGCTGTCTGAGTCATTGCGATTTCTTTTTATCTTTCTTGGGTTTTCTGGGCAGCAATGGTTTGTTTACCCACAGAGAGATTGATATTTACCAGTTCTTCATTTCCTTCAAGAAAAATGCAGGTAGTGCAGGTGACAACTCAGGAAATCTTAGCGCTAATGATGGGGAGGTGACAGGAAAGCCAATGAAGCAGAGAGAAGAAGGGAAGAAACATTCAATTGGGCCAAGGAACTTGGTGCTTTGTTCTGTGATGGAGATGAAGGAGAAGGGGATGGAGTATCTGGTTGGCAAGGGCCCTGACAAAGGGCACTCCCCACTCCCCCGCTGACCATGGACTTTTCAGAGATGGCAGCCATGGAGTGGATTTTGCCCTGGATGTGACTTACTTAGGTTGAGCCCGGGCAGTGTCACTCTAAAGTACATGGGATTTCCAACATGTATATTTTGGCCAGTCTTCTGATTATGTAAGCAATCGCCTAGTAGCAGTGAACATTGTTGAGGCCACCCAGTCTCTATGAGACTGCAAAGGGAACGCTGCTCCCAGCAGCAGAGACTGTTTGAGGCTCTTTGGAGCTGGGGCTGACCACCCGACCCTGGGGTGATCCACTGAGGTTGTACATTGGGCATAAAGAAATTTGCTGAAAAGCATCAATTCCTCACTTTGTGGGCTCCAGTGAGGCTGAACAAAGTCCTCCATTAGGTTTCTTATCAGCTTTGGGGGGTTTCGGACTCCCAAAACATACCTAAACCTGCAGCCACATTGGAAACCAGGAACAAGAAGAGAGGACCATCTGTGTTATAAGGCATGGAAATTTTGTGTACATGTTGATGAGCTGACAAATCACTCCTCAAATGATGGGTAATTATCTGTGGTGGTGAGCTTGTCTCCTGGGGAGGATGTAATTGTTTTATGGGAGCCATATTGCTGCTCTCAAGGGATGACAAAGACAACTTCCTTTCCTTATCCTGGAGAGCCAGAACAGCAATGACAATCACCCAGAACACATATGGACCAAGACTGTGATTATGCATGATCCTCACCTCTACCTCAGTTCTTCCTCTGTTTAAGCCTAAGGTTCACGTAGGTGCCACAAAGGCAGACCTGTGGTTGTGTGACACCTTTGTCTGTAGCTTCCCTTGTGCCACACTGATTGGCTCGTTTAGCCATCATTCACCATGAACTGTTGTTAATTGGTATATTGGGATGTAAGGCCTGGCCTACCCTCTGGGGACTCCTGGAGTTGGGCCTAAGACTCTGCTCTTCCAGATTAACTCTTGGTATTTGGTTGACTCTGCATGCATAAATAGTGGGTAAAGGATGGTGGACATTTGAAAGGATGGGGAGACAGGGAGCTTACATGGGTGGTCCTACCAGTTAATGTGCTGGTTCTCCAAAGTCCAGGACCCACAAAGATTTAGTACCCAGCTTTTCCCCAACTTGTTCATGGTGACACTGACTCATGACCCAGTTAAACACAAAGCAAATAAATGTAGACTTTAGGATTAGAACATTCTGGCATTCAAAGCAGTTCTCTCATTCCATGGCTCTTTAAGCCTGGGCAAGGGAGTTCACTTTCCCATCTATATAATAGACTTCATAATATTCTCCACTACCTTGATGTGTAGAGAGCTATAGGATGGGGCCTACATGAAGACTGACACACAGCTCTATGAAGGATGCTTCTTAATGATATTTCCTGCTCTCCACCAGAGAAGGGCATTGTTCCATTTGCATTTCCCCCTATGCCTACTGACAAGTTGGAAGTGAGGGATAATTGAAAGTATTCTGGCTTGATGTAACTAAGAAGTGAAAGGCGCGGGCAAGGCTGACTTGATTTAACCTGGCAATATGAGATTAGTTCTTCATTGCCTCTGTTAGGTCTCCCGCATTGCCAACCTCTGAAAGCAATAGATTGGCTGACAGGGTGCTCATTTGGAAGGTTTCACCTGCCATTAATACCCTGGCTGCCTGATGGACCATTGCTCCTCAGGCGGCCTGCTCTCCCTCCGTGGAGCACGGCCATTCTTAAATATAGCAAGGAGGAGAACTGTATTTGCACTCCTGGAAGGCCTGTTGGAAGTCTTCCTCTTCCTTCATGCCAATTCCTTGTGTCAGTCTCTGAGTTCCAGGGCCAAAGAGCCTTGCCCCGAAGCACCTTCAGCGTTTCTTCTGACTTAGCAATGGAAGATCAGTCAGGCTTGACCAGAGAGATCTGGCAGAGTGGAAACCCCACTGCAAGCTGCCTTGCCAGCTCTCCTGTTCTGGGGGTGGGTGTGGGAAAGAGAACAGAGTTAGCCAGGAAAGCCACAGGCTCTGTTGCCCAAGGCAAGGGTGTGATTCTGGCTGGACCTCTCTTGCTATGATTTTAGTGGAGCCTGGAGGCCACTGGGGGATGTTTCCCATCATGTCCTTAGTCTCCATCCCATTTATTTATTTTGATGTTCTTTACCAAACACTAAACAACACTCCGGCCCCAACACAACACAAATACACACAACAAAATATGACTGGAATTCCAGGTGGGCCTTGATAACATGTGTGACTTACAAGCTGTCTGGTGATGAGGACATTCATTCTGAGCACTGAGTTTCCAGGATCCACAGTCTAAACCAACCTTGCTCACAACCTTTGTTACCTGGCCCGGAGAACAGGCATTTGGAGGCCTGCTGTCACCCTAGACCGACAGAATTATTGAGACGGAGACTGGGAATCTGTGTTTTAAGGGAGACCCCTAGCTGTTCCTTTGCTTATCGAAGTTTAAGATTCCTTGCCCCGGATTACTGCAAAGGCCCTTTAGACATCTAAAGAAGTACAAGCTGTTCTGGGGGACTATACCAGCTTTCTCGATCCGGGTCTCCTGTAAGATATTATCAGGGGTTTCCTGAAACACAGAGGTGGCGGGCAGGGGAAATCTATATGTTCAAGTGCAATCTGGGAGACAATAGTTAAACAATATGGAACAAAGTTCTCACAGCAGAACTTCTCGGAGTCCTTGAAATGTAAATACACGCAACTCTTTAGTACCACAGCTGAGTGGATTGCCCTTCATGATGGAGAATCCATTTGGTCCAGACCGTTTCTGCAGTTGTACCCAGTGCCACATAGCCTAACAGCTTCTGAAGGCATTCTGCCAGGAAAGGGGGCCCTGTTCTTAGAAGGGCCAAGCAAACCTTTCTGTCTTCCACGTAACAAGCAGCATCTTTGTCCCCACGTGGCTTTGCAGAGGGTGGAGGCCATCTGTGACCAGGCCCAACACAAACTGCATCACTATGACAAGCATGACCCTTCAGGGGAACTGCACTCTGTCCCCATTCTCTATCCTGAGGTGGCCTTGAGTGCAGGGGCCCAGCGCTAAGTGATGGCATCCTGGGGGCCACATGTTAACTGAGCATCACAAGCCTCTGGCATTGTGACACAACATTGTTATCTGGAAAGTTCGTGCAGCTGAGTTACAGAACAACTGCAAAACAATTTTCTCATATTGTTTTATTTCAGTTTACAGTGTTGTTGTGTTGGACTGCACTCATTGATGTTCTTGGCTGGATGTAGGCAAGCATTGTCCTGTGAGAGCTAATAGTTGGTGCTATTAATTATTAATAGAACTTCCAAGGTGTCAGGGGCTGCCCCAGGTAGTTTCCACATATCCCCCTGTGAGGTCCTGGGGTCCCAGGCACCAGGGCTGTCATTTGCAGTGGTAGAGCAAGAGACCAATGCACAGACTAGAAGTGCGAAGTGGCGAGGCGGGGCTTGAACAGGGCCTGCTGCTCTCTGAAGCCAAGTCTTCCGTGTAGCTCCTATCCAAGGCTATGCATCTCATCAAACACTCCTCCTTCCCGGGGGCCACTGGACCACTGAGCCATCCTGTGAGCCTGCCTCTAGTCCTTGCACCTAAGGCACGACTAAGTCAACTGGGAGACTGATGACTTGAATACTAATTGCATTGGGCTATGGAATATTTAGCCATCAGTCTTCTATTCCAGGTCTTCACTTACATCCACTTTACATTCTGACTTGGTGGGCGACCACAGCGATGCCCTGTACCACCTCTTCAAGACTCTCTATTTTCCTACACGATGCCATGAAGATCTAGCTGTGATCATTCACATATGTTCTTAGGAACCTCATAACTGGGCTCTATGGTCTCCATTTTGTAGATGGAAAATATGAGGCTCAGAGGGCAACTGGGTTCTTCCCAGGTACACAAATTTGGTAAGTGATGGGTGTGTGATCCCCACACTCGCCATCTGCTTCCACTTCTTGACTTCTACTCTTGATTATTTTTAAAAAATATTTATTTATTTATTATATATACAATATTCTGTCTGCATGTATGCCTACAGCGCAGAAGAGGGCACCAGATCTCATTACAGATGGTTGCGAGCCACCATGTGGTTGCTGGGATTTGAACTCAGGACCTTTGGAAGAGTAGGCAATGCTCTCAACTGCTGAGCCATCTCTCCAGCCCTCTACTATTGATTCTTATGGGAGGCTGTGAGGGTCATAGCATATCAGGGTTCCTTTGCTCTTCAGCAAGTTTCTCCCTTCTCATATCCCTTCATTTTTCGGTCCCCCTACCCTTTCTTTAGTCTACCCTTTCTTCTTTCAACTCTTGGCTAGCTGACTTCCTCTATCCCCAAAGCATCTTCTAGAAATGATCTCATTTGATCAGTAGGTCAGCACCACAGACAAACCATGACCTAGCAGATACTCACCCCTGTTCGCCCACAGCCATGCTTGCTGTGCCACAGGGACTTTCACCCTGGCTGCTGCTGTCTACCCCCTGACTGTTACAGAAGCCGCTGGCCATAAAGAGCAGGGCTCTGATCCCAGCCTCCCATTTCCCCAAGCGCTCGCCCTCTGTCTGCTGTGCCTGGCCTCTAATAGCCACCCTCCTCCGCTGCCCTCTCCTCATCAGCTTGTTTTTTTTTTTTTTCAGAGCCTGCTGACAGGTTGGACAGACAGAGCTGATGGCCATGCAGTCTAGGCCCAGCAGGGGGTAGCAGCCTGGTGGGGTGCCAGACAGTGACCTGCTGGGTCCTTCAGAAAGAAAGGGGCTGTCACAGTCAATGCTGTGGAGCAACAAGCTGGAACAGCTACTTTCTGCCTGCCGGGAGACCCGGGGATGTCTGTGTCTAGGATGGGCCTCAGAGACTGCTGAGGCGTGGTGCTTCTCTTCCTGTGGCATAAACACAGTTCTGAGTGCTGGCTGGGAGGGGGGATTGGACTCGGTTATCATGCAAGCTTTCGGCTTGATTGGGATGATAGACTAATTTCTAAACTGATCTTTTCCTAAAGACTCCTGTGCACCAGGCACTGGACGCAGAACCTCAGGATGCACTTAGTTCATGTCCCCTCTGTGGGGTGGGTGCCACGAGCCAATATTATACTGCTGGTTACGATCGTGAGATCTGGAGACAGGTGACATGCAGCCAACAACGGACTGTGTGTGTGTGACACATTGATTGCAACCTATTAGCTGTGGCCTGGGACTTCTGGTTTTATTCCTTTGAGCCTCAGATTTTTGTCTATAAGAAGGTTACTAATAACCATGCCAGTTCGGCAAGGCTATAACATAAGATTAAACCTTTTGTCACAAGTGTTTAGTATATGGTGACCAGTTGTTTCCACCCAGTTTACGGCTGGAGAAAGCCAGTCTTTGAGAGCTGAAAGCTTGTGAGAAGCAAGGCTGGAATTCAGCCGTCCAGCCTCAGCCTTCCCTACCGTGCTACACCTTGCTCAATGAGATACGGAGATGTCAGAGTCAAACATCCTCAATACTGCTGCATTTTTCCTGTCTTAGTGGATAATTCTGGGAGTGCATTAATTAATTTTTTTGGCCACTGTGACAAAATACCAGACAAAGCCAACTTAAGAATATTTATCTTGGCTATGGTTTCAGCCTATATAACAAGTTTGCTTCTCTGTTATGGGCCTGTAGTAAGGTAGGGGAGTGTGACAGAACTAAGATTCTCACCTTGGTGTGTCTGGAAAGCAGAGAGGAGACAGGAAGAGGTTGGTGGCAAAGTACAGTCCCTAAGAACATGGCCTTAGTAGTCTCCTTCTTCCAGGAGGCCCCGCCTTCCTTCAGATAAGCCCCTCCCTCCTGTCCATGTTAGCGCATTATGAATCTGT
Organism: Dicrostonyx torquatus; assembly: GCA_028555095.1. Lineage (NCBI taxonomy): Eukaryota > Metazoa > Chordata > Mammalia > Rodentia > Cricetidae > Dicrostonyx > Dicrostonyx torquatus. Next base: position 8,562,730 of record JAQHUG010000037.1, read on the forward strand.
TATTGATAGGTCCATCAATGGAGGCAGAACCCTTGTAGTCTAATCACCTGTCAATCAATACTGCCTTCAGCCGCTACAGACCACACCTTTAACATATAAGCCCGTGGGGGATCATTTTACATACAAACCATAAGAACCTTAACACTGGGCTCATGGCCGTAGGAAGTCACTGTATGGGATAAAATAACACTGGGAAGAACAGTGAAGAACAGTACAGACATGTGTTAGTGTCTTACTGAAAGGAAATAATCGTACACTGGGTTTTTCTTTTTGCATTAGTAAAGTGACTTCAGTGGTACATAGTGACTTAGGTTTACTGATTTTAATAAAATAATAGTTATTATTATTATTTTGAATAATTTCTTAATTCACTGTGAAAGTTTTTTTATTCAACTTGATATAAACTGGGAACACCTGAGAAGAGAGAATCTTAAGTGCAGAACTGCCTCTATCTGAATGACTGCAGACAAGTCTGTGGGAGCACTGCCTCCATCTGAATGACTGTAGGCAAGTCTGTGGGAGCACTGCCTCCATCAGAATGACGGTAAGCAAGTCTGTGGGAGCACTACCTTCATCCGAATGACTGTAGGCAAGTCTATGGGAGCACTGCCTCCATCAGAATGACGGTAAGCAAGTCTGTGGGAGCACTACCTTCATCCGAATGACTGTAGGCAAGTCTGTGGGAACACTGCCTCCATCAGAATGACGGTAAGCAAGTCTGTGGGAGCACTACCTTCATCTGAATGACTGTAGGTAAGTCTATGGGAGCACTATCTCCATCTGAATGACTGTAGGCAAGTCTGTGGGAGCACTACCTCCATCATAATGTGTGTCATGGGCCTGGGAGAGCCCAGAGTTGCTCCCAGGGTCCTTGTGCCAGTCAAGCTACCTTTACCTTAAGATGTGGAATTGCTTGGCCTGTTTTTCTCGTTAGGTGACCCTGGGATGCCATGCTTGGAGGTATCATTGCTTTCTGGTTTGAGCTGTCCTCAAAATGATGCGTGAGAGGCTTTCAGTGTCACTGTTATTAGAAATGCACAGCTGTGGTCATTGCACTGGATCCACTGGACCCAAACTCTAGGGAAGGGGCCGAAGAGTCTATGCGTGAGGCTTGTCAGACCGTTCTGACTCTGGCTCACATTGCTGTGTGTCCTGAGCTAACTCGACAATGGCTTCCCAACCCTTTAAAGTAGTAGCTATCCTTAGCCCATTCTTCAGAGGACCAAACAGAGGCTCCGAGACAAGGGGCGACTTGAGCTCTTGCTGTACATGGGGAACCGAGATATGAGCATGGAGTTCTGTGATGCCAACGCTTCTTTATCAGCCTGTCTGCCTCTTCTTTCCACGGGGAGAGAATGCCCACACATGCAGTGGAGGGCTACAAAAAAGGCCATACTTTCCTTTTGGCTGAGTGTCTGTTGAGTCAAAGAGATGCTCTTCTGTTTGTGGGAGGGGTCTGGCTGTGATTCTAAAGTGCAAGGTGCCACGTGGAGGAATGGTGACTTGAAACATCACGCAATGCTCCACATGACAGTATTGTATACTCCTGTGGCACTCACGCTCATCTGAGTTGTCCACAGCCCCGCTCCTCTGATTTCCTCATGGACTCTATTGAAAGGGCCCCAGCCTCCTTGGAAACGCTCAAGGATCACTACTGTTCCCTCCTCTATGTCTTCCCATTTCTAGTCCCTTTACCCACAATGCTTTTCCTTCATTCTGTACCTAATTTCCCAATATCTCTTACAATTTAAGATTTATTCACTTATTTTGAGATAAGTTCTCACTCTAGCCCAGTCTGGTCTGAAACTCACTATGTAGCCCAAGATGACTTTAAACTTCTGGTGATCTTCCTGCCTCAGCCTTTAATTTAAAAACATTTGTTTTTTGAGACAGGGTCTCATGTATTCAGGCTAGCCTTGAGCTCTGTAGCCAAGGCTGACCTTGAACTCTTATATTTCTGCCTTCACCTCCCAAATGCTGGCATTATAGACATTCATTGCTATGTCTCTTTCACCTACTTTGGAAGTTTTTGATGACTTTTTGCTGGGTACCCAAAACCACTTTCCGTATTTCTTCTGTCATTATATTGTGATGTAATGATGCATTGAATGAATATTTTACCACGAACAACCCAGGGATACTTTGCAAGCTGAGTCTGAGTCTCATCCATTCATGTGGCTGGGAATGGAGGATGGGTATGCACAGGTGAATTTTGGGTCACTCTGACAAGGAGTATGACTGCATTGAGGGCGTTGTTTGCTGTTGGCTTCATCAATGACAAATGATCTGAACAGGGCTGTACTGAAGGCAAAAGAGAGAAATGGGCTTGGGAACATAACTAAAGAACATACTTACTATCAAGTGTGTTAGACACACACATTCATCCTAGCCTAGGACTGGGGCTGTTGTAGATCACAGCTTAAACATTAGTGGTAGATACCTATTCTCCCAAGGGCCACTAAATCCTTTTGCTGGTTGCATAGCAAGGGGAAAAAAATAGAGTAGATTTTGAGCCAGAAACCTGGGATTCTGGTCTATCCTGCTTGCTTTCTGTCCTTGAAGAAATTATTTTGCTTCTCTGGATTTTGTAGCTGCTGTGGACTATGAAAAACTAAATAAAGTAAGCATTTTATTGTCCTTATTTAGTTTCTTTGGGAGAGAGTGTTATCACCTAGCTTAGGATGACCTTGAATTCAAGATCATCCCCCTCTGTCCCCCTCCCCCCAGCTTCTCTCAAGTGTTGGGATTACAAGCATGTACTGCCATGCCTTTTTGTACCTGGTAGTCCCCAATACCCACGGAGGAAACAGCCCACCATTCTATGAATGGATGGATGTCCCTAATTGTGTGTGACCTCAGAACGTCAGAGCCCTGTGTAGGGAGATGGGGTGTTGAGGGCAGACTTAGAATGGCATTCTTTAAGTAGAAGGTGAAGGGAGAGAAGTGTCCTGTAAGGATTTTCCTGTGAGTAAGGAGAGAGGGAAGCATGAAGCAGAGAGGGCTGGGGAACCTTGTCATTGTCTTTGGATTCACATTTGGCTATACAGTTCTGGCCTCTCTCCAATCCCCCAGAGCTCTTGGCTGAGAAGATGGAAAACCAAAGAAAAGAGCACAGGCCTTGGGCAGCTGCTCTTGCTGTGCTGCAGAGAACGCCTCGCTATTTAGAGTCCAACTGTTCCACTTTCTCTGGCTCGCCCCTGGCATTCCAGCGCATAAGCACTTTGTGGGGGAAAAACTGCATTCTCAATCCCTAACTGGGGGAAAGAGCTAATGCTGATGGTGGTTTTCAGCACACTCAGAACTCGTGTTTCTGTGGGACTGAGGTTGTACTAGTCCCCGGGTCTCCCCTGCTCGGACAATGGACACAGCACTCAGGTGCTGGGAGCCCTTCAACCTGAGGAGGGCTCTTGACCTGTGTTCTGGATCCTGGCAGGGCTGTGTTGTGACCCTGGGACCATGGACAAGCTGCTGTACTTCTCTTTCAAAGTATGGCCATGACTAATTTGGGCCATGTCAGTAAAGCCTTAGTGCAGGCCTGAACCAGGGAAGTGTTTGGTGCCTCTCAGAACTTGGGCATCATATACTTTGACCTCAGAGCAAAAACATCTTATGTTGGGACTAAGTGGCTCTCCCATGCGCCCAAGGTTCTAGAGGAAATGTTTCTCAGCTGTGTTTTTGTTTCCTTTTTGGGCCTAGTTACTCTTTATTGTGAATAGCCTTTCCACACATGTAGGTGGCTAGCAGCAACCTAGGATAACACAGAGCTTATAAAAATGGCGCCAGGGCTTTATACTGGGAATCAGGTGGTAGTCACAGAGATAAGGCAGGGTAGTGCTATATAATCCAGGAAGAGTCTCTGGCCAAGACGAAACTACCAGAAGCCAATTCAGTGACATAAAAGTTGGGCCATGAGTTTAATTTGTGGTTTAATTCCCTAAAATAAATCTCCAGTGATTTAAATGACTAGCATTTAAAATTATTGAAAAAAAGGTGAGCATGGGAAGATGCACAGGAGTGTAGGTGCCTGTGACTGCCAGAAGACAGTGCTGGAGCCCCTGCAGCTGGAGTGTGAGTGGTTGTGAGCCTCCCAACATGGGTACTGGGGCTTTTGCAGCAAGCACTCTTAGCCGCTGATCATCTATCTGTCCAGTCCCTTGATTAACACTTCACAGATTAGGCATCTTCATTGCAATTTTATGATGAATATTGGATTTGTCATCTAATCAGGTGTAAAAACCCTAATCTCTTAAGAGACACTTAATAACCATTTGGAGTATGGGAGATTTGATTAGGAAAGACTGAAGGTGCTAGGTAAAACTGAACTTTAAATGTCTTACAAAAACCGATGGTCAAATCCATTTTACCAGGAAACGGTTTTCAGTGGGAAGCTTAATTTTTGAAGTGCTTATTTTGTTTCCTTTGAGTTCTAAGACAAATCCTGCCCTTGCTTTATTCCTTTCTGGAAACATCTGTTGTTAGTGTTTTAGAAGGAAGGAGACGATGGCTTTAAAGATGGAAACCTGCACATCCCAGAAATCACTTGAAAGGTCTATTTTGAGTCTTATTTTCTTGAGTCTCCGTGTTTGTTTCTGTAAAATGGAAAAACAGTCACCCCCCCTCTATTTGGGCTTTCCATTCACACATTCAACCAAAAATGAATAAGACGTATTCAGAGGAAACAATTTCCTCTGTATTGAACAGGTCCACACTATTCTTTTATGTCATTCTGTATGTAATGCAGCATAGCAATTATGTACCTAGCATCACATGATAACAGGAAGATACATACAGGTTATATGTAAATGCTACACTAATTTATGTAAAGGACTTAAGCATCCTCATATTTTGATATCCACATGGCAAGTAAAACTAGTCCCTAGAAGAAAGATGGTTGTGATATGGTAAAAGAAGCTCAGAGAACTTGTAGGGGGTGTGACCTAACAGCACAACTGGAAAGAGCTACGTAGGAAGATCTAGAGTATGATGTTCCTGTTAGGGAGATGGAAGAAGAGGGCAAAGGGCGATTGACCCAGGAACTAAAGGATGAGAGGAAGCCATTACGCACAGAACCCGGCTTGAACACTTTGGGCCCTGAGCCAGCAAAGACCCTGAAGTAGGCACAGCATACTGGTGTGGGCTTCAGAAGGGTGACCAGTGAGACTGGAGCGGAGCTTGAGGGAGGGTAGGGGAAGGATGGGCAGAAGGCAAGCGGGATGCAGAGGAGGCCCTCTAGCTAGGACGAAGCAGGCATTTGCTTTGATTCTAATTGTGTGAGAGGCCTCTGAGGGAACGATGGATCTGATTTACAATAGACGTGTCCCCTAGCTACTGGGTTGGAGGACCAAGGATCATGAGATGGGATTAGAAGCATAGAGACCCACGCACTTGATGTCTGCTCTCATTATTCTGGTACATAGGAGGTCCAGCCAGTGCTGGCACACTTAGGAACTGTCATTCTTACATGAATCAAAGAACAGCAAATCTCACTCGGCCGATTCCATCTGAATATGCCCATGCCTCTAGAGATCTTGCTTCGATGGAAAGATGCAGAATGGCTTCAGACACCTGTTGCCATGAGTTCCTCTACTATCTCATCTTGACTTGCTCGGATTTCTCTTACAGAAGAGAGACCCAGTACCCAGCCAGCTGCTGGTGACCTGCAGGCCAAGTTTTCTTCCCAAACATTAGGAATATGGCTTTCCCATCTGGGAGCAAGCTGGGATCCTGCATATGGCTCCAGAAACATTTATCACAAGGCCTTTGGAATTTGAGGAAAATCCTTGCCCAACCCAATTAACAGAACTAAGTTGCCCTTTGAAACCACCACCCAACTGACTGACTCGTTAGTGCATGTGCATGCATTAACCAAGACATTATGCAGTGGGCTCACCAAACACTGCCTTTCACTGGGTGAAGAGACTGGACTCTTTAGACTTAATAACCATGTCTTTCAGAGTCTCTCAAGTCCCTAGCTTGGCTCTGCTTAACGCACAGACAAGGTGAGGTATTAATTAACAAGTGAGATAAATGCCCAATTTACATCCTTGAATCAAGTCAAACCAATTTGGATGGTGAAGGGATGGGAAGAAGGGTGAAGGTGCTGTGGGCATGGGGCAGATTTCATCGGTTTCGAGTGTTCTGGACACAGTCCAGACTTATGACTCCTCATTTGGACCTGGCTAGAGTGCCTTGGATGACATGCCCAGAGCTCAGGCCAGCATCCATATCTCTTAACCCAAGGCTGCCTCCTCTGAAGCAAAACAAGGAACCAAACCTTGCCAGGGGAAGCAGAGTAGATAGCAGCATTCTGAAGGGAAACTGGAGTGGTGTTTAATTTATACAGAGTAATGAAGACGCCGCTCGAGGATTGAGGAGCCCTTCCATGGCTCATTCTACTCTGTGACTTGGAGAATTCTCCCTGGGGAGGGGATGAAAACTCGGGGCTTAACTTTTGAGATGTGCCTTCTCTCATCCCTTTTATGTTACATTCCATGACATTCCTTTCTCTTGGTTCCTACCAAGGTACTCTCTCTCCCTTGGTCACTTCTCATGCTCTGGATGATCGAAGTAATGAGAGTCTTTGTGTACCCCATATTTTCAGATGGAGAGTGACCCGTCTAACATATCCCAGCAGCCAGTTTCTATGGGTGAACATTTGGTAGACTCCGGAAATGTTTGTTAAAGTGTGAGTGAATAACCTCACAGGGGCTGGATGCTTGGAGGGATGGATGAGTGGATGGGCAGGTGGACGGATGAATTCCAAGGCATATGGAAGGAAGGATGGATGAAAGGATGGATGGAAGGGTCACTCATGACAGAGCGTTAAGGGCTTTTCAACTTTGAAACAAACATCGTTCACTGCTCCAACTAGCGACAGAGAATGGTTTTAAAACATCCTTGGTAGGAGAGGCAGGTGTGGGGTATATGTTTGGAGCCCAGGAAGGTGGCAGGGAGGAGGATGGATAAAGCACATGAGAGACACATATGGACATGTTACAATGATAGACACATATGGACATGTTACAATGATAGACACATATGGACATGTTACAATGATAGAAACATATGGACATGTTACACTGATAGACACATATGGACATGTTACAATGAGTCTGCGCTAGTAAAAACAAGATGAGAAGGCAATCTCATCACCCTCCAGTTACGTAGTAACTAAATCTGAAATCATTTATGCTTTTTCTTCTAATTATTTGTTTCTTCCTGAAACAATCTCTCTCCTCATTTCACTCCTCACCTGCTCTGGGAATTGAAGTGGGGGAGGATCTGGGGTACAGGTACTATGACATAGGCCTGGGCTAGCCACCCCAGGAGAAAGCGCCACTTAAAACGCTTCCCCCAACATGGGTTTGTGGAACACTCTCTGGGGTGGTTGGCAGCATGTAGATTGCTGTACTGGAAATCTGACTTAAATGAGACTCAAAAGGCAGGGGCCAAGAAACCTGACTTCCAAGGTCTCCACAGCACTGAAGTTTAACGAGATGGGCTAGGCTCTTCGCAGCTGTGTGCACTACAGGAAAGTCATTGGTTGGATTCTGTTATACGATTGTCTCTAGAAATTCTAGAAAGCAACATTACTAGGAACACTATTGAGGGCAGCACTGGCCAACCTGCCTATGCAGTCTACAAACCAAGCATCTGTCAAATATGTAACATGCATTTGCTCGCTTAAACTTATACTAGCTCATGGAGTTGACACAATTACACCATTTTTTTTTCCAGACAAGCAAATTGAGACTTTCAGAAGTAACTTGCTGAGCCTCAGTTATCTCAACACAGGCTAATTCTGAAGACCAGAGGCTGCAATCCTCCGATGCCACAGCGTCACACTACAGAAGCGAAGGAGGAAGAACGGAATGCCATCTCCCTTGCAGCCTTGGGGACGGTAACACAGGTGACACAGGTAAACAGAGGGGCATTCTTCTACTCCTCCAGCTGCAGGCTGATGAGGTCACAACCTGTCTTGTCAGAACTGCACTGTCGTCCTGTGCACCAAATGAACAGGGAACTTGATCTATCTTACAGGAGCTTCAGGCAGACTCCCATGTAGGCTGAAAGTGATGGACTTGGGGCATTTAGCACATGGAAGCTGGGTGTCCTGCTTCTAAGTCCTGGGGGACAAAGGGGCCTCTAGGGAGTGAGCACAGGCTCTCCAGGCCAGACAGCCTAACGATGCCTCCTCACCTTGCTGTTCCCACTTGGAGAGGAAAGCTATACACTCTCTCTCCTACCCCTGGCTGTGATGAACTAGAGTTCACACCTCTGCCTTGGTGGTGATAATTAAATATTATCCGCCTGTCACTTGGCACACATGTTGTGTGTATTCTCAGACTTTAATGAGCTGGTATTTGTCTCCTGTAAGCAAAAATATTTCTTTGAGTCTCTCTTTTTTTTTTCAAATTGGGGTGAGTGGTTCAAGTGAAGAGCTCTTGCTTTTAAAAAGACAGTCTCTGGCCAACATGTCTGTGGACGGTCTCCACTTTTTTCCCCCCGCACCCCACAGGGACAATAACACTCAAAGTTTATTCCTTCTGAAATGGCCATTGCCTTCTGAGGTTATGTGAGCAGTCACATGGCTGATGAGTATTGTAGCAAGTGATGAGAATTCAGAGGTAAGGGGTCATCATGTATGATGTTGTGGGGACACTGTAAGGTGGCTTTTTCTGATAGGGTTTCTCAGCTCAATACCAAAGAATATATTCTGTATTCTGTGAAATTTTCCCCAGATCTTCAAAAGAAGCAATTTTATCTAGGTGCATTGAAAGACAAATTAAGACATTCTACAAAATGAATGTTTTAGGACAGTGGATCTCAAAGGAAATCTACATCTGAGGCACCTGGAGATTTACTAGACTTTCAAATTCTTGTACCCTACCAGAGACGCATGAGTTCAGAAACTCAGTGATGGGGTCAGGTCTTAGTTGCCAAGGTTTAATCAAATCCTTTAGGTCCTTTCCGAGCTACTAGGGAATAGGAAGAACGTACAATGGATTCAATTCAACCCCGGCTGATGAAGTCAGTAAAGAACTTCAAATATCTCTATCAGCGTTTGTGTTTGAAACTATCTCAGCCTTAGTTTAGAATTTAAAACAAAACAAAACAAAACAAAACAAAACTACCACTTTAAATTGAGGATCTTCTCCGCTCCGCCCCCCCCAACGTCTAGTGATGGGGAATGACTGGCTTTTTCCAGTTCCCTTTGGAAGAATGCTCTATCATCTCTCCCATTCATGAGATTTATGACAAGTGTGTTCTTCGCAGCTGCTCCCTGGGCCAGCACTCATGTTCTGCTTGGATGCCTCTCGGACCCAATGCCAGGTTTCTAAAGCACACAGTCCTTTCGGAGAACTCCCAGCACAGGAGCGAACCAGTGTACTCGAGAGGCAGGAGAGCCAGGGGCACCCACCCCCGAAACATACGTAGAGAGATTCAGTGAGCTCACTGCCCCTGAATCTGGGGTTGGTGAGAGGAACTTTAATATTTACCAATAAACAGCAAAGTGCTTAGCACACCTCCTAGGGAAGTAATTAACCATAGAAAGAACACCCTGTGTCAAGGCATCTCCTCCAAAAAAAGAACTCACTTAATTGTGAATTGCTTACGCCAGGTGAGAGAGAACCTGTGTCTACCCGCCTCACCTGACATAAGCAACTCTGAACTAACTGGGAGTTTCTTTTTATAAACACAGTGCAGAGACTTTCTTCTTGGTGGTTAATTACTTCCTCGGGAGGTGCGTTAATAGTTCCCATAAGAAGACCATTATTGTCTTTAGCATAATCACGGCCTCATTTGCTTTTGTCCTAGCCTTTCCAGTATGTGGGCTCTGCCTCTTCAAGGGATCCTGAGTTATGCCTATCAAGCAGCCCCTTCAGCTGGGGATCAGGTACCTCAGGACGGGAACCAGGATCAAGGTGAAGCTGACAGAGAGGGAGGCAGATGGCATGGGGCCTGGTGGGGACCCAGCCTGCCCAGGAATCTCTTCTCTTCTGTGTTCTGCTTTCCAGCAATTTGCTATGCTTTCAGCTGCTGACACCCCAACAGGGAAGGGAGCCAGGCAAGCGGCTCCTTTGAGGAGGCGGAAGGAGCTGATCTATAAGCAACCATGGTGTTCGGTGAAATCACCAGGGAGGCAGAAGCAAAAAGTTATTGGATTTCAACTCTCAAAAAATGCCTCTCGCCATGATGCCTCACCTTGGTTAAAAAAATGAAAGGGAGTGGCTTCTATTCGGGATTTGTTTCAGGAGGGAGAAAATGAGTGAAGGACAGAGCCACAGGAACATCTGGCCTGTGGAATTCTTTGATCAGGAGCTTGTATCAGTGTATGTATGTCTGTTTGTTCACAAATTATCTATGTACACAAAGGCAATCATTATGGAAATCGCCAGACGTCCATTAAGAGGATGGAGAAAAAGGAGAAAATTGGATGTCTAATATTCTCCTTTGTTTCTCACCAGGTTGCATCCTACTTCGAACACCTGCAGCTAACTCCAGTGGCCATAAAACAGGTGGCTTTGATGGTGGATGCTGAGGCACACATACTCTGTGACTGTCACAGTGGGATCGTAAACTCCTTTGGTAGGTCAGATAGCTGCACTTGGAGATCCTTCAACCCATGAGACAACTTCATGTGAACTCACCCTGCCTGTGCATCATTTGGGTGGGGGCAGGACACATACCTACATTGATATTATGGATAATACACAGTATTTGATTTTAGGATGCTGGGCAGAGGAAGGCAGATCTCTGTGAGTTCAATGCTAGCCTGATCTACTGATCTCCAGGTGTGTCTTCATGGAGGTTTGCTACCTCAGCTGTAAGAAACTAATACAAGCCAGGAGGTGGTGATGAACACCTTTAATCCCAGCACTTGGGAGGCAGAAGCAGGTAGATCTCTGTGAGTTCAAGGCCAGCCTGGTCTACAGAGCAAGTTCCAGGACAGCCAGGGCTACACAGAGAATCCTTGTCTTGAAAACCCCAAAACAAAACAAACAAAAATTTAGGGGATTCTATGTCCCACATGCGAATGGAACCCTACTTAGCTTCTGAGCCCTATCATTACACTGGACTGTGTCCCAGAAGAGTCAGCTCGAAGGTTCGGAACAAGGATGCTAGTATTCAACCACACCATCTGTACTGTATAGACCTAGTCTCAGAAACTAGCAGGGTTGAGCTGGGTCAGTACTAGGATGGCAGAAGAGAGGGTGGCGAAGCTCCCTGTAAGGGATCCAGAGCACATGTTTGAGGCCCAGTGACTGTGTCATCTCTCCCTGTGTAGGATCCACTCAGCTCCGTGGTTAAGGTGGAATATACAAGGTATAGCTGTACACAGAATGTAACAAGAATGAGATGGCTCATGGGTAGTAGCACTTGCCTCCTAGACGGATGGTCTGATTTGATCCTTGGGATCCACAAGGTAGGAGGAGAAAACTGACTCCCACAGCTGATCCCCTGCTCACCACAAACGCTGTGGCACACATGCTCCCCTTCTCCTCCGCACACACAATAAAGCAAAGACATGTCAAAAAAATTAAAAACTAGTATAAACAAATGAACACCACCACTTTCCCACGCAAAGGAAGGCACAGGTTAAGGGTTTGCTTCACCATGCAAGAGAAAAAAACAGTTTGAGAGACCTGCGAAGTCGTAAGAGTGTATATAGCTAAAAATACAGTATTATATACTTAGAATTTGCTAAGAGGGATGATGACAGCCCCACATGTAGAAAATAAAACTGAAGATGGTGGAGATAACTCCGAGTGCTGATGGCCATGCTATTTTTTGAGAGTGTATGTATACTCCCAAATTCATCAAGATATGCATACCTTTTTATATATAAATCATGCATCAATAAAGTAGTTAAAAAACTAAGTGTGGATATTTAGTTTGAATTTTATGTACTTTTCTGTATGATGAAATATTCTTTAGATTATTCTCCCTCAGTCATTTTCCTTTCCCTTACAAATTGGGTTTGGTTCACGGTCTATAGCTGGATGATCACAGATTAGAACACATCCTTTTGTTCCAGAGCTGGGTTTGGGTCCTGGTTTCACACTGTATTGTCTTTAGAAGTAATGCAGCTGCTCTACAGGTCTTGGTTGCCACATCTGCAAACTGACATCTCATAGGGCTACCGGTATGAAGGGGCACTTGGCTTATGACATCCTAGTGCAGTGTGAGGCTCCAACTGTCATCACCATTGTCAGTGACAGTAACTGGCCACCCTGAAAGGTCTGGCAGGACCATTTACCTTGAAGGCAATAACCACAATGCAGCTACTTCTTTGAAATGAGTATTTGAGAATACAAAGCCAATACCAAATCCCAGGTTGTGTCTCCAAGGGTCCTCCTGGCCCAAGGACATGTGTTCTCTGTTGTGTTGGCTTCAAAGGAAACATTACAACATTTGACAATATTATGGAGGAGATCTTTCAGGAGAATGACTCATGACGAAAGCACATACAACATCCTTCTTGAGGGGATGGGAATTAGAAGACACTTGCTCACCTCCCTCATTATCCTTGTTATCAGCACAGGAGGTTTCCATGGCAACGTTGCATCCGGGCCCTCTCCAGCCGGTCTGGCAGACACACTGCCAGCTGTTCTGACCCAGTGTGCATCTCCCGTTACCGTTGCACAAATCAGGGCAGCCATCTGGTTGGAGAAATGGAGAGAATGAGAAGGAGGGACATGAGGCCGCGCTGGGGAAGCAGGGGAGCCATGCAGAGGGGGAGCAAGCCTGCAGGGCAGCCACTGGGCCAGCCTCACAGTGGGGCCCATACCTGCTGTCCAAAGAGTCAGGGGAAGCAGGCCACGCATGCAGGTGCAAGAAGGAGTTGGGACACAGATGCAGGGGTTTCCCAGTGACAACTGACCTGGGTGCAGGGGACAGAGCAATCTTGCAAGTGGGGAGGGAATTCAGTGCACATCCCAGACAACTGTACCAGTCCTGGCCTGACAACCAGACTGGCTAGGCTCTGATTTTCAGTCAGTGGCTCAGAATGCGTGGTATCTTGAGAAAAGCTTGCCCATCTTCCTTTCCTTCCTTCCTTCCTTCCTTCCTTTCTTCCTTCCTTCCTTCCTTCCTTCCTTCTTTCCTTCCGTTCTTCCATCACTCCCTCCCTTTCCTTCTTCTTTCTCCCCCTTTCACTTTCTACTTCCCTTTCTTTCTTTGTTTTTAATGCCTTCTGCATACAAGAAAAAAAAATTCCCTACAAGCCCAGAGTCAAATTGTCCTCCATCTTGCAGAATTTTAAAGATAGATTTACATATGATTTTCAAGAGCTTCTTGTGACCAAGAAAGAGCTGGATGGCTGGCTCTGCTGGGCATTTTTTTTTTAATTCTTGTAATAGCTTTAAGGGACACTTCCAAATGTTGGCTGCTTATCACCACCTATTTATGGTAGATTTAAAACTAGAGCAGGATTTAAAGGCCAAGGGAGGGGTAAGTGCCGGATGACTGGGACATGATAGAGCAGATCTTGTGTCCACAGGAAAAGGGCAGCAAAGTCTACACAGTTCTGATTTCATGGCTTTATTTTCTTTCTTTCCTTCCATCCCTTCCTTTGCGTGTGAAATCAGCAGCCTATTTTATTTCCTAAAAGCTCCAACACCCACAGCAACTGTAGCATAGACTCCCTAACCTGGAATTCTGGCAGAGGGAGCTGGGTGAGAAGAAAAGGGAAGTGATATGGCCTGAGTCTCGCCATTCAAGCCACCAAGGCCTTTTGTGAACTGGAGAGACGCAGAGGAGCCGTGGCATGTGCCGACTCTCCTAAGACCTACTTGCTGGTAAGAATCTCTAGGTCTCTTCTCATTTCTCTTTCTTCGAGCAGTTTTATTGAGGCATAATCTACCTACGGTAAAATTTACCTGTCGTGCATGCACGCTGCAGTGACACCTGGGGAAGTTATGGAGTTGTGTGAATGGAGGTATATCTTCTTGCTTCATTTAAATATACTCCAATGACCATTAATTTAGTTGTGCCTGTAAGTAACTATCTGAACATCTTGAAAACTCTCTCTCCCTCTGTGACCTCTTCCATTTCTAGAGCTGTTTCTCAACTACACCAATGCAGGCCTGGCTGGGATCGAAGTGCTTTCTAATGACAGCGGGAATTGGCCTGGACGTGCGCATCTGTCCGGGGCATTCCAAAGGCCTTCAGCTCGCGTCCCTCTTCTCTGCTCTCAAGCACCCCTCACGTGGGTGCTGATAAACCTGGTTTGCACATGTGGCAGCCAAGTGAGTTGAAAGAACTCCCGGGGGAGAAAGGTCCAAGGCTCCACCATGGAATTTGACTGCTTTAGGAAATGTCAGTCTCGGCTTGCTTCCTCCCATTCTGTGCAGCTTAGGATCAGAGTGAGGAGGGTAAGCAACAGGGAGGTCCTCCAGGGGAGGTCTCTGAGGGCAGCTGTGCTGAGGGGAAATGAGGAGCCTGGAGCAGGGACTCTGGCTGTGGTAACTCTAGCAGTGTGCACATGCGCCTTGGTCTCCATGCCAGCTCAGGATTCCACAGCCTTCCTTACCAACGAGGTGACTGTGGCCCTGTCTGGGGAACCACTGATGTCCCTCCTCCTCATGTCTGGAGACAGTGCTCCAGGGAGTGCCAGAGTCAAATGGAGTTTGGGAGGAAAAGCCCGAGGGACATTGGATGAGTCCTCAGGGAAAAAGAGAACCTGGCCAATCTGCAGCCACCTTCTGCCTTACAGTCACCACCAGAAGAGTGTGGGGGAAGAGACCAGAGAGAGTGCCCTACATGACAGACCTCTGAACATTTGCTTGGCATGGTTTCTGGTATATGCGCTCTGCTACTTAGCTACTTTGAGGCCTCATGTCTCACTGAAATCATGCCCACAGTCTCAACGGAAGGCTCATTGTGTAGGAAACCCACGTCCACCACATAAAATTTAAATTTGCCAAGAGCCCCAGCATGTCAGTCAGAGATATGTGCTCAAAATATGTATGCTCCTCTATAGAATGAGGCCTCCCTTCTACTCTTTTCATTCTGACCAACTGAAGTGAGATAAACAGGGCAGAGTAGCGAGTTTTCGCCACTTCCTACGAGGAAGATGAAAACACGAACAGTGGGGAGCTGGCAAATCTCTGAGAAGTTTCAGGGCAGCTGGGAATTAATGGACAGGACTTTGCTTTTAGCTTGAAGAGGAAGAAAGCCGCCTTGGTAGGTGCGTGGCGTTGCTAGGCAACCCCAAGCTAGCCCTAGCGCAAGTTCATTCTGCTGGTGGCCTTCCGAGGAGGAGGCGATTCTCGGTGTTTGTAAAGAGCAAAGCCAGCTTCTGCTTAAGGAAAAACAAAACCTAGGAAGTAATTAGTCTGGAGGGTAAATGGGCATCAGGTGGCAGCTTTTCTCTGGAGAGGATGCTATGACTGAAGTTGGAATTGGCTTATGGGCTCATACTTGGGCATCCAAGAAATCGTCCTCCGAGTTTCAGGCCGGCTCTCGGATTTCCTTGAGTGCCTGCCTCTAAATGACTGATTTAGAGTCCCTGAAGGCAACTTTGTTTGGGTGCTTACTTCCTCAGCTAGAAAGAACTGATGGCTGCCTGGGGCCTTCAGGCTCTATTGTGACCCCGGATCAGTGATTCTTAACACAGGATTTATAAAAGATTTCCCTCCCTTTCTCTGGGGGACATCTGACAAGGTCTGGAGACGGTTTTGATTGTCATGTTTAGGGGTAATGACACTTGAAACCTCATGGGTAGAGCCTGGGGGTGCCATTCAACATCCCGAAGGCCCACCCTCCAAGAATAACACAGGTTCAAATGTCAGCAGTCCTGAGGTTGAAAACCATGGCTTTGTTAAACATGGTTGCTGCTGATTCACAGAGCCTCGCCTGACCTCAACCCAACAGCAAGGGCTTGAATAAATAGGAGTCATTCCCACCTGTCCTTCTGAATCTCTTCCAACAGCCATGAGGAGGGAGAAGGAACCTTCCTTTCCAACACAGGGCATCTCCTCAGGAAAATTTTCCAAGGGCACTTCTAACGTGGGCTGGTTTTGTCATCTCCCATTCTATCCACAGGTGATACACACACATGCAGTAATCTCTACACAGACCAAAGTGGAATAAACGGACCCTTTCTCTTGAGAAGAGTTTCGTCTTCTGCTTTTCAATTATTAAATTTTTAATGTGTATATGTGCGTGTAGGTCAGAGGCTAACATAGGGCATCTTCCTCAGTTGCTCTCTGTGTTATGCTTAGAGACGGTCTCTTACCGAACCTAGACTGGCTGCCAGCAAAGCCCAGAGATTTTCCTGCCTCTGTCTCCTTCCACCATTGCTGGGGTTACAGATATGCAGTGGCTTTTTCAATGGGTTAAATCCCGTTCCTCTGTGGCAAGTGTTTTATTGACTGAGCCATTTCTCCAGCCCCAAGAATTGTGTTTTTAATGCCAACTAAAGTAGGGACATCATCCCTTCTTCCTTGCAAACTGTTTAAACATTACTGTTTATTTATTTATTTTGGTACTGCATATCTCTGGATTTAAGGAAGATTCTTAAAAAGAACCTACCTGCCTCTCATTCCAGAACTCTTTCTAGTTGAGGACAGCAGAGGTGTTAGAGACCAGGGATTGCTAGAGGTTTGTCACTTAGACTAAGTAGCAGCGGCAACACTGGATATTCTGTGAGACACATTCTGGGGGAAAACTGGCTGACAAAGAAGCACCCTAGCCCCTGGGGAACAGTAAGGTTGTCCCCGATCACCTATGCGTCAGGTGGGAGCTGTGTGGGAACCCTGTTTCTAGGTATGTAGTGGGATGGACATGCTGCCCTGAACCTGCGACTGAACAGCTGTTCCTGCTCTGCTAGCAGACATGGAAAATCGAGAGGCAGATGTTTCTCCGTGTTTCAACAGCATCTGTGTCTCTTTGAGGGTCTGCAGAGGTGTGAGCAGGTACAGGGAGACACAGGAAGAGCCAGCATCCTTGACATGGTCTACTGCCGGGGAAGAAGCTGCTTTTGCTCGGAAGGCAGAAAATTGTTCCCCTCCACGCCAGCAGCCACAGAAACAGCAGACCAGCCGCGAGATGATAGGGATTGGGATTCAGCTGTCTGCTGCACGTGTCTGGATGCACCTGGATTCTCACCATCAGCATCATTTCTGTCTGTGTGGGAAAAAAAGCGTGCAGCAGGCTCAGCTGTGGCCGCAGAAAAAGTGATGAACTTGAAAAAAAAAAAAGAAAGTAAACAGGATCCTTTCCTACTTGGGGGAAAAGGCAAATGACTTTTTACTGTCCAGGAATTTCAGGTCCTTAGTACATTGCAGTTCTTTTTAAGTTGAGGTCATGGGAGGAGGAAACTGAGAAGGCAGGAAATAGTGACGGGGAAAACTCTTTTTGGGCAGGAACCTCTGGAAAGTTACTGAGTGAATTCAGGTGGAGTCAGTACCCCCTAGCTGCTCTGGGCTTCCACACAAGCCTGTGCTCGCTTTCCTAGAACATCACTGGTCCATATTCCACTTTACCTGTCAAAGGAGGATGCTGGCAGCTGGCTACTAGACTTGGAGTGCTCACTCCAGTGTTGTTAAAGTACATACTAATCTGTGACAAGACCTACGGATGCTCTACAGGAGCCTCACTACTGATCTAGAAGCTTCTCTATTGAACTAGATGAGGACTAGCTTCTCACTGTGGGGATACAGTCCTGACGCTTGCAGCATCAGCTTGGATTTTATTCCTCAGTACCGAGTCAGCCTCTGGGTGGACTGGCTACCCAGTTCCTTTGTAATAAGCCCTCCAGAGGCCCCAGTGCCTATCCTGTGAACGTCAGTTTGGGATTACATCCTGAAACGGGGCCTCAAAAGACCTGAATTATCTGTCCTAGGAGTTGACCTCTTCTCTTCTTTTGCCTCTGATCTCTGGGCCTCTGGAATATGGATCCTTCTCTGGGGCTTCTTATACTAAGCTCACAGTACCCACTCCAGCAATGACACTCATCTGGGGCCATCCTGTCGGGGTGGTTTTCCTGACACCCTGCCAGACCACCCCTATTCCCCTTCATAGCACTCCCTTCCATGCTTACACCTATCATAATTCTAGTTCAACCTTTGTTGAAAGCAGACGGCTTCAGCTTGGCTGCACACACCTTGGCCATCCTTCCTTTTGGTTCAGTCACTACAATATCTCCAGAGGGGCTTGCACCTTTCTGAAGGGAGCCCCAGGCATCAGTATCTCTATGTTTCTTTATCTCTTATCTTTTTCTTTCTTGCATGTGTATGTTTGTGTAGTATATGTGGATATGTGTATGGATGCTTGTTTGTCTGATGGGGCACCGTGTTTATGGATGCATGTTTGTATTCATGTACATGTGAAGGCCAAAGGATGATGTGAGGTCTGCTCATTGGTCACCCTTCAGTTTATATATTGAGGCGGAGTTGCCCACTAAAGCCTGCTTACTGATTCTGTTAGTCTAGATAAGTAGCTTGCTTCAAGGAGGACATCTTTTGTTTTGTTTCTCAAGCTCTGAGATTGCAGGTGAGCCACCACACTCACCTGGGTGCTGTGGATCTGAACCCTTGTCCTCATGCTTGCCTCTCAAATGTGGAGAAGCCTGAAAGTTGTCCTCTGGGCCACACCCCTGCCCTTCTTTTTCTTTCTTCCTTTGGTACCGGAATTGAACCCAGGGCCCTGCTCATTGAGTAGTGCTCCACCACCAAGCTACACTCCCAGCCCTTTTATTTCTCTTTCTCTATGATTCTCCAGATTATTTCACTACACAAAGAAGGCTAAGAACCAGCGGTTTAATGGGCTCCTTCCTGGGCTCCTCAATGCCTCCTGCGTGAAAGACTTTGGCTCTGTTGTTTATGGCTGGATTCCCAGTGCTCACCCCAGTGGTTAGCATTCAAGATATTTGTTTGATGAATTCATGATGAAAGAAACCTGGGCTGTGTTTCTTTGCTGTTTTATCATGCCCTTGATTCAGCAGCCAGGTAGAAGGAAAAGCCTCCTGCAGGCCACACCCCAAGCGCTGGAAGGGCGATCGTTTCCCCCAGCAGAAGCAGCAGCTGCTTGCTGCACAGGGTCCAAACCCAGGCTGTGGCAGGGGCTGTGTCTGTGTGCCAGTGTGGAGCTCTGCCTCCAAACCTGTAAGCAGATTGTTCCCGGATGAAAGAGACAGACTGAATGCCCAGAGAGGCGGATGAGAAGGCACATTGGTAGATGAAGAGGGTGACAAGAGTCACACAAAGGCACGGATGACAATGAGAAGAGAGTTCAATGGTTTAATTTGTTTTTTGGAGGATGATCAAGTTGTTTTACCTTGTGCCGCTCATTCCCATGACTGTCCAGCAAATATTGAATGTGGTACCTACCGGTATGGAAATAGGGACAGACATGACTTTGATTTCTCATTTGTTATTTTTAGCCATCCAATTCTACACCCACAGAGCATCTTGATAGCCACGGGAGGGTCATAAAAATACAAATAACGCCTAGGAGGCTTGTGGGCACAGACTTATTACTACTTCTGGAGGGCTGATGGCTCTCTTTAAGCTAATGTAAAAGCAGGCCAACAATCAATTATCGTTTTTGTTGTTGTGTACCCAGTACAACTGCAAGAAACATAAGAAAATATGAAATGTTTTGTTTTAAAGAGATGCTAGAAAGGGCCAGGCAAGGAATCTGCTCCAGGGCTGAGCTTAGGATGTGTTCTACACCGTGACAACGACAGCAAGTCATCACAGCAACACTCCCGGGTGTACGAGGTCCTTCAGTGTGGTCACGATAAGCCTTGGTGTGGGTACTGCTATCACTCCCATTCCACGCATGAGAAAGTAGAGAA
The DNA here is from genome assembly GCA_028555095.1 of Dicrostonyx torquatus. NCBI lineage: Eukaryota > Metazoa > Chordata > Mammalia > Rodentia > Cricetidae > Dicrostonyx > Dicrostonyx torquatus. Next base: position 8,582,537 of record JAQHUG010000037.1, read on the forward strand.
ACAGAGAAGTAACTTGTCCAGTGTAGCGGAGGCAGATAGCGGTAGTGGCAGAATTCTGACTCCAGGCTCTGGGCAGGCTCCATAGACCTGTTCTTCACCAGGCTGAACAGTCATCCTGGTTTGCCCAGAAATGGCCATGCTTGTGTGATCAGTGTATCTCAGGAGAACCCTGAGTCCCAGGAGACCTGGGGTCATTGCTGAGGTCGGGAAGCAAAGACCGGGGTGTTAAAGAAAGTGGGTTGGGGAGAAAGTGAGGACTGGGGTCTTGACTAGTCGTTGTGGAGGCAGAAGGTGAAGTGGAGATAAAGGTCTCCAAAGACAAGGAAGAGGTCAGAGTTATAGACCATGTCACTTGTGTTATCATGGAGTACAGGGTCCTTCAGGATGTCTGTTGGGACTAAAACATCAAGACAGCCCGAGACAACACAAGCCATTCATCTCTTAAAGTTCACCAAGGTTTGGTTTTAGGACCTGCCTCAGATACTAACAATGTTCAATGGCTCAAGGGTCCGTACACGAAATGGTGCAGTGCAGTATGTGTATGTAGCCTATGGAATCTTTCTGAATATTCTATTTCATCTCTATATGGCTTATATATAAGACAGTGATAATGTCAGTGCTGTATAATTACTGTCACACGATATTAGGGAGTAATGACAAGAAAAACATCCATCTGTGTTCAACCCTGATTCCTATTTCTTCCCAGTTGGTTGTAAGGTTATGTCTGCAGGTGTGCATCTGGGAGGCAGGCTCAGCATAGTTAGGATCTGTGTCTGAACTGTGTGAGTTTGAATCTCAGCTCTACTCTTGGCTACATGAACTTTAAGCAAAGTACACAAGCCCTTCATGCCATTTTTCACCTACAAAACAGAGCCTGCAAAATATCGATCCCTTAGAGTTGTTAAGGGTTAAGGAAAGACGATGGCCCATGGTAAATCTTCTGTATAGACACCATTATCACTGTTGTTATCATTAGAGGAATCCTCTAATTAGAGGGACAGCAGGGGCCATGAACTTCAGGTAAGTCTTTTGCCTGCTCATGGATTGATGCTGAGGAGGGACCGTGTTTCATGACTTAAAATAGGAACAGAACTAGGTAGGTTGACACACAGATGTAATTCTAGTATTCCAAATGCCTAGGTAAGAGGGTCTCAAGTTTGAGGTCAACCTGGACTGTGCTGTAAGATATTGTTTCAAAAGAAGAAAAACACAGGACCACAAAAGGATGTGCATAGGTCAGTACAGTTAGGAGAGTACTTTTAAAGACTTGGAGAGAAAAGAGAAAAATGAAGTAACTTCCTGGGAGAATTTCCTGAGTTAAGACGTCCCCATGATGGCCATCACAAGTCATCTGAAGACTGCTTCTTAAATTTAATAGTTGTGTAAGATATAATTCTTAAGGACCACAGGGTAAGAAGTCTCACCCATGGTCAGCAAAATGTATTGGTAGGATGAGGTGGTGTTGCTGGGGAGTGAGGGGAGACTCAGGTCCCTACAAAATATGCCCTGCCCTGTAGGATAGAAGGAAGTAATGGTGTCTGTCATTTAGGAGTGCTAACCAAGTACTCAGCAATCCACAGCCTGTATCTCACCAAGGCATTTGCAAGGACCATAGGAAATGCATATTGTCATCACATGTGGCTGCAATTACTGAAGCTCAGTGGAGTTAATTAACTTGATGAGGGTCATCAGCACTCTAAGTGGTAGAAGAGGGATTTGAACTTAGGCCAGTACACTTGCTCTTCTCTAGTTTGATAGGTTTCTAGGGGAGAGGATGGCCCTGGCATATCATGCTATCAGCTGCATCTGTGGGTTCTGCACCTTTGGATTCAACCAGCCTTGCCTTGAACAGAGTGCACCTTTATTGAACATGGATAGATTTTTCTTGTCATTATTTCCTAGACAAAAAAGTCTACAACTTTTAACATAGCATGTATGTGCACTAGAAATGATAAATAACCCAGAGAGGATTAAAGTATGTGGCTGCATGGCACCAGTTATATGCCAACATTGTGTCATCTTACAGGACATTTTGGTACTTCTGGGGTCATGGTATATGTCTCTATGGAAAGGGAGGAGTGACTGTGTTTTTGCTTTGATTCCTTGCTTTTTAAGCAAACTTCTGATTTTAAACTTCATTACCCATATGGATTTCCCTTTAGGGAGAGAATATGTTGGAACTGTAAGACTTCTTCACTGTGGACTAATAAATTACCATTTTGGGGTTAGACGCAAATTTGGGTAGCAGGAGGATGAAGAGAGGGCTCATCTGTGGACTCAAACAGATGGAGCCACTGAAGCTGAGAGCCAGGCTGTGAGCTAGAGAGACCCTGCAGGGGAAGTGGCTGCATAGCGATGCGGTTTTGTTCTTGCTCTGCTTGTAGCCCCCGATGAGACTAGCGTGTGAGAACCAAAGGAAGAGGACTTCCGAGGGAGAAATAACGGCCCAGTTTCATGGGTATTGAGTGCTGATTTTGTAGCAGATCCATGACTGCATTTTTAAATCAGTGGGTCCTGAAGTCCTGTGCACAAGGTGACATATAAATGGAGAATGACATGCACAGGAGAAGACCAAACATCTGTGTGCATGGACAGTAGTTTAGGCAGACGAAATTGGGAGGAACAAAGTGTTGTAATTAGGTGGAGAGGTGTGGGTTGTGTTCCCAGCGACTGGCTCCCAAGCCCCCAGCTGCTGGCCCGCTCAGCCGCTGGTTGCTTGCTTATGCCCGAAATAACCACATGAGACCTGTATTAATTTAAATACTGCCTTGCCCATTATCTCTATCCTCTTCCCGGCTAGCCCTCACCTCATAAACTAACCCATTATAAAAGTCTGTATGTCACCACAAGGTGGGTGACTTACCGGATGGATCTATGGTACTTCCATCTGCGGCGGGAGCTTCATGGCGACTGACTCTGATCCAGTCTTCTTCCCAGCGTCCTGTTTTCTTTTCCCCGCCTATCTAAATCCTACCCTATCAAATGGCCCAGGCAGCTTTTTTATTTAACCAATCAAAGCACAGAAATACAGATGAACCCTTCTTCAACAAAGGCATGAGGTAGAAGAATGCTTGGGAACCAGAGGGACGGCAAGTTCCCAGTTGGCCAGAGCAGAGTCAGTGAAGAGCAGGGCTTTACTGTTTATTCTAAGCATAGTGATTTTGTTCTGAAAAGAAGGTTGTTGTTGTGTGTGTTCATGTTTGCATGTGTGCATGTGTCTATTAGGGTGGCGGGGGAAGGCTAAGCAGAAGTGTAAGGTGGTTCTTTGTACTGGGTCGTTAACAGATTAGGGACAACTGAGAAGGCTGGCCACGAGGAAGTCACAAAGCTATCTGCCATGGTGGTGGCTTGGTAAGTACCAGCTGTGATTCTGGCAAGGCTATTTACAGATAGACACCTTTAGGTTTTACCCCCTATCTCTCTGGAAGGAAAGATCTTTTGAGACACAGATGTGCCCCAGATGAAGTAAGCATTCCACATGCCCAGTTGGGAACCAGTGAACAGATGACGGGGAAAAACGGGGTCTCTTCTATGATTTTACTTTCCCTTCAAGGTCCTTGGCTATGTTAAAGAAGATACTTGGTGACAAAGAATGAGAACCGCATGGATGCATCCTTCTGCAGATGGACACACAAGAAAGACAGGAGGAGAGGACAGAACTACAGGGTCTCAGAGACTCTGGCTGTAGAGTCAGGATCGACAGTCTCACTTCCAACAGCTCTAGCGACTTTCCTAACATAGTGAGTTCAGACCAGAGGGTTGTGCTTATCCCACTAGTTATGTCTGCCTCTTCAGACCACTCTCAGGAAACCTTGTGTTATCATTGTTGATCTCTTAATTCCTTTGTGTCTCTGTATCCTTTCAGGCTAGCTTGACCCATCTGAATTAGGGCATTCAAAGACACTTAAAACACTTGTTCACTTGTCAGGCGGTGGTGGCACATGCCTTTAATCCCAGCACTCGGGAGGCAGAGGCAGGTGGATTTCTGTGGATTTCTTGTAGACCAAGGCCAGCCTGGTCTACAAGAGCTAGTTCCAGGACAGGCTCCAAAGCTATACAGAGAAACCCTGTCTTGAAAAAAAAATCACTTACTCACTCATCCTATCTATTGATCTATCATCAAGCAATCTATCTATCTATCTATCTATCTATCTATCTATCTATCTATCTATCTATCTATCTATCTATCTGTGCATCATCCCTACTTGTATCTAGTCATTAATCCATCAAGTCCTCACTGACCAACCATTCCAAATCCTGAGAACACTTGGGACAAAACAGCCCAAGTCAGAAGAATTCACAAGGGAGGGTATGTTTTACCTTGTGTTGTGGTACACTTTCCCTTGTAGAGAAGCAGTAAAAACACTCTTTTCTTTCCTCCTCTTCTTTAGTCCCCTTTCCCCTCTCTGGGTGGCCCAGTGTCCCCCACACCCACCTTAGTCATACACCCAGAATTATTTGTCACTCACCCTTCCCATCCCAGTGACCCAGGCAAGCTGAAGAGAGTTCTGAAACTATTTGAAATCTGGGACTGAGTCTTTCCCCCAACTCAGCATTTAGCATCATCTAAAGGATTATGGGGTGGGAGGGGAGCACAGCTCACTGTAGAATGTTTGTGTATAAGTTTTGCAATCATTTGGAGCAGGAAGCACACGCAAGGGTTTCACAGAATGAAGAGTAAGGAGGCCTTTGTTTTCCAAAAGAGTAGAGAATCGTCCTCAGAATTCCCACAATCTGGCATATGCTATTGTTAGGTGCTATTCTTCAGTTTTGCATAATGAGTCCACCCTGAGAAAGGCAAGCTCCCTCTTTGAAATCTTCTCATTTACAGAGAAACTAAATTCCCTCTTTTCAAATACATTTTCACATGCAAAACAGCAGTCTGTTTCTGCTAAGTCACATTCCAGCTAAATGGATAATTGAGCAGGTGAATGGGAGCTGCTACTCAGCTGCTGACCTGCAGGGCTGCCACACATATATACTCCCAAATTGCGGTGGAGCGATCCCCAGGAGGCAGAAAGCATGACTGATTTTTCCAATAAAGCTCCAAAAATCGATAATCCCTGTAGACGAAACGCTTGCATCTCTAACCATCTGAGATTTCTTCCTCTGTTATCCTCCACCCCCAAACGGCCCTCTGTCTTTGCCATGGCACCCGCTTGCAATCCTCTCGCTCCCAGAACCAAGCCTGCACTCTATTACAGTTCTGCTGAACATACCTTTTAGGGAGGCTCTGCAATGCTTCTTGATTTAGAGATGCCTGGGTTTTATGTGGTTGTGGGAAAAGTTGCTTAGCTTTTCCCAAGCGCCAATAAGTTCTGATATATGGCTGTGCATGCCTGCATGATTAATGGCACATGCAATGCAAGGACTTGGAGCTTTCAGAGGTCACCCCATGTGTACTGAATAATACAGCGTAGATCCAAAAATACCCTTGGATGAGAATCCTGGCTGCACATAAATACAATGACATTGCCTGCTTTCGTTGACATTGCCTGAGACTCGGTGTTTCGAAAGGAAGTCACCTCCCCCAAGCAGGCAATTTCAAGATAAAATGGGAGATCATTTTGGCTCCTTGGATATTTCTCTGCAGTGTTATAGGTACTGGGAAAAGGAAGGAGGCTGGGAAAATCATGAGGCTGCAATGTTAGTATCTGACAGGATTTCCAAGTTCAGGGTAGCCAGGCTACATTGTGAAGCAAATTATATGTCCATGCAAAATATGCTACTGTGTGCAGTCCTGTGGCTGAGAATTTAAATGCACCAAAGTCAAGAGATTCAAAATGATGGTTCCCACAGCAACTATAACTCAGTTCTCTGGTGAATATAAAATTAACTTTATTGCAAAACATGCTGTTCAATTTACGCCTTAATCTAGTCATGGCAGAGTTACCGTTGCTGCGAGAACACTAACTCTGAATTGTTTTGAATAATTAATTTAATGAAAAGTTGGTGAAAACGTGAACTCTGATAGAAAAGTCAGCTGAAATTTAGGCAAGTTGGCCAATTGTGCCAATATGGAGTGGCATTGGGTCAGTCATAGAATCTGAAATTACTTGGTGCACTCTTTGGCCTAGGGACACTGGTCAAGGTAATGGGACATTGTCCTTAGTCCCGAAAGGCACGCTCTTGCAAGGGATGACATTACCAACAGGTGATCGTTTTGCTAGACTCCAAAGAAACCCTGTTGTTGCTGCTCCTACCTGGGGACAAAGCAAGTGATCAAAATATGCAATGATCACCCATGGTCAGTGGGGTTTGGAGCTTGGCTGCCCTTCTCTTGGACCCTTCAGCTGGCCACATACTCCTTCATTTTTGTGAGACAGCTTTCTTTTGTGTAAAATGAGGGTGCTAATAGTCTCTGCCTCACAATGTCAACCTGAAGGTTAGAGGAGGTTGGCATGGCAAAGGACTTAGCAGTACTTGGCAAACTTGGTGTTAAGTACTCAGGAATGGCTAGCTGGTGAGATCCAGAAACGGAGACTCGGTTGAGTTGGTAGATTGAAACTCGAGACAAAACCAACTACTGGGCCTGTCTGGTTCTTTTACTCCAGACTGAACTGGCATAAAACTAAGCTGGCAAAAGGGACATAAAACCAGAAGCAGGGGGCTGGGCAGATGGCTCAGTGATTAAGAGCACTGACTGCTCTTCCAGAGGACCCGAGTTCAATGCCCAGCACCCACATGGCAGCTCAAAACTGTCTGTGACTCCAAGATCTGACACCCTCACATAGACCTGAAGGCAGGCAAAACACCAATGCATATAAAATAAAAATAAATAAGTTAAAAAAAAACCCAGAAGCATAAAGTGTTCCCATTGATAGCGAATCTCCCTTGAAGTCACAGAGGCCATTTCTACTGAACTTCCAGAAACTATTTCTTCTACTGGATTTAAATGTTTTGATTTCTTTTTTTATCTCTCTCCCTCTTTTTAGAATTTCTTTTGAATTTCTCTCTTTATTGTGAGATAGTCATGTCACTGATTGGCAGATAGACTGTAGGACATATTGCATACATGTTTAACATATAAGAGAGTTGAGTTGTTGCTACCCCTTTCTGAACCATTTTTCACTGTTGGAAGTGATACTACTCCCATTGTGAATGTATACTCTAGACCATATACAAGAAAGTCCTCTGTTCAAGCCTTAGTGTCCCCCAAACTCAGGAGGAACCCCTGGTCCACCCAGTGTGTCCTTTTGGTGGCCTACCTTTAAAGCCAGGTCTGTATTTCTAGGAAGTGGGAAATTTTGGCAGCTGAGAAACAATACTTTGAATTGACTCATTGACTTCTCCCCATTTCCTCCCTAGCCGTTCTCCTACACACAATGTGGTTTTTCTTTCTCCCTGTCTTAAAGAAATCCGATGCCGGGTAAAAGGGAAAGGCAGGTTCCCAGGGAATTTTAAGATTGGCTAGCAATCCCTTGGTGCCAAGGCAAGGGATAATGTAGTCTCTACCCCACAAAGAATCTATGTTGTACTGCCTGGTCCAGGGCTGACCCAACGGTAACTGACTCTGCCAGAGGTATTGTCAAGGTTTCGACAGAAAGGGACAAAGTCACAGACTGTGAGAGAAGAGGAAGTCAAAGGCAACGCCCGAGCAGTGTGTGAGTTTAGCTTGGAAAGTTATCTTGGCTTGGCTCTCCCTTCCCTCTTTATGCACCGGCTTCATGCTGTTTGCAGGGCTTCGGCCTCCTTCCCCACAAAGTCTTGGCTTGTGGCTTTCTGCATGCTGCGATCAGTGTCGGTAACATTTTAATGGCTCCTAAAAGACTTAATTCTCTAAAATCTGCAATCATTTGTTTTTTCTGCTCAGAAAATATTTTAAAGCTATATTACTTAGTGTAACCTAATCTCACTGGTGATGGAAGGAAAATTTGAATGTAGAGTTAAGGGTACTCTCAGAGCACAGAGCTCATTTAGAGGCAATGGAAAGAGACCACCTGGTTTATCAGGTGCTTGGCTCATGTGGGATTTCACCCCTGCTTTGCCTGCAACCTTAGAGGCTCAGGGTGGGAACCTCATCAGCCAAAACTCCCCCAATGATTCATTTGTCTGTCTGGGGCTCCCGAGCACCCCGCTTTGGCTTCGGGAGTCAAGCTCATCAATTCACCGAAGGCTGGTGGACTTGAACCAGCGTTCCTTTCCCAAGTGTGTGAAAACTGTCTTTGGCTGATTTGACTGCACTGGGAAACCGTGGTTTCACTGACCTTGACATTTTCTAGACTGCAGGCTGTGGCAGAGGGATCCCCATCACAATGCCTGATTGCTGCATGAACGGATGCAAAATTATCAAGTATGGTGGATGCATTAGAACCTTGAGAGGCATCATGGAGGAGGGCGCGGAGAACCAGTTAGAGTCCAAGGAACTCTCATTCCAGACGCCTAACTGGCAAGTGAAAGCTGATGGCTCCCATGGTAGCAAAAAGGTAATTTCTTGATAGATAATTTTCCACCCCCTTACAGTTTGATTTATCGGGGGAAAGGTAATACTTTTTATGCTGGAAGCCTATTATTACTCCCCGTGGGTCTTGAATGTTTTTTCATCCCCTCTGTCTTTGAGGAAGAGTGTCCTGATTGGTGGGACCAGACAGGAAGCAGGTGGATATGCCAGCCTTTGTGGTTCAGGTGAATCTAGTACCTCCCCAACACATGCATTCTGAGGGGCCAGGTGTTCCCCTGGTTCTGTACCTGCCTCTGAAGGATGCTGATGGCATGCCTGCATGCAGAGGATGTAGATGATTAGAGTGTCATGCTGGGAGAGCTTCCCAGGAATCTGGTGACCTGACCAGAGACAATTTAGAAGGAAGAGCAAGCGATCTAAGAAAATGGAGAATACTTGAGTTGTGCTGTCCCGGGAAAGTTATCAACAGGTTTACACTGCTGAACTGGAGTCTTCTCCCTGGGTCATGCCTGCAAAGCCCAAGGAATTCCCCTCAGTAGAGCAGACAGAGCACGTAGGCCCAGGAAGCAGAGGGGGAAGAGGGCAGGGTAGGGGATTGTGTGGCAAGGCCTTGATCACAGCCATAGAGGGAAAACAATGGTTGTGGAAGAGCTCCAGTCTTCTTGGGACAGTCTGATTTTCCTAGCTGCTCTATTCGAGGCAACTCAGGAAGGGGAAGGATTCTGGTCTGGGCCTCCACTGTACCTCTTGGGTTCTTCTGCCTAATTTGCATGGCCACTTCTGCTAATCCACTGTAGCTGAGGAGGCATGCATTGGCAGGTTTGGAAGGGAAAGAGATCATAGGTGGCATTCCCCCAGCCTGACAAAGAGAAAGAGACACAGGGGACCCAAGAAGCACAGACTACAGGGATCCTTATAGTCTTCTTGCAGGACACAGGTGTCTAGCACCCCAGGTGGAAGTTCTAGGTCACGAACTCTCAAAAGAGAGAACATGGCATTTGAGAACATGGCATTAGACCGATGACAAGTGCAGAGACGTGCTGCAATGGGTGCGGATGTACCATGCTGGGTCTGCTGAGCGGTCAGGTGGGCACATACACACGCATGCATGCACACACAGACATGGACACACTCATACGCACGACAGGAATCAGGCACTGGCTTGTCTTGTTTTGTGTTTGGCTTGTCTTGTGTTTCCTGTTGGAATTTGAAGCTGGCTGTCTATTGGAATAGATGGGAGGAAGCTAAGAAGCCAAAGAAAGTGGTGGAGGAGGTGGCCATGTTTATGGTTCTTACATGCTATCTTTGCCAATGGTGTAGACCATAGGTTTGAATCAGTAAGTCAGCCTAGCTAGTCTTGTGTAAAATATTTCTTGTTGCTGATCACTGGGTGTCTGGGGACTGCTGCTTGCTGTGAGGTGCACTGAGGCAACACAAAGTCTTTTGAGCTCCTAGGAGAAAATTCACCATGCAAGTACAAATTACCACCATTATACCATGGGCATGAGACTTGCATCATCTTGAACGAATCACCAAGGATGGCTGGAGTTCTCAAACAAAAGCAGCCAAAAACTGTCCCAGTCTCAATCCAGGTAAATGATGTTTCCTAATTTTCATTACCCCTGCCTTAGAGACAAACATCAGGGCCATAGAAGGGCATGCCATTGGTCCCCGTCTTATTTAAATTACTTGAACAGCACTAAGCCCCTGCCCCCCCAATATCAGAAAATTGGGATAATAGACACAAACATTTTGTCTTTTGGCAATTGTTGGAAAAGTAGCCTTTTAAGAAAAAACCGAGGCTTGCATTTCTACATGGCAACACCCAGTTGGAGCGGGCTTGTGCCCACCCTCTACAGCTTGGGCCTTCTCTAGACACTTGCTGCCCGTGTGCTTACACTCTGTTTAGTATGCTCACTGACTTTGCTCTTGCCTCCTGTTCGTGGGGACAGCTGAGTTTTTATTTCTTTCTACTTGGTTATGCCCTCCCTTCTCTCCTCTAAGTCAACAAAGATACCCAATTCATAGTGCCCTCATTATCCAAATCTAGGCCAGCTCCCCTTACAGAGGGAAGATCTGCCCAACCACCCCTTACCAAGGGAGAAATGAGAAATGCCCAGTTTCTCTCCCTCTCTCCCCTCTTGTCAGTAATTCCACCCTAAAAGCTCAAAGTTTTCTTATTCTGAGCTGTCCAGGCAGTAATCCAACTAAATTAGATCCTAAGCATTTGAAGGTTTTCATACTAAATAAAAATATAGATATAGCTAAGAGAAGACGAGATTTAATTAATGAGTGTTATTTAACAGAACAAGTTGTGCCATAGATGGAGGATTAAGAGATAAAATAGGATAGGAGGGAAAATCAAATTTTAATGAGTTGCCATCTTTGCTTGCTTTAGCTGAGCTTCCCCCATTGAGGAAATATTAACACTTACTAGGGAATCGTCTGCATGCATATACATGGTTTATACCTGGCTTTCCATAAGGCAGTAGCACTGTGCTACAGATGAATTTAAACCTGGCTTCAAAATTCAAAGCTTCAATCCCTGTATTGGTGGCTATCTTAGGGAAGCCACAAGCAAGGTTCAGTATTGAAGAATACATTTAAAAATTATTGCCAGAAATGCCAGGAAAGGGATCTTGGGTTAGAATTCAGCCAAGTCTTGTGTGTGTGTGTGTGTGTGTGTTGTGTGTGTGTGCATAACAGGTGAGGTCTGAAATACTACAGGCCATCACTTGCTCCTTCACCAGCAGTTCTCCATGTTTGTTACCCTGGAGATATGGACAGAGGGAGGTCTCTTGTGTCCCACTCTGTATGGTACCGAATACGCTAGGTACTCAATAAATGCTGAATATACTTGTCACAACTTAGCTCAGACTAGACAAGGGTAGTAGGGACGTGAGACTTGGAGTGTACGGCACATGAAGGGTTTCTTGTCGGTGCTTATGTTTATGTTCTTGTAGATGGTGGTGGGATTCTTGCTGCGTTCCAGTCTCTTGCCATTTACTTTTGTTATGTGTGGTCGCTTTACTTAAAGGACTGGGACCGTGTGACCCATAGAGCTCTTCCTGGGACCGTGACACAGGAGAAGGCTGCAGACATCCATGTTACCACCTCAGGTTTAGCCCTGAGGACACTTTGGTGGGATGCTAGGCCTCTATCTAGGCACCACCATGTGCTATCTTTGCTGGTCTCATTTGTGCACGTTTTGAAGACGTATTTGGGAACCGCGATAAAGGTATGAAGGTATGCTGTCAGTAATTTTTAAGTAATTTTTAAGCTAATGTTTATGGAATACCAAGCACTATGCTGTGTATTTCTTAACAAATTAAGCCTCCCTAACAGCAGGATGGAATGATGACTATCACCAAGCTACAGATGAGAAGAATCAAAGCTTGTTCAAAATATATTACTTGTACAAAGTCAGCCAAGTGGCATGTGATAGGGACTGGTTTTGGAGCCAGGCCTGTTTGGTGGCAATGTTATGCACATTCCCGGCACCTCCACACGCTCTGAACACACCAATAATGACAATAGTGAAGTGCCGCTTGAGAGTGCTAACAGCAGAGAGGAAGATGTTACGTTCTGCAAACCGACTGTGTGAGATAGCGACAGTTCGCAGAGGTTTCTCGTGTGTGCCGTGCATTTCAAATGGTTTAATTCTGGGTCAGCTGTTTTCTGTACTGGGTTTCTCGATGCTATGGAGGCGTTTCCTTTATCAGACCCCCAAAGAGCAGGCCAGTGAGGGAATTGACACAGATCTTTCCTGGCCCCATTATATGGAAATCAAGAGTTAATTCAGTTCCTATTCAAAGGATGGTGAGAAGTTGATAGCAATATGCTTAAGGGATGCAAGTTGACCTGCCCACATTCTTTGGTTTAATAGGAAAAAAACTGGTTTCTCATATCCCCTCCAATATCTTCACTCACTTTCCTCTGTTCAGGGAAATTGCAATAATCAGTGCTAGCTGGGTTGCCTGGGCTTATCCACACCCAGAGTAGAGAACCAGCCTCCAGGCCACGTGGCCGGGGCACCCTCCACAATGCAGAAGCCACACTTGGACGTTCACGTTACTGCCGGGAGTGTGTTAGGGATGCACGGGTGGTTTGATAACTTATGGAATCAAATCAAGCACAGACATTTTCTGTGTGCTTTCAAGGTGATGATTTCATAATCTCTCAGACTCTCCACCCCCGGCATTGTTTCTAGACACCTATTCAGGGCTGTCTGGCAATCCCTTTTGAAGTTAAAACATAATTTCAAAAATAAAGAAATGCAATTCACACTTATCAGAACCCATCACTTGCATACAGCTTTAGACAGATGACCTCCTGGGCTAAGCTTTAACCAACTCCATTGCCAATGGGACTAGGCACTGCTGCTGCTGGGTTAGGGACTTTTCAGCCAGGGATTCTTAGCTCTTTATATTGCCCAAGACAGTAAGTACTCTTATGGAGCTTGCTTGCTTTCTTTCTTTCTTCTTCTTCTTCTTTTTTTTTTTTTGTATAGCCCATCCTTCCTTAGAATGGCATTTAGAGGATGTATGGTTTGAACTGCATAGTGCTAGTCTGATGTATGTTAGGATAAGTAGCTTGAAAGTCCTGCTTAGAAACTGCTCAGAATTTTGGGCCCAGTAGATGTGTAAGCTGTGTTTAGAATGAAAGAAGGATCCCAGGGACATGTTCATATGCAGCTTTTTTTTTTTCTGGCTAAAAATGGAATCAACCATTAACTGAGATGAGGGGAATTTGGGTTGGGGAGAGGTTCTTGACGGAGTCTAAACTGGCATTTGGAGTGGTTGTTTGCTCTTGGTTTTTGCTGTATCAGGGAATCAACCACATCTATGGCAAAAACGAAGGGATATTCTCTCAAAGGAACTTAGGGCCAGCCGCTAAGGCTGCAGAGTGTTCACTGGGTAAGTGCAATAGGAGTCAATAGTGGGATCTAGAGTGTGGCTGGGACTGAAGATACCCAGCTTCCCAAAGCATGGAGCCTGGGAGGCAGTGCTGTATGGTATCCTGGAGGAGGAGATGGTAGACAGCTGGTTTCTCTGAAGGCGTAGATACTGAAAGATCTGAAAAGGTTAGGTGCACACATGTGCGGCTTTCTTGGAACTTCAGAAACCCTGGTGGTGTCAGCTGGAAGTGAACTTTGTAGTTGGGATGAGTCATGAACTTGGGCGGTGATGCAACTGATATAAATAGTTCCTAGTGTGTGAAGTAGGTTTGTGGGATCCAGACAACTTGGGTCTAGCAGTCTTACAATGAATTTAAGAAGGTTCAAGATTTCCCTCCCTCCTCTTACAGTTTGAGAAGGGTTTCCTGTCCACCGCCAGCCTCATTTTGACTATAATCCTAGCTCTCGTGGCAAAGCATGCCAATCTCTGCTGAACCGACCTTTGCACTTGATGTTGGTCCAGGCAGTCAAACTGCATCTTTAGGGAGCAGAGAATAGAAAGAAAGCAATGCCATTGTGGACCAGAGTGGAGGCCATCTGGAGAATTCTTTGGTTACTGCCATGGGAAAAGTGTGAACTTCCCCTTTAGGGTTTTAATAACCAGAGAAACATTTCCTGGTAGCTTTTAATTACACTGTAGATGCCTCGTCCTATCACCAAGGACCAAACAGGCCTCTCTTCCTGATTACAATGAAAATATGTGTGTATTTTTTTTTAAACCAAACACTTTACTTAAACTTCGGATATTTTTTTAATTAGAAGAAAGATTAACTAAATGAATTTTCTCTTGTAATTTAATCCATTCTAATTATCTTGAGACTGTTTATGATGAAATACTTAAAATTTTGCCTGGCTGCAAAATTCACAAATGAAAAACCTCCAAGCTAGCCTATGGTATGGGTGCCTGCCTCCTGCAGCTCTCTGCTTATAATGGTTCACAGAAGTACCATAGAAAGGAAGCAGGCAAGTGCATCACAAATATGACTGGTATTGTTCAAGATGGTGGTACCCTATTTTCCAAAGTCAGTAAAGATGATCTTTTAAAAATGATTATTTTATTATTTGACTTATATGTATGTGTGTGAGTGTGAGGGGGAGCTTAACGTACATGGGAGTGTAACTGTCCTTGTAAGCTAGATGCATCCGCTCTCCCTGGGGTTGGAGTTACAGGAGGATGTGAGTCATATGACATGAATGCTTGGCATCAGATTTGGGCATTCTGGAAGAGTAGTACATGTTCTAAAATGCTGATCCATCTCTCAAGCTCTGGTACAATCTTTTTAATGTCTCGATGACACCCATTATTTCGTAAGTGAATATATGTGGAAAGGCAATCACTTTAAACATAGCTTATGAAATAGAACGCTGGGGAGGGATAGGGTTACTAAGATGGGATCCTATTAGACAAGCAACTTGGAAGGAAAGGGAAAATCTGTTTCTGACATGAGCATCTGGGGCATCCTTCTGACAACTACAGAGATCCCCCCAGATGTTACACATGGGTCATACTCCAAGGAGTCAAGAAACTGCAGTGCGTTAGGAAGGAGGGTAATTGTGAAGGTTATCAGGTTGAGTGGGGACAGAGAATCAGTGAGAGTTTTGGTCTTCCTGGAGGGCATGCTTGTTAATTGGTAGAATCAAAACGAAGACTTTTGGATTACTCTTGATTTACAGAGCCAGCGTTGTGCTACCCAGAGTTGTGAAGGATGGGGAAGGAATGCACAAAAGAGAGACTGAGCTATGCTCTAAGTGATGCTGATTTATGGTATCCTCCATCCAGGAAAAGGCAGATCCCTTCTTTTTTTGCCCCCAAATTCTAGGAATCAAATCCTGGGTTTCAGGTGTATTAGGCAAGAACCCTGACACTGAGCTATGGCCCAGCTGGCCAGACTCCTTCATACAGACCAGGACAATTTGCCACACTCCTCAATGGCATACCTGTGGTCTCCAGTTAGAGAAACGCGGCTTCAAAAAGGAAATACTCTTGAATTCAGGAGTAACAATTTCTAAATTATACCTCAAAGAAGTTTCTTCCTTTAAAAGATACTTATAAAAATAGAACTTAGAATTAAAATAAATTCATGGCTACTTGGTTCTCTGGGGACACCTGTCTCAGAGTTTGAGAACTTTTGGCCCAAAGTAACTAACCTCAATTTTACAACATGGTTCTATTAACATAGATATTTGATTCCATGGATTCTTTGATAGCTGGATTCATGGATAGCTTGATTCTTTGATGAGTAGGCTCAATTCCAGCTTAGAGATGAAATTTCGAGTTGGTCATGAGAACGAGGTATAGATTTGTTCTACACCTTTTGTTTGGAGGGTGGATGGAGGGGGTTGTTGGTTGTGGTATGTTACTAACTTCGTAATGGGTTTGGAGGCAGATTTGTGAAAGACTAAAGAGGGGAGAATCAGAATCCTTCCTTGCCCTTTAATTTATGTTACATAGGTGCTAGGAAATAGTGGTGGTCATAATGACATTAGCTCATGTCCCCCGCGCTCTAACATCAGACTGAGCACAGTGCCACATACAACCAAGGAACGATGTACTATTTTGCAACCTCCATCTTACAGACAATGAAACCGAGGCACATCAAAACTAAGAGCTGCCAGGATTTGAGGCTTGGCAGGCCTCCACAAATGCTGTGTTCTTCAGCACTGCCTTAGTGAGCGTGCA
Source organism: Dicrostonyx torquatus (assembly GCA_028555095.1). NCBI lineage: Eukaryota > Metazoa > Chordata > Mammalia > Rodentia > Cricetidae > Dicrostonyx > Dicrostonyx torquatus. Next base: position 8,598,575 of record JAQHUG010000037.1, read on the forward strand.
TTTCTCCCAACCCAGGGAAAGTGGAGGGAGGCAGATAACTCCTGCTTTAATGTTTTCCATTAAAATATACACATAGATGGATGAAGTGGGGGATGACTTTTCATCATAGGCAGGGAAACATCCCCACAGCCACAGAGATAAATTCCCTGGGGAAACTGGGTATGAACAGGCATCAAGGGGAGCCAATGAGCGAAGAACGATTAACAAAAGCACCTTTCTTTTTTCTCCAGGCTTCAACTGCATGCCATCAGAGGGGGCAACAGTCATGGAGTCTGCTCCTTTAGTGCAAGGTTGCTAGAATAGGTTACGGGAATATACATTGAAAACCTGCCGTGCAGCAGAAGAAAGGGCTTGATTGCATTTGAGTGGCCCATTCACACAAGTCTGCATCACATGCAATAAACCCTGGAAATGGACGGGTCCCTCAGAGATCATCTTATTCAAGTATGTTCTAGAGTCAGTCAATCACACAGTGCATTTGTGATATTTGCAATATCTGCACTGTTATTTACTTAATATTTCTCTTTAAATTTACTCAGGCCTAACATCGCTACCTACTATCAGCACATCCCTAAGCAGTAACACCCATGTAATCAGAGGTTTGATGTGGTAGTTACATTTTCCTGATATTTATTCTTAAGAGCTTTATATAACTAGCCAACAAAGCACATTTGCACCCGATGGACAGCATCTCGTGTTTGGATACAATGCCCTAGGAAACAACTACAGAGTCTAATATCAACAATTCCCGCACGAAGCAACGGAAGTTAGAGATCTTTGGCGACATGTTCTATGGTACATGAACTATGTTTGTCACAGTCAAGCCTAGACTACAGATGCCCCCTCTACTGGCCAATGCATTTTCCATGATGCCATGAGGAATGAGTGAGAGAGAGCGAGAGAGATCTATCATTAATATCCCCAGGAATTCAACTCCCTAGGGTTGTCTTTCTCTCTCCTTTCCAACTTCTGAGGTGCTAGTGCAGATGTACTGTCTTTAGCATACATGGTGAGAGATCCACCCTCACTTAATAGTTCTTCGCTCATTGGCTCCCCTTGATGCCTGTTCATACCCAGTTTCCCCAGGGAATCTATCTCTGTGGGTGTGGGGATGTTTCCCTGCCGATGATGAAAAGTTATCCCTACTTCATCCATTTATATGTATATTTTAATAGAAAACATTAAAGCAGGACTTGATTCAAGCAACTTCTGAGTACCCCAGCACAAATTAGGACAGTTCATTCTATCTTTTCAACAGATCTTACATGTGTTTGCTTTTGGGTGTACAATATTTCTGCGGGTGACTCTACCCAATGGTCCTATGTCCTGAGAGTGAACTATATTTAATTCTTTATTTATGTGAAGTCTTGTGTCTTTCATTAGTGATACAATGAAAATGTAATTAACAAGAGACCATATACATGATGGTGGTCCCATAGATTATAATAGAATTAAATTTTTCTCCTCACTTAATGACATCATAGATGCTCATGAGTCATATGTGTGTGGTGATGCTATAGTAAGCAAACCCACTATTCTGTCATTGGAATAGAAGCATAATAATTCATATAATTTTGAATAGTACACAATCCTTGGTAATGAATGGCATTGTTACTGGTTTATACATTTTTTGTTGTTGTGGAGCATGTTCCCACTTATCAAAACTGTTCACTATAAACAATGTTTTGTACGTAGCAATATCTATAGCTTTCCACAGCTATAGCTATGTTAAATTAGGAGGCCACATCGAAAGACTGACCTAGGTCCTCTAAATTTGCCCAAGAACTCTATCACACAGTGACAAAGTCATCTAACTATGCAGTTCTTTGATCATGTCCCCACTATGAAGACATACATACGGTTTTTGATGGGTTTCTACCTGCCACTCCAGCTACAGGCTTAATTACTGATGACTTCCTCTGAAACTGTCAGAAAATGGTACAGAGGATGTTTTGAGCTCCCCAGAATCCTTTTCCACCTCTCTTCTTGGTAAGAGACCATGTCACAGCTAGATAGTACTAGATTGCATGGGAAGCCCTCCCAGAAGTGCTTTTACTGGGATTCTGGACTACCAGGTCACAGCCTTAGGACAAACTTTGTGTCCATTGCATGTGTTCCAGGAGATGCTGAAAGCCTTCCTTCAGCAGCTAAGACAAGAAAGCAAATGCTGTCCCTGAAGAGACTCTGTTCTTGGGAAAAGTCGTTATTTCTTGTTATTTTACTTTATATTTCCACAGTGACTTGAAAAGATGTCCCTGCCTCCTCTGCCTCCTACCTCTTATTCTGGTTTTGGATAGAAAACATATAGAGGTCCAGAGCCAAAGGGGCTGTCTGGACACGTGACTTTCCGAATGTGTGGTACAAGGCTTGCATTTGGCCAATTCATGGGGGAGAAATTACTGTCCTAAAAGTTCACCTACAACAGCAAAAGGCTTAAAGGTTTGGGTTTTTACTAGAGGACAAAGTTTTACTAGAGGAAGATGACACCAACAGCTATTCTGAAAAGAGTTTCAATAAGAACACCCAGAAGATTTGATTAATCAACCAATCAGATTATCAGCTGCTTCCATGGACAGGGTGGTGAGGATGACTTCAGAAAAGCTCAGTGTTCAAGGGTAACAGCAACATTAAGAAAGGGAGGTGGAAAGAGCTGCATCTGGCTCCCTAACTTGGGCGGAAGGTGGAAAGAGTTGTGAAGACAGCTGCCTCTGTGTGACGCTGGCTAATTTTATCAGTGGCTTTTCTCTAAGCTCGCTCCCTGTTGTTCTGAGACCATCTCCCTCCTGGACTGTGACCCTGTCTCCTTCTGATGACAATCACTTAATCAGCACATCTCATTGTCGCCTGGATGGTTTTACCTTGGGTAAAGATTCATTATCCTTATTAACATCTCAAGAAACCTTTCCTTTCCCCAACCAATTAAAGAGGAAAAATAGAAGGGCCCAGTGCAATAGATAGAAAAGAAAACTCTTTTGACATGTGACACCTGTGCAGGTCACTCAGCCCCATGTAGCCCCCAGAATCAAGTTGTCACAATTCTGAACATGAGCAGAGGTCAGGACCACAGAGGTAAAATACACAGGTTGGAATAACTGCTGCAGAAACTTCCCGGATCCTCAACAGCTCACCAGGTTGGGAAAGCACAGTGTTGGTAGACTGGGTCCCTAGACTGTCACTTTGTGTCACTAGGCAGGGATGGAGGCCTACATCCTGTAGAGAGTCACAGCAGAGCACTATCTACAGAGAGCTGCCCTCACTTCCCTAGTGATAGGAATATGCTGGTGTCTCCTTGTATTCTCTCAACTATTCTGCCAGTCAAACATACCAACACCCAATTCACGTTTTTATTATATAAGAAATGCTTATCTGAGTTTACTATAGTTCAAGTGATTTGACCTAATAAAAATTCTATAGTTCCATCAAGCTGTGGTGTGATAGCCATCAGATGGCCTTCTTATGTTAAATCCTTCATATTAATAAGGGGTGGTGGCAGGTGATAGGCAGGTGGCAGTTTATAGGAAAAGAAATCCATTTTAAAATCACATTTAAGGAATAAACCTCCTCTAACCACACAATATGCCTTCTGATTTATTCATAGGAGTAAACTGTACCTTCCCCAAATAATGCTAATATATTCCAAAGATGTACATGAAGTGTGGTGATTTAGATTCAAAGTTTATTCTCGTCTGTGCAGTTCTATAGATTTTAGACCTTATATTTAACTTGTTAGGAGTGAACGTAAGACTTATTGTTGGGCAGGTAATTTAGCTTTTATAGTTAACACCAGCACATTATACTTTTGATCCACATCTGTAACAATAAACACACACACTAAATTTCCAAATAAAAATAATTTGGTCACAAATTTGGGAACTATGTATTTGACCAAATATGGAGAGCCCCTGGGGCTTCTACTTGGATGACTTTTGGAAGTCTGCTCTTTCAACGTCTCTTTCTTTTCTTCCTCCCACATCTTATTGCTTCTTCAGAACAATAAATTCGACCTATAAAGGCTCGTGTGGATTGTTCATTGGCTATTTGCAGGGACTCCCCTGAAACCGTCTCTCTCCGACCTTCTGAAAACAGGCTGCAGACACCCGGAGCGCCCAGTGCCAGCCGCCCACCATCTTGTCTTACCCCACTGTTTCCTGACCAGTGCCATTTCCTTCTTATTTATTTTCTGCCTTCAAAACATAGCATTTGAGGCTCTGTGTGGAAAGGACCTAAGTTCTTCTTTTTCCCCTGACTGTCAGTCTCCCTGAGGAGGAGGGCTGATTCTGGGCTTGTAAATTGTGGCATTTACTTTAAATGAAATGACAGGGACGTCTGTTCAAACTAAAAGACTAGAACTCCATGAAGCAGCTCCAGGGGCCAGTAACTGGAAAGCCTGAGAAGTAATTATGCATGGATGATCCTCTCCCAGCTTTTCAGTGGTGAATCTCACCAACTAAGGGACATTTGCTGCTTTTGAGAAAGAAAACAAGGAAGAGACAACACAGGTCCTATTAACTAAGCTGGGAAGCCCTGATTTCTCCCAAGACAAAGCTTTGGCAATCACAATCTTAACAACTTTCTTAGAAGAGACTCTTAACATCACTGGGCATCCTAATTTGGAATCAGGGGCTTGCCTGCGCAGGCACCTCTTCGTTCTTGAAGCATTACACTGCATATAAATTGGCACTTCCTTGACATCCCTCAGGAACTCATGGGTGTCAGAACGCAGAGATGTGAAACTTGAGCTGAATGCTTCAAGTAGCAGAGACACCCCTTGCTAGGCCATAGCACCCACCGGCCTGCTTGACTGAAGTGCCTGGGCGCTCCTGCGGGTCACAACCTCACTGTCCTCCACTGAGATCAAAGCTGTCATTGGTCTATTCTAGTTCAAAGGCTCCAGAGACATCTCAGCTCTTGGTCTTCCCTCACACCCACTCTGTGGGTTTTCTCCCTTTTCCTTTGGCCATAAGATCTGTCAAGCCATCCTTGGTGCTGTCTCTTCCTCACATGGAAGCCCACCAGCCTTTCATTTCACCTCTTTCTTCATCTAGGCTTAAGCAATTTTCTCGCTTAGAGTTCAGTTTTTTTTTTTTTTTAAAGGACTGGTATGGTTGTCCTCTACCAATGCCTTGTGTATGGACACTGAAATTTGAATTTCACAGAATTGTCAAATGTCAGCAAATGTGGTTTTTTTTTTTTGTTTGTTTGTTTTTTTGCTGGATTTCTATCAAGGCTTAAAAACTGTAGAAACAGTTCTTTGCTAGCAAGCCATGGAAAAATCCAAGCAGGCCAGGTTTATTCCTTTGGCTACAGTTGGTCAACACCTGCCCTAGGGGGTCTACCTGCTTTTCCCTCTTGTGAACTATTTCCAGACCCAAAGCATGGGTTGCAGCAGAAGTGAGAGCCTATAGGCTCCACTCTGGAGACACTATCCCTGCCCTGTACTTCCCAGACAGGGAAAGAGGGTGTCAAAGTTGAAACATATGAATCGAGAGTTGTGGGATTATCTACCTTAGGGGTGTTGATTGTCAAGAGCTTCTAGTAGTGGGGGATAGGGACAACAAAGATGTGAGGATGGGGAGTAGTTTTGATTTAAACCACAGCAGGCATGCAGAAGTACAACAAAAACCCCTGCAGAGCGGAAGCCACTGTAAGGACTGCCTTGGTCTTGGGCTGTGCACATCCCTCCCCTGAAAGTCTGGTGGACTGTCCCTCAGCCTCTTGCAGGGAGTGGAGATGACAGTGGCTGCAAGGGATGCAGGACCTGGAGCGTCATTGAGAGATTGCAATAACAATTCACTGCCAACGGACTGTCCCAGCAGGGTCCCAGTGCCATAGTTGTGACCCTGATCAGCTTGCTGCCCTTCCAATGGCCAATTTGATGGAATGGAGGGGGTTTGAACATAGAATCAGTTCACTTCGTCTCTGTTTGACTGCCCGAATGAACAGCATGGGAAACTGAGTCTGACTTCATTGGTCAGTCCTGCGCAAGATCCTCCTCCTTGTCTCTCATTCTAGATGGTCAATTTGGACGTTGGGACTAGCACAGAGGACAGGGCTTCAAATTTATGGCTAGAATCAAAGATAACTTGAAGCAGGAAAGCAGAAGCTTGGTTGGAGCTCCCCTGGAGGGTCTATGCCAGTAGGCTATCAAGTCTGGTGTGGGAGAGTCCTACCACAGACTTAGATAAGCAGCAAAAGCAAAAACTGGAGGGATAAAAAAGGGTGGTTGGGCGGATTACTTTGTAATTCTAACTATCGGAGAGAAAAAAGTATTGGCTTCCAATCCTCCATCAAAGAGATAATTAGACAGACACTTTCAGAGCAGCCTGTGCATCCCAAGCAAAAAGAATGAAAAAACAAACACAAAGTGGCAAAAACAAAAGAAACAAAAAGAACTCCTAAGAAACAAAACAAAGCAAAAACCCAAAAATAAACAAATTCCTCCCCCAAAATCTCCAAACCAAACCTCAACTGTAGAAACTTCAAAACCATGATGTATTTATTTTTGGGAGACAGGGCCATGACATATATTTCAGGTTGACATCAAACCAAAGATCTTCCAATTTCAGGCTCTTAAATGCTGGGATTATAGAGTGTGCATCTATAATCCTTAAAATGCTCACTTTGTATCAAAGATCAGGCCTTTACCATTTTTGTGGGGGGAGGGGGAGGTGTTTGAGACAGGGTTTTTCTGCATAGTCCCTGGTTGTTTTGGAACTCACTCTGCAGATCAGACTGACCTCCAACTCAGAGATCTGCTTTGCTTCTGCTTCCTGAGTGCTGGAATTAAATGTGTGTGCCACCATTTCTGGCTTAGAAATATTCTTGGTTAAGAAATTTATATGCGAGTGGTAGCTGAGTAGAGAATGAAGTGGGGCCAGAGGTGGAGCCCTATCCTAGAGGCAGTGGCGTTGGGGAAGCTAAGGAGTCAATTACTGGACTGTGTGAGCGAGAAGGTGCTTGGATCTATGGCAGCTGTACTTGGCTATCCGAGGACCTGGATGGCTTGTGTATACCAAGCATGCCCCCACACCAGGCTCACAGTGGTACCAGCACCAGGGATCCAGGGATCCGGCTAGCCAAAGTAGGGAACAAGGGCACAGCCATATCAGGGTGCTTGGCAGCTGCAGGCACTAACAGTTTCCCATGCATGTGCATTCCTCTGTCCCCAAGATGAGCACTTTGGATAAGGTTTCTTAACAGATTGGGTCTCTTTCCACCCCAAAATGCAATCCTGAAAAAAAAAAAAAAAAAGGGAAAGGCTTTTCCAATGACAAAGCCTCACTTTCCCTTTTTCCCTAACCCCACGGAGATTTGGAGAGGCAGTGGGATGTTGGGGGGGCACTCATGTCCCTGAGGGAACAGCCAGTTGCAATGCGCGACCGTCACTACCGATCTACGATTTATGAAAATAAAGCAATATGTGCCTGTTTCGGTGCCTGCCGTTTGCCTACCAATGGTGCAGTGTTCACCATTCCAGCCCTCTCGGCATTCACATTTGCCATCTTTACAGGTCCCGTGCTCAATGCAGCGGGGGTGGCACACGCGCTGGTCACAAGCGGCGCCTGTCCAGCCCTCTTCACAGCGGCAGGCTCCCCCGATGCAGACGCCGTGAGTGCCACAGTCTACTGAGCACACTTCTGGAAGAAAAACAATGATTACAGCTCAACACCACAGCGGGGTGAAGTCCTTCATGGAAGCCAGACCACACACACATGGCTCCAGAGCTGGCCGGAGAGAGGCCCGGCAGCCATAGCGTCTTTGCAGGTTTGTCTCTTAGCTGGGTGGGGAGTCATTTTGCTACTTAATTTTATTTTATTTTTTTCTTCTAGAGCAGAGGTCCTCAACTTGTGGCTCCTGGGCCAACAGCATTATCACCACCTGGGAACTTGTTAGAAATGTAAAGAAATGCAAATCCTTGTGCTCAGGTTGGATCAATTAGATGTGTTGTTGGGAGTAGGGGCTCACCAATTCACTTTAACAAGCCCTCTGGGCAGTTTGGATACTCACTGGAGTGTGACAATAGCTCTTCTAGATACTGAGACCATTTGAGAGGCGATCAGACAGACAGTGGCTGCCCTTTAGCTAAGCCGAAAGGAGTTACCCTTCATGCAAAAAGAATTATCTGGTGGATTCTGGCTCCCTATTCAGCTGGGGCTCTTCCTCACTGAGCGCCTGAACTGACCAAGCCACAGAAGCCTGCTGGGGTCCATGCTGCTCCACCGTCACCAAGCCTGTAGACCCACGGGTTCCCCAGACCAGCACTCTACGGCAAGGATAACCGCTGTAAATTATGCTGCTGTGCTTGCACAGCCTCTTTCTCAAAGGAGCTCAAAGTCTTTTGTGGGGGAAGTGGGGGAGGAGACAGACAGACAGATATCCACTCTGGCGTTCCAAACCTATCACGCGAGGACAAGCACGTGCCAGACATTCATCCTTACAACAGCCCACGGTGGGAGGCAGCGAGGCATGTTTCGTCATGCCACGGGACGGGAAACCAGACTGGGATGGGCAGTGACTTGCTCACAGTCACAGCGTGTCTGCAATGCTATTGGAACTTGGGGCCAGGACTCTGCATCTACCCCCATCCTCTGCAGAATGTCATTAGGACCACCAGCAGATGAAGCCAGAGGTGACTGGGCCAACTCCCTTCCTTCTCCCCCCGCCCCCCGTTTCTCTTTTGGAATGAAAGATTCTTTACTTTCCTCATTGCAGGCAAAGCATCATCTCTTCCCTTTATGATTGTCATGGCAAGCTGACAGCTGTCTCAGCACCCCGAGGAAGGGGGCGATACGATGATGGCTTGCTTGGATAGGCACTCATCAGTGAACAGAGCCTTTCTTGGGAAGGTTGGGACCGGCTTGAACTGTTGAACTGTTCCATTTATTTTATTTTATTTTTTTAAGGTCACTTGGGAAGTAAGACACATACTCTTAGTTTTAGGAAAATAAAGTGTACAGCATAACTTCATTATTTCCCTGTCACTGGAGAACGGCAGAGCTTTATAACATGTTCACACGACACCCCGAGGGAGCCTCTTTTCTGTTTTATAGGACGTTCTATTCTGTTTGTCTGGGACTGAATTGTTCTGTATTGTTTGCTGCTACCTTTAGGGAGTGTACACAAGAAAACCTATAATGCAAGCAGAATCAACCCTCCTGGGCCCGTCATCCATTTGTGGTGATGGAGCCAAAGAGGGACAGGAACCAACACAATCATTTGATTTTTCTTTTCATTCTCCAAGACCGCAGACTCCACGGCTAAGGAGGCAAGAATGAGAAAGGTACCACAGGACCGACCAAAGTCCCTCATACCCCAAGTGTAAAGACGAGATTTCCCCCCAAGCCAGAGGCAATGGAACACAAGGGTCAAGTGTGTGAGGAGACGATCTCTTGGCTTACCGACGGAGCAGTCGGGACCCATCCAGTTCGGATCACAGCTGCAGAGGCCAGAGTCGGGGAGGTAAGTTCCGTGCCCACTGCACTGGTCTGGGCACTGGACCCTTGCCAGTTCACAGTTGAGACCACCCCAGCCAGGGCTGCACAGACATTCTCCATTCACACAGACGCCATGACTGGAGCAGGTGGGATCCAAGCAGTCAACTGAAACAAGAGAAGAGACGTGGATCGGTCATGAAGAACGGGACCCCAACCCACACAAGCAAATGAAGGTGCCTATGTATTACTCGTGCAGTCTCTTGACAGCCATAGAAAAGGGACTTTATATGTTAGAGTACCGAATCACAAAACGTAAAGAAGACCCAAGAGCCACGAGGGAATTCCTCAGGCACAGTCAGCAAACCCAGCTTTAGATTCTTCACAGATTGAAAGGTGCGCCGTCCGGCTTTTCAAATGCTGCACTTTTCAACCTTTAGCCTTGGCTAATGCCCAGCAGGATCAGGGAATACATGCGGTGTGTTCTGCATGTATGGCCAAACCTGATTACCCTCCCTCTAGGAGAAGGCTGAGGGCCGCATTCTAACCTCACAAGTCCTTGATTTCAAAAGGAGAACGGAAGAAAACCCACGAAACTCTTAAATGAGTCACTTTCGTAATTGTTCCACTTAGGCTCTGTTTAAAATTAGTTTTTCTCTCTGAGAACACACCCAGTGAGAGAGAAAGTGAGGCGGCACAGTGCAAGATGTGAAGTCGGGTGCATGAACTGATCCTTACTACAGGTGATCCTGAGTCGTGTGTTGGGCCGGTGTTGTCGGCCAGGACAATGGTCCTCCCCAAGGGTGTCTACTGGCAAGTCCATAGTAGATTCCATGTATTATTGTCCCCGTGTGTATTATGATCTGATTCCTTGGCTGTTCTCAAGATCTGGGTGGCTACACAGGTGAGGGAATTTGAAAACAATCGCTCCAGAATCGAGTCGAAGCAAGGGCAAGCTGCTAGGGGCAGTTATTAAGGATACTGGCTCTACTGTGGGGCTGTGGTCTCAAAGTTTAGATCGCTATCAGCCTGCATGCTAAGATAGATTTCAACAGGAGGCCTGGCTTCCTTGGAGGGTCCTAGCGAAGGCATGCAGAGAAGACAGCTCTGTATAATATGGGTTAGGATGGGGAATGAGACTTTTGCAAAGGGCTCAGCTGCTGCCTCTGGTCCAGGAAAGTGTGGAACTACTGTCTTCTTATTTGAGAGAGACAAAGTTTTCTATGATTTGGAATCAGGCCTACACACTGAAGTAGCTCTTCTAGCTTTTCCTGGACACAGACAGCTGGAGACTAATTTAAATTCTTCACCTGTCACTTTCTGTGGCCATTTTAGCAATATTCCAATCTCTGTATGTATTTGTGCCACTTTGTGGTTCGAATCCTCAGAAGATAACTTGTCATCTCTCCTTGCTTAATGTCAAGATGGAAATTTGCAAGACTGCTTGGTCCCTTTGGTCCCTTAGTCGTGAGATGGTCACTTTAGTTAGGCGCTCTTGACCTACTATGTTAGGTGCCTCCTTTGTTTCTTATTTAAGCACAAAATGATGGTTCTATAAGGTTTATTTATTTATTTTCCTGGAATTTGCTCTGTAGACCAGGCTGGCCTTGAACTCACAGAAATTTGCCTGCCTCTGCCTCCCAAGTGCTGGAATTAAAGGCATGCACAAACCACCACCCGGCAGTTCTATAAGTTTTAATACTGACAATACAGTGACTCTAAATAGGACATCATTTAAAGGATCTATGTCATAAACTCCCTAGTCCTGAGGGAGTCAGACCAGAGGACTACGAATTTATTAGAAATCACAACGTTCCACAAAGCTCTCAAAGAAGATCCCTCTCTTGAGGCAAAACCAATTTTCAGTATTATGAGAATTCCATTTGGATATTCTCAGGAAGATATCATTTATGGAAGTCAGTTCCAAATTGTTTGAGCCATGGGGAAAACAGTGACTTTTCTTTCACCCAGAAAGGTGAATTTTAGTGATTTATTATTAGTTATAGATGTACATAATATTACTTAAAATTGTTACAGTCACTGTAGAATGGAATCCATATGGTTGGGGGAATTGAACTCTGGGTGAAGCAAACCCTTTGATACCTTCAAACTGGCCCCACACAAGGGGATGGAACACATCTGTATATAAGTTTGAAATGAGGTTTAAACACATCATAGACATTTATGGAGGAGTTATGTGCTAGTTACAGTGTTTCCTAACCGGCATGAAGGAGCATGTATGCTGTGTTTACAGCTTACATAGGAACAAATGACAGACAGCTATAAGCATTGTGTCACTAGCGAAGTAGATGTCCAGGGCTGAAAGAGATATGGCGCTATTCTCTCTCTGCTTCTCTTTCCTCATTCCTTCCCCCTTTCTCAACACAGGGTTTTGCTATATATCACAAGAAGGTCTAGAACTCATAATACAACCCAGGCCAATCTTATACTTGTGATCTTTCTGTTTCAGTTTCCCAAGTCCTGGTATTTCTGGTGTGTACCACCACATCTAGCTGTTGCTATTTTTTGTTTTTTGAAACAATATGTCTTTAGCATTGACAATATATGAATTTACTCATCCAGAACCAATAATGTTCATATTTGTCTCCTAAAGAAGACCTTGCAGTATAGTTTTTAAAAAATTTATGCCCCCATTTCTAATAAGGCAAAATTAAAATACCCATAAAATACATTGTGTATTATTGCCTAAAAATGTTCTCAGTCTATAATTAACCATTTAAAGTGTTTGATGAGGTACCAATAGATGAAATATTTTAAAAATGTTTCATAATCTTTTCCTTAAAGGATGAAATAAGAAAAAATAAGATAATAAGAAGACTCAAGAAATAATTAAATTATATGCACACACATACATACACATGGAGAGAGAGAGAGACACAGAGAGAGAGACAGAAATAGAGAGAGAGAAAGAGAGAGAGAGAGAGAGAGAGAGAGAGAGAGAGAGAGAGAGAGAGGGAGGAGATTTTTCTGCCAGATATATTAGCTCCCTTCTCTGTTCTGAATTATGGTGAGAAGAAAGGAGGAAAAGCCACTAAGATTTATTACCCCAGTACTAGAATGCCATCAAAAGGGCCATTTATAGTATCTAGAAATACGAGCCCACATTTTCTCTGGTCAGTGGTATTAGTAAAGATGCCCTTGGTGCTCTGTAATTACAGTGGCTGATAGAATAACCAAATTCAAATTTTAAGAGGAATGGTTTTACAATGAATTTTAAGTTTGGTTCCAGTTCCATCTGATGGTCTTTGCCATGATTTTAGAGTCTTTAACAGGCAGGAGAGACTCTGTGGTTTTGTGAAGCTTTATAAATAGAAACTGAAACAGTTGTATGGAGAAGGAGGACATTGGTCTCACTCAAGTATCCTGTCCCTCGAAACACCGGCTCCTGAAGGCTGAACTCATTAGAACTCATTTGGTCTGGGGTCCTCTGTAGATTTGACAGAAAGGGCTTGTGACTACAGTTCCCATCCCCGAGGATCAAAAAGGAGGTCAAAGAGTTTTTACAAACAGTTTGTACCATAAACCCCCAAAGAACCATGAGTTACATTTATGAAGTTAAATGCCATTGAAAAATGACTCAGCCATGAAACTGACATGAAAACATGGCCGACTTAAAAGATCTTGTCAGTTCCCTCTCATCTCCTTCCCGCTTCCCCAGACATCATCGTGCTGTATCTCAAAAGACACCCTTTCATTTTCTTGCACAGATTTGTTAATAGTGCAACAATGTTTCCGCAGCTAAAACATCTGTGGTAGCTATTGAT